>JAHLSL010000106.1:15450-61288 GCA_025920805.1 Petroica traversi | reverse complement strand
AGGACCTCAAGCATACTCACATATTACGTTACACGGAGTTACGCGGGTGCTGCGGAGGGCACGCTCCGCTTGTCCCGCGGGTGCCCGAAGGGCCGGGAGCGCTCGGCCGCCGACCTTCGGAAAGAGCCTGGCAGGGAAAAGTACTTTAAAAATGTATTTGCGTAACTCCGTGTAACGTAATATGTGAGTATGCTTGAGGTCCTTGTGTTGTTTGTGCATAGCCATGGACCTGTGGTAAGCGTGCGGTTTGATGCCTTAACCTGCCAGCGAGATCTTGTCAGCAGCCTGATGGCCCTGGAATGAGACGTGTGGTAGAAAAAGTTGGACATTAAAGTACTCGGACAAATTCTACTACGTTTGCTTTCTGCTACTGTGAATGCAAGGAAGGCCCCTGTCAGTCTATAGAACAGCAACTGTCACAATTATATTTTTATTTGTTTTTCATCTGCTGGTGATTCAGATGCATCCCGGCCTGCTTGAAGACACTTGTACACAGCAGAATATAAAAACGAAGCTTTATTGCCATAATCACTTGCTCTCACACTTTAATGTAAATGAATAATATTTACTGTCGTTCTAAGTCAAATTTTTGGACACCTGTGGTTCTTGAGTCTCTTTTTAGATGAGAGGAAAAAATCCACATGTTAAATATGAGCAGTATGAAAGAGCAACAATGTGTGGGCAGAACCTCGGAGTTTTTCTTTCGTATCCAATTCAAATTCAGGAGCCTGAAACTTCAGTATGATGTCTCCCTAGCTGGTGAAATTACTTTCTTTTTGCTGCTGGCCAAGCTTCTTCACATGCTAAGTATGGGCAGTTTAAGATCTTTTATCAGGAGTATCAAAGGAGTGTCTTAATGTTCTGTATTTTCTGCTGTGCAATAGTACTTAATTTTAAGTATAGATTACTGTTTGGTGAAAGTTAGAAGCATCTGTCTTTCGAGGAGAAAATCAAAGGACATTTGAAAACATGGCAGGAAATAAATAAAGCTGTTTAATTTCACTTCTGTGATATGTGACCAATGAAATGTGAATATCTGGAAAAGGAAAGGTCAACAAAATAAAGACCCAAAGCATAATTCATAATTATTTTAAAAGGGTTTGGAAATCTGTTTCTGTCAGTGGGACCTTGTGGTGTAAATTGTGTCAAACTGAGGGAGGAGGCTGAAACCTTGAGAGAGTTCTCCTCTTTTCAAACATGGCAATAGCTCTGCCATTTCTGACATCCTGGAGCCCAAATCCCTGAATATTTCAGGTGTGAGTGCTTTCAGGTATTTGTAACACTACACAATTGCAAGAAGTCTGTTCAGAGTTTTGTTACAGAAGCTTTTAACCCAATGGGATAATTTTTATAAGTTGCTACTTACCTGTCAGAAAGAAAATCAAGTGATAAACTGCATGTACTCTGTGATGGTTTTATCCCACTCCAAGCAGTACATTTTCTTCTCTTACTTCATTAGCACAAAGTATTTCCTTGCTTGATTTTTAAAAAATAAAATATATTTTTAAAAAGAAATAAAATTATAGGTTGTCTTAACTTCACAGGAGAGTAAACATGCATCCAGGGCTGAGCCCTCTCATTTGTTCTTTCATTTCGCATTACAACTTGCCTGACTGTAAGTTTTTATTCTCTTTTACTTTTTTTTAGCCTCATTTTCCTACAGGGCAGTTAAAATTGGAGGGTAAATAATTTTCTCTCTCTCTCTCTTTTTTTTCCCCCTCTTTCCTACTGGAGCCCATGTAATGGAAGTTATTAGTGTTTCTTGGATAAACTGCACATTTAGTGGAAATTTCAGTGGCTCAGGAGCTGATACAGGGTTAAGGTTGCAAAGAGGAATTCTCATCCTTTTCCTCCTCTGTTTCCAATCCAGCAAACCCTGAGCAGTTCCCACTTGAGCTGATGGAGCTCACTAACCTGGCTTGGAACTATCAGCTTTATTAAAAGTTTTATTTTGTGCCATCCTGTCGAGCTGGTGCTGTGTGGAGCAGGGCACATCAACTCAGTCGGGAGGGGCAGCCCAGCCTTCCAGCTCTTGCTGGCTGGGAACTTTGTAGCTATTTCAGAATTTCTGGTGTTTTTAAATAAAGTGATATTTTTGTTACATTTTTGGGTTTTTTTTTGGCAGACATCCTTCCAAATATAGAGAAACTGTGTCTTACCTTTTAAATTACAGCAGAAGAGACTGTTTCATCTATAACAAAATAATGGAGTAGATATAATTTTTTCAGTATGAGAACTGAACTTCTAAAACATGGCAGTAGTTCTTTTTGTGATGTTGATTTTTCTCTAGTCACATTTTAACATGATGGGTGCAGTTACAGTCCTACTGATGTAGAAGGAGAGAGGAAATAAACTTTTTCAACAGGTAGGGGTTTTTCTCAAATTTTAACATTTTAATGCAATAAAGCCTTCCAACTAGATATGTGCTTATGAAAATACTGCGTACATCTGACTTTACCTGTCCATTTCAGACAAATAGAGAAGGAACTCATTTAATGGAAGTTTAATTTCATATTTATTTTTAGCTAATTATTTTTAAATCGGTGATTAATTTTCAGGAATAATAATAGCTTTTTCAGTGTTTTTGAATTATTCTGAAGGTTTGCTTACATTCAGATGTCCAGTTTTGAAAAGGTGAATTTTCAGTAATTGTGGAAGATCCCAGTAGGATTTGCTGTGTGGCAGAAAGCAAGACCACAGGAACTGTAATTCTGGACATTACCCTCATCCTCAAACGCACATTATGAGGTAGATGAGTCCTGCTATTCCTGCTCTAGGTGTGGAATGGAAATTCAGGGAAAGCAAGGAACATGGAAATGATTCCCAGTGCTCAGGAAGTATCTTAGGCAGTTATTTCTTGTCAGCTGAGCTGTGGTAATGAGTAGTGGTCATACTGAGCTCACTGGAGAATGGAGGGGTTTAAACATTTGTGTTTATATTGGGATGTCTAAAGTGTAGGATAATGAACTTTGCTTGCAGCTCAGGTGTTGTCATGTAGACCTGGGCAAATGGGGATGTCAATTTTAACTGCAAATCCTAACTGTGCTTTGGAGAAATCAAGCCCTCTGTTTGCCTCGTCTTGTAAACTTGCTGGACCGATTCAGCTGCTTGTCCATGCAAAATGCACATTCTGAGGTGGATTATGAGGATTTTGCATGAAAATTCCCTAAAGAAAAAAAAAAAGGAGGGAATACAATGGTGAGCAAGAGAGCAGTCAGCACATTTGGGAAAAGGTTATGCTTGGAATTTCATCTGCAAGTACGTTTGACATTTCAGAAGCTGTAGCCTACAGATTTGGGGGAAATCCTGGTGTTCCCAGAAGAGCAGCCCTTGAGGTGCGTTTGGGGTATTTGTGGCTGGTAAGGGGAGCACAGGGGCTCGTAGGGCCACCTGCAGCGTTGTGTGGCCAGTGCTCCTCAATTACCGATGGATGTGTTCTGTTGGCTTTGCTTTCTAATTCATGGTGTTGCTAGGTTTTAATTATGCCTTAGAAAATTCGTGTATGCCCTGTGACAGTGAGCAAAATGCTGTTCGGTTTGGAATAAAACACCAGAACGTTTTATGTCTACCCCCGCCCAGTTTGCAGTGATATTTTTCTGTAGAGAAGGAGAAAACCATATCCTAGCGGCATTTTTAATTCATAATCTTATTAGAGAGTTTGCTGTTCCATCGCCAGGTTGCTTCGCCTATCAGTCGTGGAATGCGCTGGAATTAGCCTGCACCCATTAAAGTTTTCCCGTCACCAAATCAGATTAAGCAGCGAGTCACCTGACCGGGCGCGTTTGCAGTCATGTGAGGCGAGCCCTGCTGGGCTCCCGCTGGCAGCCGAAACAAGGTAGTTTGCTTTGGAGATGTTCTTAAGTATCGAACAGCATGGGTCGTGGATTACGGCTGCAAAGAAGATGGCTTCATTTTCCTGATCTTTGAACTAACTAGAATGGGATAAGTTTGAAAGTGCAGGATCTTCAGGCCTCGAGCCGACAACTGGAAAGAATGTTTAATCCTGGAAGCTCTGACACCAAAAGACCTGTTTTGGTTTTTTTTGGGGTTTGTTTTTTTTTTTTCAGTGTGAAAAAGCTTAAAGACTGCTTATCCAGTCCGTCTGTGGCAAAGGAAAGAATTAGTTGGAGTGTTTAGGACTTGCCAGTTTTATGATACTATATAAAACATGATATGATCTTACTCATAAAGCCTCTGGATATTACTTAAATGCATCCCTGTGGGTGACCTTAGCAACAGGAAAAAAACTTAAATCTGTGTCAAATGTAAACAACTCTTTTAAAATAGAAGTAAATCAGGAGACACGAGTTAAAAGTAGTATGTGCTGAAGACAAGAAATTATTTTAAAAGTTCTTTGATGTTTCTGTAATTTCAGAATTGTACAATATAGTTCTGAAACCCACAGAAAGATAATATTGAAAATTAATTGTGAGTTTGATTTAGTGTCTCAATAAGCATCATACAGATTAGTGCTATATTTAATAGAGATTATTTTCTTTGTATTTTTCATACTTCCTTTTGAGACCAACAAACATGGAACCTCAGGTTTCCAGTGTCCTAGCCAATGATGTTTTTGGTTATTGTCTCCCATAGATACTTCAGACAGGCATGCTAGCTAGATTTTTCAGCTACCACCAGCTTTCACAGCACTCTGGCCATCCACAGAGTGGGCATGAACCGGGGGTGCTGCGGGAAATAATTCTGTACAGATGTGTAACTATACCTAGGGTGTGCACAGAGCCTTGCTTGCTCTTAAAAAAATTTTACTACAATGGTAAACTAATTAGGTCACTGAGAGGCTGATGGAGAAAATAGTAATTTTGGTCTTTAAGTGGTCAGGAATTAAAATTTAGATTTTTCAGAGCGAGTTATAAAGTTGGATAACAGACAAGCAAGCAACCTAGTAAAACTCACTGTAAAGCCAGGTTCACAACTGGCTGCTTAGAGAAACTTAAATCGCTTCAAATTTGGAATGTTTCGGTGAAAAAAAACATTAGAAAGCACTGAATATCTGGTGTTTGTTTGTTTGGTTTGTTTGGTTTTTTTTTTTTTTTTTTTTTTAGCCAGGCTGCATTTTAGCAAACTATCATTATTCTTTATCTCAGTGAATTCGGCTTCTTCCATCTCCTACACTGAGCCTGTCAATTCCATGCCTTAAATGCTGGATTTGGGGGAATTCCATTTCAGGAGTGTGTAGCTGGGAGCAGGGCTACCATTTTTTCCCCCCCCAGGTGCTGTATTGCATTTTGTGTGAGACCGTATCTGTAAGAGGAATGAAAATTAATTACTGTTTGAAACTGTTATCAAGGTCCTAGAAATAACAATCTTGTAGATTGTAATTGCAGAATAACTTAGTGTGTTGCAAATGGGACACACCTGAGGTTGTAGGTGCTGCTGGAAGTGTGAGCTTCACTAATTGTTTCCAAGTCCTGTCTTGGTTTTGTATGGAAAGAGTAAAAGTGTGTTATTTCATGGCCATGAGGGAGTAATTAATCTGAATTTTTAGCCCTAAGGCTTATTAGAATGTGTGTGTCTCTTTAGTAGCCATGTTTTCAATATTGCTCTGATTTCCAGGTGTGACTGAGTCCCTAGCAAAGGAAGAAAGGTGATGGAGCTTTTTTTTTTTCCACACCCATCTTTTATATTTCTGAGATAAGTGTTGCATTCTTGGAGCTTCATGCTTCCACCTTTTCTCTTTATCAGTTGTGCTTTCATTGGTCCAAAAAGTGTGGGGAAGTGTTTGAGCGTGGTGTTCTCATGCTATTGTCAAACCACAGGGAGTTTTAAAATAGAATTTTTAACATTTTGGCACGAAAGAGCTGAAATTCACAAACATTAAATTGTAGGAATATCATCAATTTTCTTAGCATGCACAAAACATCTGTGAAAGGAGCTCTATTTTCCTTTTAGGAAAGCAGTGTATTATGGAAAGAAGCTCAAGCCACATTCTGTACTTTTGGAACAAACCAAATGAGCAAATTTAGATGTAATAAAATCTGATCAGGGTCTAAAAACCTAAATATTTTTTAAGAAAACTATAATATTAGTGAAGTTACACAATGATTGTTTCTGTACTGTTTTTCTGTTTCATAGGAACTTGTGTCCTCATTTAAAACTCCTGTTTGGAGGGATGTCTGTGGTAAAATGAGCCACACAGGCCCTGCCTGGTGACGTGTTTAGTGTCAGTGAGGTGCAGTTTGTGGGCTGGAGTGTGCTCATGTCTTGCAGGTGCTCTGCACCTCAGCTTAGAATCATTTGCTAAATTGGAGAAAGGCATCTCCACTTATTTGATTCACTAAGTAGTCAGTTTTCACATTTATTACTGTGTCAGCTGTATCTTTTGCTTTAAACCATCAAATTAAATAACAGCTTATGCTAGCTTTCTGTTTTAGTTCATGCATTTAGAACCTGGAAGTCAGATAAAAAGATAGTTTTGGAATAAATTCAGTATATTATTTATGAGTGGAGCAACACATTAGCATGGAGTTCACAATAGATCATATCGCTTTTATTCCATCTTACAAGCTTAGCAGCACAAACAGAATAATCAACATATTATTTGGCTGTCATCTGCTGAACAGAAAGCAGAGATCACAAGGAGGTTTTCCCTAGCTGCAGTGATGGCCTTTTTGTTCCAAGCCCCCATCTGGGAGGGCCATGGTGTGTTATCATATGGAACGCGGGGTTTGCTGTAATCTGCTTAGCTGCGCTGCAGTTTGAATCTTTATTCCATGTTTGTGTAATTTATAATTTTAATGAGACCATGGCTGTTGTGGGCTTTGAAATATATTAAAAGCTCTTTTGTGCATATGCTTTTGTTCTTGCTTAATAGGCTCAGTGTATTTAAAACTGATGAATTTTTATTCATGGATTTGGATGTCTGGGGATTAACTTAGACTGAATATCATTGCACTCATCTATTGATGTTTGGAACTTCTTTATACTTGTATCTCTTAAGTGGAGAAGACCTTACAGAACTTGCGTTTTACACAGAAAGCAGCTCAGAAATAACTCATAAAATTTTATTAAGCAATAAGAAAAAATACTGATTACAACTTATTTTTACTGCATAAACTCTCATGAAGTACCATTTTGAAAAACATCCTTGGATCCACGTACATGTGTGTATTTAGAACTTTGTAACTAAAAAGCAGTTTGGGAAAGTGGTCAACATTTTTGCAGAATAGTACCAGTGATTAGCACTGGTTTGCATTTTTCCTCTGCTCAGGTAACTTGAAAATGTAAATACTGAGCGCTCTCTTGTCAGACCATGTTGCCTTTCTCCCGTTTTTTAGACACATTTTTTAATACAGAGTGTGCATAAGCTGTTTCATTAGGAGGTGGTGCTCACAACTGGGGAGCATTGATGAACAGACAGGAGGAGTCCTCAATGCTGTTTTCTGGCAGTGTTAAACCAGCTCTTGTTTTTTGCTTTTGTATTTTTTAGATGTTTAATGGTTTGTTTATGCTTTAATTGCCTGTCAGGTGTGATTTACTATTTGTTTAAATATCTCATCCTTTGTGACTTCTGTGTTCCTAAACAACCGTGGAACACTCTTCAATGGTGACATTCTCTCTAAGGGACCAACACTGGTGATAAGATGGAGACATTTGTATTTTTTCTAAATAATCTTGCTGGTTTTGTACTGAAATGTGGAGGGGTTGTTTGACATGGAGGGGTTTGGGGTTTTTGTTTGGGGTGTTTCTGTTTGGTTTGCTGGTTTTTACCAGCAAGCTATCCTCTTTGTAATGACAAAATACTTTAAGTAAACAGGCTTTTTAGTTCTCAGTTCATGGGGGAGTTACTTAACCCTCTTCTGTTCACTGCTTTGAGTAGTATTTCCAAGATGTGTCAGCTGGGAAGTGCAGAGGACATGTGAGTTATGGGCAACTTCAGATTCTTTAGGGTCATAGATATTTAATGCCTAATGTGAAAATTAGGCTTATAACTCTTCGTCTTATGAAACTGAAATGAATTTTCAATATTTATGTGTCTGTGTCTCAAGAAAGTGAATGTATTGAAATTGAAGATAAACACATGTAATTATTTGACCCTTGTGACATAGGCACAGTTACCAAGAAGGTGACTGTGATGTCTGCCAGATCTTTGGTTGCAGAAGGCTGTAAAGTGAATATTTTGACATCTTTCAGAGGCTCAGGCTTGCCATGTATGACCATGTCTTTGCTCAGCTGTCTGCATTTCACTGTTCAGCAAAGAGGAGTGTATGGAGCTGAAGAGGAGGAGAAGCTCTGCAATGCATTTGCCCATTAAAACAGCGTTTTATTCAGGGTTGTGAGAGTGCTTGGAGCTGCTTCCAAAGGTAAATAGAGGCAGTGAGAAGTACCTGAAATCTGTAATGAAAAGCTGCTCCTTCTTGTATCGGCAGTCTCTGGTTGTTTAACACCAGCAGATTGCATTATGTGTGTTACGTTTGCAGGATTAAACTCCTTGGCAGCTTGAGATCAGGAGAGGAAGGAGCTCTTGTTGGAGACACACTGGCAGTGCCCAGTAGAGATAAGGTGGAAAGAAGTAATTCTTCCAAACTATCAGCAAGCTTGTTCAGATTGGCCAGACCAAGTCCAGTGTTTCTTCTAGAGCAAAGCTGGAGGTAAAAAGCAAGTTCTGGCTGATCCCCAGCACAGAGGGACCTTCTGAAAATTGTTGTTTGTTTTGCTTTAGATGTTCAGAATCCTCAGATTGTAATTAGAATATTGAAAGCATTTTGTATATTGTGTATCTAATAGAGGAAGAGTCCCAATAAACAAGATGTACACCCTTTGCTCTTCTAGCACGTCACAATCAATTTCATGCAGAAGTTTTAAAATAATAGTTTAATATAAATAACAGCTCAAACGTAAATATTTAAATGGCCTAGTCCGTGTGCAGTTTTTCTTTGGTTTGGGTTTTTTTTTTTAAAGTAATCTCAGAGTAACTCTGTGGGAAAGAGATGGTCCAAGTTATGTGGAGATAAAGGTGTCCAGTTAGAAGTGGAGAATGTTAGAAGAGTTTCTGTTATGGAAGGGAAAACTGATAATCTTTCACTACATATTCACTACATAGTCAAAATTGGGAAACATTAGATAAAGCAAATGCGACTGGAAATTTTGTATGAAAGTGAAAAATCTAGTCCAGTGATTTCTTTGGTCACACGTTTAGTGCCTGCAACTTTGATTTTCCTGCATTTAAAAATTCAGTACCATATGTTAAACGGTCTTACACAATGCCATTGGTTTTCTGGAAATGATAAATCTGCTCATTGATTTCCTAATTTTATTATGTACACAGCTAATTGTAATCCAAGATTACAGCAAACAAGATGTTAATTTCTAGACAACCCGCGTACATTTCCCTGAGTGTGAGTGTTACAGAAGCAAAGAGTACAAAGGGAATACCATTTGTGCTATCCTCACAGGAGCTGTCAATAAAAGATGTAATAGGGGATTTAGGAATCTGGAAATGGCCAACTAATTTATGTGAATCTATTTTATTTCAGCAAGAAAGCCCGAGCTCAGTTTCGTCTGCACTGCATATTGCAGAGCACAGGCTGTCTATAGAAAACCAGGCGGCTGCATATGGATAGTCCCTTGATATCATTCACTTGCTGTGTAATCTTATTATGCAAAGTTCTAATCTTCACCTAGAATGAATGCCTCTGGGTCAGAATATAGTCATATCAGGGTTTTTGAGGTCATGTTTTGTGATCCTTAGCTTATTCTTCTAAGTAGAGCTGGGATTTAAAGAGTATTCCCCAGACACTGGCAGAGATAGACGGCAAAACCTGCTGCCTTTTTGGAAGACAAGACCAACATGAGGTCCCTGGTAGGATTAAACTTGATTTGTAGCTGTAGGATTTTTTAACAGATGTATTATTGGACAGGGAATAGGGGGCCACCAGCACAGCGAAATTGGATCGCGATTGGCATTCTCAGGGAGTCCGCTGGCTGCTAAAACAGCAGCTGCATGTGGATTTGACTTCTTTCAGGTGAAGCGACTTCCAGTCATTTGGAAAGGATGGGATGAAAAGGAACCTTGGTGATAATTTTGATGTCTGCAAGATTTAGTACCAATGTAATGGGATTATCGGTAACACCTTCGCCGCAGAAAAAGCCACCTGGCGCTATAACTGGCAGCAACTGAGAACTAATCCTTTCCCATCTCTTGGATGTCATTCATGAGGCTCAAAGTGATTTCTACCCTGCTAGCTGTGATTAATTTTATAAACAAACAAACAAAAAACCCAGTGATGAAAGCATAGGCTGTGCAAGGAAAAGGGAGCTGAAGATAATAGTAATTACATTTTGCATTTTATTTGCTGTGGGGGATAAACTATGCAGTGCTGGTAAAATAACCAAATTGTGTTCTCTCTGATAAATATGGATGTGGGACCTTTTTTTAACCAATGTCTATTTCAGTATAAATTTTTCAGCTGCTCGCTAAATGATAGTAGGTAGTACCTGGAAGTAATTACATCAGGTTTTAGGCCATTAGTTCTGCAATAAGGATGTTTATACAACAGAGCCATTAAGTTTTCAAGGGGCCTGTGACTTAAATAATTTGTTTTATTGTGCTTAATGGTCTTATGTTCGATCTGGTGGAGTTGCCTGCTGATGGTGCTTTGCATTGAAATTGTGTGATGTGGAAAACTGTTCAGCTGTTTACTTTCTTGTGATCAACAATATGACATTGTTTCAAAATTGTACTGATACAAAGTGCTCAGAGGAAACAATTATGTTTTAATCATGCTCAACTTATTTCTTTTGTGTTTTTTTTTTTTTTAATAAACTTGTTTGTTCTGGTAGTTTTTTTACTGGACTTACTCTTGCTGCAACCACTTATTAACTAGAGTTGTTACTTAAAAGTACATGGAAACTTTTAGGATTGTAGTTATTCTGTGGAACATATAGTAGATGTCTGAGGGTGAACCTTAACATTTAAAACACCCTGCCATCCTCAGGAGGTACCTTGTCAGGGTGAGACTGTATAATCCAGGTATATACATGCTTTCATTTGAAATTAACTTTCTTGAGTTGTACTCTAAAGCTTATATAAAAGCCAAGGATTTTTTCATCATTATCATGAAATCTGATATGCCTGAGCGTTTAAAAAAAAATTCTTAGTACTACTTTATAAATGGGGGTTGGTGAAATCCATGTCTCAGGAATTAAGAATTTATTTTAAGAGAACTGGGAGCATAATTTGAGAGCTCTTCACTCCTGCTCTATCCTTGTGGATAGTTTTTTTACCATGGTAGCTCCAGCAGCAGGCAAAGCTCTGGGTTTCCTTGAATAGCTCCCAAATCTACTGCAAACACCACAGGGAAATGTGTCCAGGGTAACTGTCCCTAAGTTTGCATTATCCAAAATCTGAAAGATCGCTTGCAATCACTTTGAAACTTATTTTCTGAGATGTATAGCAGTTGTTTGGAGTTTCATAATGAAAATACTTTAGTTACAGCCTGAAAGCACGTTCTCTTGATGTTGTAACTGTCTCAATATATTAATGTAAGGTTTCTGAATAGCATGGAGCAAAAGCAGAGGATGCTTGTACAGTATTTTTCTGTCTCCCTGAAGTGAGAAGCAATGTGAGGCTGCCTTTCTAGCAGGTGCTGTTAAGAAGTATTGATGATGGACTTCTCTCAGAATGTAGTTGTGGTCATCCATTCACACTAATTCTGCAACTCAAATGCCTCTGCTGGGCCTTTACCTGCCTTTTATCACCTGTGTCACATTTCTGGGCTCACAGTGTTTCTGGCCCTAAGAGTGAAGCTTTGGTTGGTGCTCTTCATGGGGCTCTGGGTTGAGAAGAGCCAACCACTTCTCTGCCTTACCAGAATGAATTCTGCTAGAAGTGCATTCCCCTCCCAGAGGAGCAGTTCCAGTTCCTGCAGGGTGCTGGGTGCTGCATCTGCCAATGACACAATTCAAGACTTTTCTGTTTTCCACTATATTTCAGGTCATTACTGTGAAAATGGTCAGAAAAAAAAAGTACATCTATTTTGGAAGAAGGAAATTAACTTGGTAGAAAATATTTGTTCCCAATAATGGTTGTCTTTTGAATTTATTCTGGCAAAATTCCCATTAAATTCTAGTGAGAGTTGTGTAAATAAAGCTTTGCACTTTTAAAGTCCTGTCTTTAATTAACTAAACGTCATGAAATATAGAAGGAGATGTCTTTATTTCGTTTTGAAGTGGGCATGTTGTACTCCACATTTTTTCTGGTTTTTTTTTTTTTTTCTTCTTAACATACCGTATTTGCTTAGCAAACTATATTAACTCATCTTAGTAAAAGAGGGAAATCTTGCAGTGGTTTTAGTTCATGATAAGGCAACACTGAGTTTCTGGGACCCGGTTTCTTGCAGAATGTAGAACTTGCTTCAATTACTTCAGTATGTCTGTTTTCCCTAAATAAATATATGTAACCATCAAATTGGGGTAAGGAGACATTTTATTTAGATTAGTATTGCAGGAATTTGGTCTCCTCATCAGAGCGGGACTTGAATATTTGGGGAAGGGGGTCAGAAAATGTTTACTGGCTGCAGAAGTTACACCACCGTGCTGCAGCTGAGAACAGAAAGACCTGGCACCCTTATTTCTTTATCCACCTCTTCAGGTATATCTGATTATTTGTTGGTTTCATTACACTATAAGGTTTTTTTTAATCTTGTCCATCTGCTACAAAAGATAGATTTGTAAATGTTAGCCTGTTTGTTCTCTGAAATGAGTGGTGCTCTTCTGTTTTTCTGTAGAGCCAGCTGAGCACGGTACCACTGTAGGATGCTTCGCAATGCCCTAGGAAAAACCTTCCGCTTCCTGGGGTACACGGTGCAATATGGCTGCATAGCACACTGTGCCTTTGAGTACCTCGGAGGAATTGTTGTGGTAACTCTTCCTTTTCATGACATTTAAAAAGGAGATTAAACTGTAATTCTGAAATTGTTATATGCCATCATGCTAATGTTTCAGGTTTCTTAATTTTCTTTGAAGTGTTAAACACAATTTACGGAAAGTGGTCCAGCCTTTATAAAAGTTATTTTTGCTTTAGGCATTCATGTTTTCTGGTGTGTTACTGCTTGAGACATCACTGAAGTAAATGGGAAACTCTGCTTAAGCCTTTTGCAGAATCTCCTTTAAGGAAAGACTGGAGTCACCAATAGGAAATGCCTTTGTTTCACACTCTGGCCAAATTTCTTGTGTTTTATGCTCCCTGCCCCTCCTCCTCAGGTGCTTAAACTGGCATTTGCTGCTGCTGGCCATAGGGCAGTTTGGCTGTGAGCTGCTCTTGCAGCTTCTGGGATGATTCTGTCACAGAAAAGAAAGTCTGGTAGGACTTCAAGCACTGCTCCTAATAATTCCTTAAAGATGGGGTGCTGAAATAAATCCATAAGGGCCCATACCACCTAATGCATTTCAGGAGCAATCCAAAGAAATATGGAGGCTCTCCTCAGCTTTTAAAGACATCACAGCTTCTTTGGAGGAGCTCACTTTAAGCTCTCTACATTACATCTTTTGTAATTTATTAGCATATCATCTGAATGTGAGTTTATTTTAGACAAAAGTAGTTTGAAATAGTAATTTTATCTTGTTTATTTTTAACTTGCAGTGTTCTGGACCTTCAATGGAACCAACCATTCAAAACTCTGACATTGTGTTTTCGGAGAACCTCAGCCGCCACTTTTACTGCATTCGAAAGTATGCTCCTCTGTTGAGAGCAGATCTGCCATTGTTTGCCAAGCCTTCTCAATAACCACATTCTATCCTTTATTTTTTGTGCGTTTTTCTGCTTCTAACTTGTAATTTTCCATTGTGTCTGATGGAAGTTAAAGTTATCAGCACATAGAGCCCAATCAACAGCTTGTCAGAATTCAGTTTGGGTTTAGTCGATTGTCACTTTCAGAGCTTTGTCCAAAAAATAGAAAAAATAATTTTTTTCTCCTAAATTATTCAGTTGAGTGAATGTAACTTCTTCTCTAAGCAGTTTGGTATTGAAAACCAACTATGGATATCACTGGCTTCAGGTTGTAGTCTTAAATGTTTCATAAATTACGTAAATAACAAACATTCATTCCACTTTAAAAAAAACTCTGTGAAATTATACCTGAGTAAAACTGAAGAGACCAAAGTCCTACCCAAGAATTTTCAGTGCAAGGGGCTGTCTTTAACGTGTGTCAGTATTTTTGGAGTAGACACGTGTATGCTCTCATGTGCTCAGCCAAATAGTTTATAATTAGAGTTCTTCTGTTTGTTTCTGTCTTTTTTTTTCCTCTCAGAGGAGATATTGTAATTGTGAAAAGCCCAAATGACCCCAAATCAAATATCTGTAAAAGAGTAATTGGCTTGGAAGGGGATAAAGTCTGCACAAGCAACCCTTCAGATTTCCTTAAGAGTCACAGCTATGTAAGTATTAGAGTTTCTTATTATGTAAATTAATGATTACTTAAATAGGCCTGCAAAGGATTTGTAATAAATCATAAATTATGACATTAATAAATTATTATTCTGGTATATATACAGTAATATGTTGTACTTTTAGACTGTGTATGCCAAGCTGTCTTTTTCTGCCTTTTGTGTCTGTAGGAACTGTAGACAGATAATATTTTTGCTCTGCCCTTTGCTCTTCTGTCTTCCCTGAAAGAATACTCTGAAATTCTCTGCATGAAGTGGAGTACAGATGTCAGTGATTGGTGTTCAGGCAAAACTGTTGTCGTATTTTAAACACTAAAAAGTGACTATTTGACTCTGCAGTAGTTTTGCAGATTTTCCTTTCAAAATCATAATTTGTGGTGTGTCTCTGTGTTTCAGTGTAGCAATATTTTAATGTTCCTGAGTATGGTTGGAATAGTAGAAATTTTCCTAACTTGGCCAAAAGGTCAGGTTATGGAATGAAAAGGGAAAAATAATCTCAATATTCACTTGTCCTGTGCAGATAGACTTCACAGAAGTTGGGGAAGATCAGTGACAAAATGTTTATGGAAACTTCTTTATAGGTAATCATTAGAAAAATCACCGGGAATCGTGACCACAGAAAAATGTAGGGTTTCTCTTGCCCCAGAAGCATTTGACTGTTACCTGTATTCAGCACCTTGTGGAGCCATCAGAAGTTCCCAGGTGTTTTGAATCTTTAAACAAAGCTGTTATTTTGCCCTTTCACATCCACTTCACCCTCAGAATAAGAAGAATGAGCAACTGGCTAAAAATCCTATGCTGTGAAAGTGGAGAATTTTCTGGAACACTCCTTACAGGCAGCTACAGTGTGTAGGACATAAATCCTGTAAGAGTTTAGCTTTCCTAAAGGCAGCCACCTTCACAGGGAGCCTCTAACTACCATTACTTCATTTAAATTAAGCAGCTGAAGTGGAGTTTGTCTTTACTAAAAGCAAAATTCTTGTCAACATTTTGTTTAGCACCAGGAAGTAAGAATATGATTCATGCCCTGCTTTGAGGGTTTGAATTTATTTCTTCCACTCCAGTTTTGAGGCAAGACATGTTGGGCACCTGCCTCTAATCTGCACTTCTGGTGTAATGCCAGTGCCACTGGAGCTGCTGTTCTTAAACTTCAGTTACTTGTGGGCACAAAGAAGGAACTATTTCTCTGTTACATTTTGGAGGGGAGGACAGAACGTTTGGTTTTTCCACAAATCAAATTGTGTTAACCGTTTAACCAAGGAAAAATCTACAAAAAAAGCCAAAGAACACAAACCCACCTTTCTTACTGAGCTGAAGAAATCCTCTAGCTCTGGTGGAGCTCATAATTGTGCTGGAATACATGTTTCCCAGAGGAGACGAACCTGAGAGGGAAACCTGAATTCTGTGTGCACTGAGAGAAGACACAAACTGAATTTCTTGTTCCTCACTTGTCTTAGTCTTGAAAAGAAAGTTTGTGAAAGATTTGTGCTTAACAGGATGCCAGCTGTTCTGGAAACACTGAAGTACCCAAGTGAATATTCAGCAGAATAAGTTCTGCCCTGGTGCAGGATTCCTTGTCTCCAGTTTAAAGCCAAAATATGAGGAGGAAGAGTGGGTGGGGAATGCAGAGTCCACTTCCTGTTTTCATAAATGCTGATGTGTGGAAATAGAGCAAAGTGACAAGCTTCTGTAATTCTTACATCACAAATTGTATTGAGGAGGAGAAATGATCTAAATGGGAGTGCTCTCGTTGTGCCTGGTACCTGTTTTCCTTCTACCTTTAGTGCTTGCTGACGAGGTAGGTTTTCCATCTGTTCAGGAGACACTTCCTTTATGGAAGAGTAAATTCTGACCATGGATATCTGCACTTTATGTTCATAACTGAGGCTTGATTATTCAGTAAGGAAATTGTTGGGGAGGGGAAATGTGATGCCAGCTTATGTTTAGGCAATTGCCTAATACGATACCTTCTTTTAGTAAATCACTGTGCTGTGCACTTTTAACACAAACACAGAATTCCTCACAGCAAATAATGGCTGTAGATGTACACAGAACTGGCTGCTTGTGTTGGTGATACTTTCCTGAGGTGGGTTTTTGAAAAAAAAAAGATTGTCCAAACTGAAGAAATGCCTGGGCTGTTATTCCAGATGTCCAGGAGTGCTGCTGGGGGCTCTGTCTGCAAAGGAAGGTAGCACTCCTTAAGTGAGCAAAGCCTGGAAGGTGTCATGAGTTTTGCACTTTATATTTGGCTGCTAACTACCTTTTTACAAACAGGAAATCTGAGTGCTGTGTGAATGCTGTGACTCCAGAGTGTGTAAGGTCAGGTGAACTGCTCAGCTTTCCTTGAGGGCTTGTCTCCTGTTTTGGGGAGTTCCTGTCATGTTTGCAGCCTTGTCCCAGTAATCAGGAATATCGGATGCCAGCAATCTTGCCAATCAGGCAGCTCAGAGCCCTGCTTCAGTCTGTGCTGGTGGTTGCCAGGGTGGGCAGGTTTTCTGAGTTAGTCAATTCCTGGAGATGGCAGAGTCATGTAATACAGAGTCCTTCATCCAGCTGAGTGTGAAATCACCTGGAAGGAGAATTCTCAGAGTCATGTTAGTAGGAATTGTGCTTAGTCTGTATTGACTGTGTCAGTGGTAGGGTTGGCATATTTTACAGCTTTTTAGCTTAGGGATTTTTGTGCTTAGAAGCATTGTCACACACAATTCTTACTGTGAAACCTAAGAGAATGCTAAAATCAGATCCTCTTCCAGTGCTGGTTCATTCATGAATATCCTTCTCAGGATGCCTTTGTGTGTAGGTAGAAGAATGGAGAACTCTGTTTACAATTTGCTGTAAAATTACACAGATGAGCTACATTACGCTGCAAACAACCAAAGAGATACCTGTAGAAAAAAAAATCCAAACACAACAAATCAACCTTCCAAGCTATAATGAAAAGAAACTAACAAAAAAAATCATACATAAGCTGAATTAGTTGTTCTGAAAAGAGGTATTTCAGTTGAGTAGAAATGCACTATAGAAGTGGCAGCTAAAATACTCTTGCTGCTGTATTTAACTGAAGGAATACATCATAAGAAAATTATTTTTGTCAGAGTGCACCAAGTGTAAAGTATCAAAAAACAGTCTTTGCTGCAGCTGTTGGATCTGAGGCTGATAGAGCTAATGCCACACATAAGACTGAGTGATATAAATTAAACGTGTGCTGAAATGACAGTTTAAGCACACGAGATTGGAGTTTTCTGTAGAACAATGAGGGAAATCTTTCTATTTACATGAAAGTACAATGAAATTCCTTTTTTGAATAAGGTGTTGTAGCATTACAAAGTTAGGGGAAGATATTTTTTCCTTTTTGTTGATACCTGGTATAGAATATGAGCATTAGGCTGTTATTTTGGTTTTGTGCTAAACGTGCATTTGTAAATAGAAACAAGTGTATTTGCTGTAATAAACATTTAAGAATGCATAATGTATTTTTTTCTGTATCAGAGGCAATGTGATATGAACCCAGAAGTTGCAAAGGTAAACAGCTAATGTTGTATTCAGAAGTAGTTCCACTTAATAAAAGATATTTTATTCATTTAACTATGTGGATGTAAATAATGAGGATTAATTAATTACGGTAAACCCCTGAAATGGTCGTTAAAAAAAAATCTGAACGATTATTTTTCATATTTTGGCTTTTATTTCCTGTTTAAAAAAGTCTTAATACAGTTTATAATTCAGATTGAGTATCCTATTGCTCTGTTTGAAATTGTTTTAATGCCATTTACTTTAGCTTTAATTTCTTTATGTACCATATGTTCTTGTGCTGCAGCTCCTGTTTACAGTCTGAAAAAGTGAGGGGGAAGCCCTGAGAATCAAACAGCTTGTCTGTCATAAACCACCAATGCACTGGGCCTTCGTGGCACTTAAACAAAAGTAGTCCCTAATAATGTCACTTAATAGAGACAGAGTCTGTAAATAAGGAACTGCCTGGTGCGAGTCCTGGTGATAAAAAGCTGAGATAGAAATCCATATCTCAGCAACAGCGCGCTGGGGATCGATGCCAGCTCCCCTAATGCTCAGCCCAGCTGAGGGGGGGTGTTTGCCTTGTGCTTAAGTGAGCCTGCCTGCGGAGATGGCATCTCCTCATCCTGTGTGAGCTCCAGAGCCAACAGAATTCCCAGCATAATGCACCTCACCGTGTTTGCACAGGGCTGGGAACTCTTCAACAGGTCTTGGCAAACAGGGTAAGAATATGATGTGGGCGCTGAGAGTAACATAATGTCAAGGCAAACAAGGCAGTGTAGTAATCACTGCCCCCTTCTACAGGGTTTGGATACACCCTGCAAGGCACTGAAAAGTGGTTTGCTATTTCAGAGTACTCAGCCTCTTTAAAATATCCTAAATAGCAATTAAAAATGAACCTAATATTTTTTTCCCTTTGCTCTAAGTATCTAAATTTTTTAACTCATGATTTAGTACACCATTGAGTAAGTTGCAGTAGGTGCTGGTATGGAAAATGAGTAAGGTATTTTCTTGCTCCTCCTTAGCTCTGAGTGTTCTAGAGGCTTGAGACAAAGTCATGCCTTAATTCTAACCAGCAGCTGTGCTGAATGACTGGGGGGAGAGGAGAGCTTATTTGGTATATTTGTTGGTTTGCAGATGGCTCTGTATCCCAGTATAGGGAGTTCATGACTCATGCTTACCTTGAATTTCCTGAGAAGTCATTTTAAATCAAAATGCTGATTTGTCAAAATTAAATTATTAAAGGGAAAAAAAACCACAAAAGATTTTATCAGTTTAATTCCCAGTATTTCCTGGGTTGGTCTTGGATCAGTGAGCCCAGGGCACGCCAGGGATGGTGATGGGTTCTGTGTCAGAACCAGGAAGTTCCAGTTGGGGTTTGCACCCACAAGATTTTTTTGTTCTCAGACTTATAATTTTGGGTCACCATGTTATATCTTCTGTTATCTGGAGAAGAAAATCAAATCCTCAATCATTGCTGTCAGAAAGGTCTCTGCAAACTGTTAAGTAATATTTGATGGATTTGTAATCAATATTTTCTTCCAAAGCACTCATCTTGTGTAAATCTAAGGCTAACAAGAGTCTGGACTGATGAATCACAGACAAATTCTGAATTTTTGTTCAGGAGTTCCTAAATAATAATTTAAATTTAGGGTTTCAGCTAGAGGTTTGAGAAATAAGCTGATTCAGATCTGTGTATTTAACAATATGATCTAGATCTCAGCATTAAATATTTATAACAGTAAACAATGCATGCAAGTGTTGGAATCATTTAACACAGTTGAAAACTTTTGGAACAGGTAAAAAGTGATACTGAGAGAAACGAGATACTTTTCTCATTTGACTGGTATAGACATCTCTGACGTGGAAACCTCTCCTATTAATCTTGGAGAGTAGTGATTAAACCTTTTAAGTTCCAGAACAGCAGTAGTCACTCCTACATTATCCAAAGTTTAGAAGGAGCAGCAATGGTTAAACCCCAAACATTAAAACAACCAATGAATGCTTTGACAGGTCACTGTAACAGCTTATCCAGATTTTTGTTTCAGAACAACACCCAACTGCTGTGCTTGCACAGAGGAGAAAAATGCCTTAGAAATGCAAGCCTAAGTTAATATTCCTTAGTTCCCTTGTGGTGTGTAAGTTAACACTGAAGGTTGTGTGATTTTAATATTGTTTAGTATTTAATTTCAAAACTTAGACAAGTTTTCATATCTTATCTTTTTATAAACCTTCTATTAAAATTACAAATGTCTTACTACAGAGAATAAATTCGTAATGTAAATACGTGATCACAGGGAATCTGATTTCTATATAAAAACACATTAGTGTTTCACTGTCATCCTCTCTAATAACAACCTGGACCAACATCATAATATCTTCTTTTTAATATGTGCATTTAAACAAACTGGGTCAAGTACATTATGTTTTATTCATAAGCAGCTTAAACTGTTCAGCAAGTAGAGGGAAAATGCTAAACTCTTTAGAAGTACCTACAAATTTAAGGTAAATTCATTTTGTTATATTAAGAAATATTAAATTCCAGATAATTCAGCCTTTTTAGCATAAATGTTGATTTAACATCTGCTATGCTGTTTAAGTTCCAGTGTGGTTGCTACCATTTCATAGCTTTTTTGGCACAAAAAAGTAAATACAAATGCTTACCCTAATTTTGAAAATATTGAGCTAATTAATGTGGTTGGGTTTTATACAGATGGCAACATAATGTGAACAACATTTATGATAAACCTTCAGAAACAGTGCCTGGAGCAACTGGATCATTAAAAAAAAAAAGTATTTGTTAAGCATTAGTCAGTCTTGGTTCTGAATTAATAAATAAAGGATTAAGGAGTAGTTACGTGAGACTTTAAGTATAGAGTGATAAAGCAAAGTCCTGCATTTCTATGGTGTATATTTTATCCTAACTAGATGCAATTTACTTAAATAAGGCAATTTAATCAGTATTTAGTAAATTTGTCATTTGATATTGTAGAATCTTTCATCATATTTCACTTTAATCAAGAAAGGTAACACCTGTGGTTTATTCACAAAAGCTTCTTTTGTTAAATGAACACCCGCAGGCCATGAAGCAATTACATTTGTTGCTTGTACCAAAGTAGGAGGCACTTAAACAGACCTTAGTAGGGATAGATGAGAACTTGCAGACTTTATTCTTTTGTCCAGCACTGAGATTAGTTCTTATCATAGCTCAAGAAGGAAGCCTCTGAACTGAAATGAAAAGATAGGAATGATTTAAAAGTTCTTCTTAAGTTTGAAACTTTGATATTGCTGGAGGTGATGTGAATACCTGTGACCTTACAAAAGTTCAAACATCTACTCCCAGCTGATTGTACGTGCTGATGTTTTTTTGAGATTGCAAGACATTCATGTTTGTAAGTCCCCTAAAAGCACAAACAAAAGCTCCCTCAAAACAAAATCCCCAAACCACAGAAGCCTGTTTACATTTAGTTGGGTTTGGGGGTACTTTTGAGGCAGATAATTTAGCCTGTTAGTTCTATTTGCAACATATTAGTTGTCAGTTAATGCAGAGCATTAAGGGTTCTTATCTCTTGGGTGTGAAAATAAATGAGTAATCAAAGGAAAAAGTTTGGCATCACGTAAAGAGAACAAAACAATATAATTATTTGATGATTCCCCCCCCCCCTTAAAGTAAATTAATGTTTTATGCTGGTGAGTGTGCACCAAATACCTGCCTTGTACTTCAGTTTTGCCACTTTAACTGCACCATTGAGCAAATTCCAGCAGCTCTGCAAATTTCACCAGTTTGTTGCAGTGAAAGATGCTGATTTGGGGTGAAGGACAATGAACTGCTGCTTGGAACTCAGTTGTTGCCAGGGATAGTCTCCTTCTCCTGGTCTAGAGCCTGGGAAGGGGCAGGGAAGAGTCATGTGTCTGACTCATTCTCACCCATTTAAGCCGAGCTGCAGATAACCGGTTCTGCCTGAGAACTGCCCTCCCTGGGAAGTAAATCCTGGGATAATCTGCACACAGCAGAGGCACAGGGGTTGCTGAGGCACAGGGAATTGCCTGCAGACACTCAGAGGCAGCGTTTCACAGCAACCTGCACTGCTGAGCAATTGCTGGTTCTGCAGGAGTCCCACTCGGTCTGGGAAAATTCAGCTGCTGGGCCTGTGAGACTTTCCCATCTTAGTCCTGGCCTGTGAGCAGGGGAGATGCTGCCAGGGTAATGCTTTTACCCCTCACCAGTGTGGGTTTGTAGTCACTGTCCCTCAGTGCAGTGGGAGCTGTGGTTTCAGTGGTACTTCTTGGATACTGTGGAATTTGCCAAAAAGGTCCATTGCTTGTAGGTACCAAAATGCAACGCTGCGAGTTGTCCAAGTGGCTTTGCCTTTGGCAACAGCAGCATATTGCTTGTAATTAATATATTCTTACTAAAAATACAGGTTTTCAACAGTTATTTCTTTTTCTTTGGTGAATATTATTCCCAGCTTTACAGTGTTTCAGACTGGGTCCTGGCTCTGCAAAGGCTGACACTCCAGGTGAACTTTATTCCCTGTGAGTAATCCCACTGACATCAGTGATGTTGTGTAGACATGGCTTGGTGCATAAAGCCTTGAAGGATTCTGGCACTGGTCTTTACTTCAAAGGGGTTTATACTACTTTTGTTAATTTTTTTTTTTTTTTTAGTTAATAATTATGGCCTGTCACTGGTATTTGGTTTTACATTTTCCTGAAATTCTTGTGATTTTTACTGCTTGTCTTAATTCTAGGTTGTAGTGATGTGCCTAGATGATGGACAGACACCCTACAAAGGTATTACAGTGCATTATCCCTGGATGAATCACACATTGTGACAGTATCTTAATGACAAATTCAGAGGTGTAGAGCCCTGTCATACCTTCCAGGGAAAACTGCAAAAATTACCTTAAGTGGTGAATTTCAGCATACAGGAAGATACTTTACTGCAAATGTTCTACCTGGGATGCAAACTGTGAACATCTTGTCTAGACAAATAATTACTGGAAGTACTGGAAGTAGTTTTATGCCATTGCAAGCAATTGCTGCCTGCTCTGTTTGTGTGCTTGCTAAAGGAGTCTATCTCAGTGTCAGCAGTTTGATGTCTGCCTCCTTACTCCAGGAGATGCTGGACAGGGGAGTTTGCAGCACGAGGTCAGGACACTGTCTTGTACTGTAACTTGCACCTGAGAAACAAACTCATGTGTGAGTTGTGGACACTGGGAGTGCTTTGGCCCACTGAACACAGTGAACACAAACATCCAACTGCCCTGCAGGACATCCTGAACATGCCCTGTTCCACAGAATCTTTGGGGGAAACAGCAGTGACTGCATGTGCTCAAACAGAGACCTATCAAAACCACAAGATGCACATTCTACACAGGTCGTTTTGCTCTGGATAGAAGCTTTTAAAAATGTATAAATTGACTTCTGGTTGGGCTTTTTGTTTGCAAAGCTGCTTGGGTAGGAGGAGAGCCAAAGTCATCTATCTGGAACCAGCTGGCCTTCCCAGAGGAAGCCCTTCTATGCATGTGCCAGGAATCTGATCAGCCTACCAAACAACAGAGATGACAGACAAGCTGAATAGGAAATTCCTGCCTGCAAGGACTGGGAGAACAAGCAGGAGGGGAGCTTGGCTGAACCAGTGGATCAGTTAAACGAAGGAGGTGGCATTCCTTTATACCAGAGCCTGTGGAAGGACATGGTAGCAGTGGGTTTCAAAAGGTCTTAGGCACTGCTGGTCACAACTGCAGGTGTGGATTGTAAAACGCTGAGGGCAGGGTTTGTGCCCTCTGGCACACCTACAGCACCTTTCCTAGGTGCCACAGAAATGCAGGGGCAGGCTGGGAGGGATGGACAGCAGCTTTCTGCAGTGAGTGCCTCCTCCTGCCACTGTCCAAGGTGACCTGTTGTGTGTCAGTGCACAGCTGGCACATTTGCCCTGGCTCTGAGAGGGGCTCTGGGAGCAGCGTGCCAGCCTTGGGTCTGGAACAGGCACGTGGGCATGGCTAAGCAAGAGCCTCACATTTATTAAAGACCAGGCTCCCAGGGAGTGTTACCTGGCCAGATACCTACAGGTACCAGTTCCACTGCAACTGCAACTTTCTCAAATGGGGGCCCTGGATTTGTTCTTAATGGTCTACAAACAGACTTTTTCTCTAGAGTGGTATTTCACTTTGTTTAATCTGGTACCCAAGAACTCTCTCTTATGTAACTATTGTGTTTAGAGTCCATGTGGCTCAATTCTAAAATTCATGCTACTCATACTTTGAGTTTCATTTGAAGTAGTTAATTTATTTAGTTACTTTCCATATGTTTTTCCTCTAAATTGTGGTTACAGTAATGTTTCAAGTACATACTTGGTTTTGGAAAAATACATGTTTATTTAAAGTCCATAATAAATATTCTCTAGAATATGTTGCTTCATTTAAATTTTCAGCCTGGTTTAAAATTTTAGAAACAAAACCTAATTAGAAGTATAATGATTAAGTATTTTATTTGATAACTTGAAAGAGGTTATTTGTATATGAAACATTTTAAAGAAAATATAACAAAACACTATTTTATACTCCAAGCCGGAATCTTAGTTTAAGACTTGTAGGAGCAACTTTTTCACATATGAAAGCTTCATACTCTCATTCAGATAACTATTACAGCTATGTTACTATTTCTCATTTTGTCATTGAGTCAGCCAGTGAATGCCATGAATCTGTGGTATGTAATATAGTTAATGCATAATATATATGGGCAATGAAAGGTCTTTGTCATATAGTATAAGGTCACCATCATTAATTTTCAAATTATAAAAAGGGATTTGCTGTTTTGTGATCATCATTACTGCAATACAATGTGTTGTGGATTCTGCCTGCACATAGAATGAACTGTGATCTTAATTAGAACTTTGACAAGCCTACTCTGATAAAATGATGAGATTATTCGTAATTGATGTCACAATCAATTACCAGTTAGTTCATCATGAATCTACTAACAGGTCTAGCCTTGGTGCTGGCCCCAGGATGTTGACTGAAAATCTGCCCTCCTGTCGCAGTAACAGCATGAACAGGGCAGCCACACACTCATCAACATCCTAATGACCTCTTTTGAAGTCTATTAAATTAATGACCCTGTCACATTGGTCTAACCTCTTACATCTTCATTTTGGATTTTTTGTTGCAAACCATTGGTTTTTGAGCACATGATAGAACAGATACTTTGGAGCCCTCCTTCTCATCCCTCTAAATCTGGCAGTGGGTCTTACTAGATTCAATAAAATTTAGTTCATTACACAGTCATGAAATACAGAGCACAGAAATCAGGAAAAACACTGTAAGGCAAACCATGCTTAACAGCATTCTGTTCTGGTTTCTTTTTACATTTCAACCTTTTAATCATAGGTGCCTAAAGGACATGTTTGGTTAGAAGGTGATAATCTCAGGAATTCTACAGATTCCAGGTGCTACGGACCTGTTCCTTATGGGCTGATAAGAGGACGCATTTGTCTTAAGGTATGTGAATTTATCTACCTAGAAATAGTTGCATTAATACATTTTTCATGCTTGGCTGTTAGGTATTGAACTTGCCTCCCCAACTGTCTGGCCAAAGCAGATGCAAAGAAAAGCATGAACACTCCACCACCTGCTGTAAAAGGATAAATCAGCAGTGATGGGGGTTTTGGGGGGGAGGACTTTGGAGCAGCACTGAGCAGTCTCTGCTATGAAAATGGAATGAATTATTTTGCAAGCGATCCAAACCTGATAAAAACACAAAAGTACACACATACACCCTACTGCAAAGGTGGACATTCTGTCCTTACTTTGATTCCTGCCTCTCTCCAAAATGGTATTTCACAGGTGTAGCTCTGTAGTCTGAAAAACAAAACAGAGTAACAGATTTTCTTTCCAGGACTTGCACACATACTTTGGACATGCAGACTGGCCTTGCTGCTTTTTAAACTAAAAAAGGTGCTTTGAACAAATATTGTACTGAACAAACCATCATGGTTCCTTCTGCTTCAACAATTCTACAACTTCCTTTCACACTAAATTATTTTTTCATGTTATCTGCATTACTAATTTACTCTTTTACCCAAAAGAGGCAATGCAACACAATTTCCTCTCCATAAAAAGTTTAATCTAAGAAACAGAGGAGTGTGTATTACAGGCTTATGCACCTGCTTTTAGAAAGCTGGATTTAAAATTGTGCATTCAGAACAATAAAATAGGTTTTCTCCATATACTTCAACACATCCACAAACCCATAATTTAGCACACCTGTATCGCACAGGCAAAATTAGATCTTTCCAATTTAACAAAGCCTCATATCCTTAATTTACAGTATTTATGAACACAATTTGGGACTTTAAAAAAAAACAAACCCTTGCAGCTACTGAGCACACTCAGTAATTGCTTATTAAACCTCAGACAACACATTCCCCTCAGCCCTACTGGCAAATTTTGGGTGACTTCTGTTCCTCCTGACTTGTATTTGCTCTGAGCTCTTCCCTGGTATTTACTCAGGGCTCTGCCCTTTCCTCCTGTCTGCCCTACCCTGGACACCAGAGGGGAAAATGCTGATTCCCAACTGGGCTATTTTTATGACCCAGGTTTTAGCTTGGATTATTGGCTGCCAAGAGACAAAGGATGCTAATCTGCTGACACGCCTCTAATGAGAATGTGGTAGTGATAATGCTACTGAAAAAAGCTTTTCTCTAAACTGATGCACAGGTATAGAAAAGCTGCTGGTTACTACTTTAAGGGGACTGTTAGCAAATGCTGGATCTGTCAAGAACCTGTGTGTTTGGATGGCCAGAATTAGTCACAGTATCTCTCCACAGCAACAGATTTTGTGTCCAGCTTGTGCCCTGACAAGGAGAGGCCTTAATGCAGTGACTGACAGGACTGAACCCTAAGTAAACTCTATAAAATGAGTGGAACTCATACGCAGATAGCTCATATTGAAGTACTACTTTAGAACTCCAGAGCATTGTCTGTTAAAAAATGTATTATGCAATCGTTTGATACTTAATAATTTAACCAAATTTTACAGCAGTTGTTAAATGAAGGTGGCATAGAGTAGTGATTATTCAAGTTTTCAAGAGATTTAAGTATATGGAGGCTAACAAAAGAAAAATGAGTTTATTCTTGAAATGAGTGTTTATATTTGGGTTCTTTATGATAAACCACATGAGCAGAGAGTGATCTTGCTCCTGTGTGTTGTTGCTGCCCACTGCAGAGGAAGGCAGCAGGTACAGACTGCACGGGGGTGCCTGACCACTGACCAGGAAACCTGTGTGCCTTTAATGCAGCTTTGGCTTCTCTTCCCCAAACAGTTTTTACTGCCTTCAGAATGGAAGCTTCTGTGGCTTTACCTTACACTGGATTTTGGAGAAGCAGATGTAACAGTGCTTTCAGTGTTATGTTTTCAGGAACGGATACAAAAAACCCCAAATCCAGTTTGAAAGTCACTGATTTCCACAGAAGAGAGTGAGCTTAGCCAACCTAGCTGGCTGAATTTGTTTAGCCAACCCATTCTTGGCAAAACATGAGTGTTTATTTGAAGCTTGGACCAAAGGTTCTCAGTCAGTGTTGCTGCACCAGTTTTTAACCCTTACAGAAATTCCAACATGCAATTCTGTCTGCTCCTTTTGCTCCCTGCCACCAAAGGTACTGCCACTCCAAACACAGGGTCACTCCATAAAAACACTGGGAATCTCACTTTGACAGAACTCATTTTTCATCCTGTCCTAGGTAGGATATCCTGTGCATTCCCTGGATTTAGGCTCCATATCAGAACTAGACCTGGGGTGTATCTTCAAAAGAGCTAGTTAGCCCCATTTATCCCCCGTCCATCAGATCAAATCTATCTATGTAGGCCAAAGCAAAGAGGGCAAAGAGCTGCTAATTGGAAGAGCCAGTCTGAATGAGCAAGTCACAGTCAACTTCTGTCATAACTTTGAAGGACTCAGGAATTACCAGAGTGGCATGTCTTTGTTTCACAGGGGAGGGTTTTCCATCTCTTTCCAGCCTTGAGTATTGTTTCTCAGGTTCTCCCTGCATGCAGACTAGATAAAACTACATTTTCATTCTAATTGTACCACTGAGATTACTGTGACAAATTTCAAACTACACTGTCAAAGCAACATTTAAAGCTAATTTGATTACTTTCACTGAAAGAAAGTCAAGCTGCAACAGGTGTGTTTTGAGTTGCCTGAAATGAGATTTGTGCTGGAGTGAACGGACTAAGAAACTTCCTTCTCCAGGCCTTTACTGAGATCAGCTTAGATTTGTTTATGGGATATTTTTCTTTCCTTTTACTTCAGTTTGCCTTCAAGGCCAAACAAAGACTTGACACCCAGCCGGCAGCCAGCATAGGCCCTCTGGACAGCCTTGAATTCTGCAGCTTTGCTGCTAACCAAGATCACAAATCCCCTTCTGCTGTTGGCCTGATTCTGTGTGAATTTGTGTGGAACCTAAAATAGCTCACCGGCTGACCAGGCAGAGCCAAGACATCACCTCCCTGCCTCTGTGCATCAGCAGCTGCTCCTCGTGCTCCTCCCTAACTGCACATGCCACAAGCACAGGATTTGCTGAGATCCTGCCCAAGAGTGCTCTGAGCCTTTTTCTGAGCCACAGGAATGAGAGTGACTCATCCCTGTGCCTTGCTGAGGGCCCAGGCCCCACACAGCCCATGGGGCTCAGGGCTGCAGGGCTGGCAGGAGCCTGGAGCAGTGCACAGCCCCAGCCAGGAGGGAGCTGCTGCTCCTCTGCCAAGCCCACCCTCAGCTGCCTCAGCCTCTCCTGTCACTGCCTTCGCTGCTGGGGACAATCACGGGGGTAGAAATAACTGAACCTCTGCCTGTGTTTCCTCTCTTAAATGAGACAAGTGCTCTTTCACTCCACACAGAAAGCTCCTCTGTGCTGGGGCTGCTCCCTGAACTCAGAGCTGCTGTTAGGTTGCTGTTCTTAGACCTTAAGACCAAATTCTAAGGAAAAATAACCAAGATAAACTAAATACTGACAGATGCTTTGGGAACAAGGCAGTGCCTCACCCTTCTCTATCTAGGCTGCTTCATCTCGGGCAGGGGCTGTGAAAGTTTTATGGGATTAGAGCCACAGAGGGCACTGATTCTTCAGTACCATCTTTCCCTTCTTCCTGCTGAGCCCCTTGTGCCATCTTGGAAAGTACATCTTGCCGAGAGACACAGACATTCAAGGGAGACAAAGGACAATGAGTAAATGAGTGTCCTTGCTTTCCTATTGTATTTATTTTTGCATCCAAGACCATCCTACATGTAATTAGTGACTGTGCAGACCAAAGTACTCCTGGGAGCATTCAGTACATGAACAGCTACACAGTCTATTTCTGGAGAGAAGATTTGTTTATTGGTCAGCATCATTCTCTGACACCTGTCCTTGGTGATGAGTTGTGCTCTTTTGTGAGTAAGTGTGCCCTTCTCAGAGCAGCCCTTGGTGCAGGGACTCCACCCCTTTACTCCCGTTTGTATTTACAAGTTTACCTTTAGCCTATAGATCTTTTTTTCCAAGGTTTGGTCTTCGCAGTTCCAAGAAAATACAGAAAACACAAATATACACCTCACCACAGGGAGGTCCATGTGCCTGTATCCTGTTACCAAGAGATAAAAAATTAGGCTGTTTATGAAACAATTACAGTAAGAAACGAAAATACTGAACTTTGAGTTGTGATTATAATCTCTTGTAACTGTATTTTGTTTTACAGATATGGCCTCTGAACGACTTTGGATTTCTACGTGCAAGCCCCAATGGCCACAGATTTCTTGATGATTAAAAGACTTAAGTTACTCTTGACAGTTTTCATAGTATTTTCTACTAAAACTAATGGAACTATTTTTGCTTAGAATAAACACAAATATTACTTGATAAAGATATCTCTTTCTGGGATTACAGCTAACTTCAGTGGGAATGATACACTCCTGTCACCAACAAAAACAATGTGCCTCTTGCTCTGCTTCCCCTGGCCAGCCACAGCGAGCACTTGAATTTATGGGAAAGTTCTAGGGTTTTGTGCCAAGCCAAGGTTAGCAGTGACTGTCAGGAAGGATGGAAAAGGCACAGGGCACTCCCTGAGCTGTCACCCAGCCACAGCCATGCCCTGGCTCTCCCTACACCAGCAGGTGCTGCCAGGCTGGAGCTGGACATGGCACCTGTGGGGTTCCAGACCTGCTGGTCACTGCCAGGGGTGCTGGGGGTTTCCCTCTGTGCCCAGTGGGGTCAGAGCACAGCTTCCCTGCTGGCTTTCCTCTCAGGAATGATGACTCCTTTGTTCCAACGATGGAGAGCCTCAGCTCCTGCTCCAGGCTGCCCAGGTGGTGTCACTGTCACAGGGCAAGGCACAGCCACCAGCACTGGGACACCCAGCCTCTTCCAGCTGCCAGCCTCTGCCTGCTCCTTCTAGACTCCAGTCTTTGAGAGGACTTCATGAACTTGAATATTTAGCTTATAAATAGAAAATGTTCCTGTTTCCCACTGCAGAACCTTGCTCTTCATTGTCTTCAAAGCATTCTCCCGTCTGTGCCTCCTGATTGAATTTTGTCATCTGAGCTGTTAAAAGGATTTAACCTGAGAGGAAGGGCCCAAGGCAGAGCTGCTTCAGACTGAAATTGAAAGATGCTACTCTGGTGTTTGCTGGGAAAGAAACGTTCTTTAGTTCACGAGATACATTCCAGTTGTACAGAACTCGTGTTGGAGGTGTTTATTAATGAGCTCTTCAGCTGCAGAAGGAAAATCCAAGCCTCATGTCTGCAGAGCTATGTGAGCAAAGGGACACTTGTCATTTTTAAGCCTGAATGAACTTTCCCCCCCTTTTCTTTAACATACATTTCTCTAGCAGACGCTGTCACTTGTTTGTCCAGTGTTTTGAGAAGTTTGTAACACTCAATGTGCTTCACTGAAACCATCACTGCAGGATCTCAATAACAAGGGAACACGTGTCACAACAAACCAAAGAGACATCTTTGGCTTCACTCTTGAAGATGCTGTAATTCCCACCACATCTACAGGAGAGGGTGTAGAGTTGTTCATCTGCCAAAAAAGAAAACAAAAACACCTTTAGTGCTGGAGAAGAATCAAGGATTTATTTTGAATTTTCACAAAGCTGCTCTTAGTAACAAACAGCCTCCCACTGCTGGGTTGTAAAGATCAGTATCTCTGCTACCATTTGTAGCTCAAAAAACAATCTCAAAATATTTCAGTGACTGAGGTATTCTTACACCAAACAGCCAGGGCCAGTGGATCTGTTAAAAAAAAACACCAACCCAGTAATAACAAGGTGCACACATCCATGAAACAGATATTAAGAGAAAAACTAAGATGTGTTAGTCATACATCTGAGAGATCAAGGAAGCATCCAAAACAGGCTGCTAACCCAGGAACCAAAACAGAAGAAAGAAAAGTAGGACTTTTCTCCTCACAACTTAAAAAAAAAAAAAAGTAAAAACATAAAAATAAAAATCAGCCACTTATTCCAAAAGCAATTAAACAAGAAAAGCCAGAACAACAGAAAGGAGGGAAGTGACAGTGGCAGATGAAAAGATAAACAGGAATTCTACCGTCATGGGAAGAGCAAGAAGATGCACAAGAGATATGGAAATAATCCATTTACTCAATAATACAAGAGGAGAGCTGGGTGAAAAGTGGCACTGCAAGTGGGGGTGGGGGAAAGTGATGTAGATGGGATGGAAAACAAATGTAACAGAGAGTTAAATTCTAATCCAGGTAATCTCAGAGAGCAAAACAGCTTTGTCTCAGGAAATACAGACAAAAACAGCACTTAAAGTAAGACCACAATGGTGTAAGATGCAGAAAAAAATAGAAAACATTAACAGGGACAATGGAAGGCATTAGGAAGCAGCAGCAAGGCACTCATACCTTCATTCCAGGACATGTCCTCAAGATAAATCTGTGTGTGAAGTGGCCATTCCTTTGTCAGGTTATCTTCTACAAAGCAAACATGACAGGTGTTCAGTTTTTTGTGATAGATTAATAGTTTTATATACCTAGCAGCCAATCTGGTCCCTGCTGGAGAGTCCTACTGTATCAGTTAAAAATGTAGTTCTCTAAAATTTTAGTTCCCATCCATCTGCAAAAGCTGGAAAATGTCCCCTTGTAGCCAGGAGAAATAACTGGTGACAATGTATTACTGAATTAAGACCCTGAAACCAGCACTTTTCACATCCCTTTTATGTGAAGACCAGTCCAAGTGCTCCTTTGTGAGAAAGGATCTCTGAGCATAGAAAAAAAGTCAAGTTCTGGCCTGTACCTGAGAGATCTGCTGCCATTTCATCCCCCAGACTCTTCCAACCTTTGGGTACAGCATGAAATGCAAAGTGTGCACACAACTGACACCACTGAATGTGAAGTGTGCACTACAAATTGGTGTTTTTTCCATTTATCAGCACACCCATATTTGATGTACAAAGTTCATGTCAAATTCTTTATCTTCTAATGTGAGATCTCGTTAACAAAGTTACAAGTGAAGCCACAAAAAATAATATTTAAAAAGTAAAAAAAAAGGCATAAACCCCTTAAAACTTAAAAACACAAAACCTCCCAGCTGCTGCCTGACCCCTGAAAGCTCCAATTCCCCAAATGCTGCATTTTGAAGAACAGGAGATACACAGAAATGCCTTAGGTTTGGCATAGGAACTCAGTGCCTATGTCCAGTTTAAATGAGGTTGTTATTGAGGAGGGAGGTTTTGGAGCTGTGAATTTTAAAGCCTGTTTTGTTTAGTAGCTTTTGAGAGCATGGAGGGTTTTCTACAGCTTTCTTTGAATAGCTGGCAGTAAAATAATATATTATTTCCAGACTAGGAAAAGTCAGAGGCCCAGATTATCTTTTTAATTCCCAAGAGATTGCCCTACTTAATCACTACATTCTCAGTGGTTCCCAGCTTCTTCTATGTAACTTCCATGGAACTTCTTTGCTCTGGCCTGGAAAGTCCCCTCTCCAGTAGCAGCTCACAACATCTGCCCCTCTCCAACCTTCCTCTGATCAGGTAATGGAGAAATTTCCTCCTCCATCACCAAAACCCAACCACCAAGTAATAAATCCCAGTCTTTCTTCTGCAACTCCCTGCTCTTATTTGCTACTGAAATGTACATTACATATGCCTGGGAATGAGCCTCATCTAATTAGTTGTAATGGAAGCAATTAAATGGGACACATTGGAAATAATGACAGGATCAGTACAGCCTCTTTCATGTTACCTTTGCTGAACACCTATTTGGTGAAGAAAAGGTCAGAATGAAAAGGGAATTAAGCCACTCAGACTTTCCTACTGTCAAAAGAAAGGGAAAAAATGAGCAAGAGTGTAATGATTATAGAAAGCTGGAAAATACAGCAGTTATATGTAGTAACATCATTTTCCTTGCACCTGCTCAAAACATCAGTTAACTGTGTGAGGTGTCAATAAAGGATCAGATGGCTTTATCTCATCCCAAACAACACCAATGTTCCTGGGAGTTTGCTTGGTACAAACATGGAATGGTGAATGTCCTGAAAACACCCACAAATCCAGGCAGAGGCCTTTCCTCCAGCAGACCTTGCCTGAAGCAGAATCCTCCTTTTCTTGGAGGAAGAAAGCAATACAAAACAGACATCAAAATCAACTTTGTCTCCCTATCTGGCTCACCACTGTGATCAAGTTAGACAGTACCAGAACTGTGGGAACAGTATGAAAATGGCAAATGCTTCCTATTTCACATGTTCATTTTTAATACTGGGATGAAAAATTCAGTTTTTACAAAGGGAAAGGGTCTCAGGTTGTAGAATGAAAATATTTTCATCTACAGGTAACAAAAAATGGAGTTAGAAAACTTCCAGTTTACTATTTGGAATTCATGAAGCAGGATTTCACTCAGAACACCTTTTACAGGATTTATAGGATTTTTAAGAGGTCTGGATCATACCTTGCTGCCAGAAAGTACAAAAAGGGCAGATGGGCCATGAACCACCATGAAGAGAACTGCTACAATGCAAATTCATGAGATTACCATACTTCAATTAAAGTAACTGTGGATCACAGAACCACAGAATAATTTATATTGGAAAACCCCTTTGAGATCATTGAGTCCAACCATTGCAGTAATGAAGAAGCAGCTGAGAAGCCTGTTCTCTCTTCTATTCCAAACATGGTACGAAGCACGGGGAACAGAATTTCAACACAGCTTTTCTAAATCATCCCTGCAACTGTAATTTTGAAAATAAATAAAACCCCCAACCAACAGGCAAAATTAATCCTTCTCCCAGTTCCCAGCCTGAATAGAGATTGTCATTCCCCTGGGGGATCAGGCACAGCATCACTGGGCAAGGGAGGGGATTGTCCTGCTCTGCTCTGAGCTGGGGTGGCCTCACCTCATGTCCTGGTGTGCAGTTTTGGGCTCCTCAATATAAAAAAGACATAAAGCCATTAAAGAAAGCCCAAAGGAGGCCACGAGGAAGGTGAAGGGCCTGGAGGGGCAGCCATGTGAGCAGTGACTGAGGGCACTGGGTCTGATCAGCCTGGAGGAGACCGCATTGCAATTACAAATTCCTCGTGAGGGGAAGAGGAGGGGCAGGCACTGATCTCTGCTCTCTGTGACCAGGGCCAAGACCCAGGGGATGGCCTGAAACTGAGTCAGGGGAGGTTTAGGCTGGGTATCAGGAAAAGGTTTCTCACCCAGAGGGTGATTGAGCACTGGAACAGCTCCCCAGGGAATGGTCACAGCTCCAAGCCTGGCTGAGTTCAAGAAGTGTTTGGACAATGCTTTCAGCCCCGTGGTGGGGTTCTTGGTGTGTCCTGTGCAGGGCCATCAGTGATCCTCATGGGTCCCCCTCCAACTCAGCATATTCTGTGATTGCAATTCTACAAAGTCTGAAATTTGGTTATCTCAAAAAATAAACATTTTCTATTAGTACTCTTGACTTCACACATAATCCAGTAACAGTTCCTGTCAGGCAGTTTTGCACACTGCATTTATTCGCCTGTCTGGTTCAAGCAGGAGAAACATTTTCCTGAGTTGAACAAAGGTTTTATTTTCTAGTTTTCCTACTAAATACATTACCCAGCCTATTACACCTTGAGACAGCAGAAACAGAGGCAGCCCTTTACTTAAAAGCAGAGGCCCAGTCTGAGCTTGCAAGCAGAACATCCAACCTCATGGCTCTCACAGTGATTCAGATTTCTTGTGCCCTTCCTTATTTCATCAACACCACTGTTATTACAGCCCTGGCTCCTTGGTGCTGCTTGTCTGAAGTAACTGGGGGTCCCATTTTCACTCCCTGGCCAAAGGAGAGTGGGAATTTACCAGTGCTGAGTTATGTGGTGGCCTTGCACGTGGTGTCTGTAAAACTCTGAGCTGTCATTTCTGAAACAACCTAAACTCAGAGGGGGAAATGTGAGGACCTGATCACCCACCAGAACTCGTGAGACAAATTTTAATTCCCCAGCAGCACAGCCTGCCTGGCTTTGCCATCTATTGGATTTGTCTGACAACAAGAGGTGAAAGGATTCTGCAGCTGCATTGTCTCTACTGCAGGATCTAAGAAAACACTGGCAGGCTCATCAGAGAGGTTTATGAGCCTGCAATTCAAAGAGATTAAAAGGAAAAATCTACTGAGATTCTTTCAGGCTACAGAACAACATTAAATAACTATTAGCAGCTTGGTTCAGTAAAGCTTTACTAGAGCCCTTGCTGGGTCATTCAGAAATTGTAAAAGAGGAAAGGTATTTAAGTTTCACTTGAAGATACAATAAATATTTCTTGGGCTATTTAAGGCTGAGTTTCAGGGAAAGGGTTGCAAGCAGCAAATGGAAATTCAACCCTTTCAACAGTTTATGGTAATAGTAAAAATACTCATAATACTTGAAAGATTCTTCGAGCTCTTTACCAGGCATACATACTTAGGATTGACTTTTTTTTCAAACCAAATACAATTAAACTTCAAGATATGTACTGTCAGTCAAATACTGTTCATAGTACCTACTCTGCATAAAAATCACCACAGTACTCACTGGATGTTTAATTTTTTCTAATAGGCTTTTCAGTTTTAAAACAATGACTTAGATTTGAGTCTTCTGACTTAATTTAAAATGATCACACTACTTTAATTTGAAATTTTAACAAAATCATGTGTTGGGAATTTTCATGACGAAGAGATACGTTTGTTACAAAAATACCCCAACAATCCTGCTTCGCTTGTTGCAGATGAGATTTAACACCAGAGAGTTCAGAGCTTGTGCTCCAGCTGTAAAATCCATGGAAGAGAAGGAATACACACTTCTGTCACGTACAGAGCACAACCTGGCACACTGCAAAACCACTGCTGTTGTCAGCAAAGCCTGCATTAGTGACCAGGTATTCTAAAATGAGCTATTTTAAGCTAAGTACAATTTCAACACTGGCAATTTCAGCTAGAGCCTGGAATGCCTAAGAATTGCCTAAGGGCTGACACAAGAGCAAAACAAAAATTACACTGAAATGTTACTCCCGTTTGAAAATTGCATCTGCAGTATTTCTCTAAAAGTGTAATTTAAAAATTGAAAATCCAAAGGAGGTAGGTGTCGAGACGGGAAAACTCCTCCCACCCTATAAACCCTTGGAGCCTACAAGAAAGATGGGGAGGGAGTTTTACCAGAGCAAAGGAAGACTGGGTTCAAACTGAAAGACAGCAGGTTTTTATTGAATAGTGGGAAAAAATATTTGACTGTAAAGCTGAGGATGCCCTGGCACAGGGTCACCAGGGAAGCTGTGGGTGCCCCTGGATCCCTGGAAGTGTCCAAGGCCAGGCTGGATGGGGCTCTGAGCAGCCTGGTCCTGTGGAAGGTGTCCCTGCCCATGGCAGAGGGGCTGGAACAGGATGGTCTTTAAGGTCCCTTCCAAACCAAACCATCCTGTGATTCTATGAGTTGTGGACCCCTCATGTGGACACCTCTGAGTTGTGCCCATCCTCATGTGAAAATAGACCATCCCTGACTGAACCTCACTAGAGCCATACATGGAAAAAAACCCAAGATTCTTAAATTTGCCATCCAAAATCATATACAAAGCAAGTGGTTTTAGTGTCAATTCCATTACTAGCTTTGAATTATGTGCTACACTTTAAGGTACCAATTTAATATTGTGACCTTTCTGCTAATGAATCATTAATAATGAAAACATAGAATCAATCAATAATTAAAACATAAACCAAATTCATATTATTACCTTGGTAGTGTGAATGTTTAGATACAGTTCCTTTGCAGAGACCAATAAAAATCCAGAAAAGTTGCAGGGGTGCTACTCAAAAGGACTAGGATAGGAATAGGAATGGGCTGGCAGGGACATCCAAGGGACAACCAAGACAAAGTCCCTGCTTTTGGGACAGAATAACCCAGTAACAGACTGGGAGCCACCTGGCTGGGGAGCAGCTCCCCACACAAGGACCAGAGGGAGCTGATGGACAACGGGCTCCTCACGGGTCAGCAGAGGGACACTCCTGTGGCCAAGGCCAGCCCCACCCCTGTGGCAGCAAGAGCATGGCCAGCAGGTCAACACAGGGATTGTTTTTCCTCTCTACTCAGCACTAAGGTAAATAGTTACGCAGCTTTTTTTCCCCATCCCCCAAATTTTTTTGCAGGGAGTGTAAGCAAATGATTCACCACCATAACAAGGCATTCTTATATGACAAAATAACGAATGGGAAAAAATTTCAGAAAACTTAAAAAAGGCTATTCTTGTAAAATTTCCACATCAGAAAAACTTGGGTAAGTATTTGAGCCTAACCTCTGAACAGTTTATGGTTTGTCCCTTTCCCTTTAATGCTATGGCCTGAAGGAACAAAAAAATTAGAAGATTATTGAGAAACCTTCAGAGAAAGGCAGTACTAAGATATAAAAGCACATTCACTTGTAATTCTCAACAATTCCAACAAAAAGAAAATTAAACCCAAAGAACCCCACAGAATTTCGTCTCCTCGGAACTTCTCTGGCCACTGAATTTCTGAGCCAAGTAATTAAGCTTTAGTTAGTGTAACACAAGAAGGTACATACAAATAAACGATCTGTGAAATGGGGAAAAGACTGCAGTGCAAAGGGCTTCCTGCTGATGAGCAGCCACACACACACACATCCCCTGGTACCCTTCAGATCCGGCTTCGTTTGCATCTTCCTGACTTGCTGCCTTCTCTCTCTCATCACTACTCCCCTTAGCTGCTGTCTCAATTCCTTTGTTTCTGCCAGCTTTTACGGCAGTGTCTACGAATTTGTCTAGAATCATGACTTCAGAAGCAGTTTGACAGGCATTCAAAGAACTAGAATTTATCTCCCCATCATTCTGCTGCCAGGGAACATGCTGGAAGGAATGCAGCAGCACTGCACGTGTGTATTAGGTGTGGCTCAGGCCCTGGGAATGGCTCCCTCTGTGCTAAAGCAATGTCCCACCACCGTCCCATGACCAAACACCTGCCTAAATACAGGTACGATCTCATTTCTTTATTTAAAAAGTCTTTTATGCAGAATCTTGAGATGACTTTTTGAAGAGCTCATCTCAGAAAATACAGATAATCTTCAAATTACTGTCAAAACTGATTTATAACAACATCCTTAAATCCCAAGGGAAAACAGAGTCTTGATGTAGCTCTCCACTCCAGAGGATTAACCTGACCCAGGCAAAATGGAACTTCACAGTCTGAATTTAAGCTTTAGGTAAAACTCACCAAATACTGAAAAGATTCCCAACTTAATCTCTGCTGTTTCCTTTTCCCTCTGCAGATACAATTTGAGAAAAGAGAAGACACAACCAATATTGCAATGGTAAGAGTACAATGGGATGAGAGTGCTAGGCAGCAGAAATTCATGTTCTGACATCACCTTCAGGCATTTAAAAATATCTTCAAGATGAAAAATTTGCTTAAGCCTGATCTTAACACCGTTTCCATTACAAATAGAACAAGACCTAATTTTTTCCATTCTTCTAAAATATTTATTCAACGACTCCGTTTTCACCCCTCCCCCTATCTTCCCAAAGCCACACAACATCAGAAACACATGGTTATTCAGCTGGAGAATTCACCCTGTGCATAGGCAGCCCTCTGCCACCCTCTCTACCCTGCAGTGACGCCTGTGTGCCACAGCGGCTGCGCCTTTGTCTCGCCGAGCCGTGGCATCGGCGGCAGCAGGGGAGTTAAAAATCAGCACGAGGGAGCCAGGTCTGATGGTGTGCCAGGGTACAATGGCAGGGAATTCAATAACAAGCTGCACAGACAGTGGGCTTTTATCAGCCACATTCCGCAGCGGTGGCGGCTCCACGTCAATGCCGGCCCCAGTGTGTGACTGCAGAGTGCGACCCAGCGCTCTCCCCACAGACAAGCACTATTATTGACTCCCCCCATTGACATGTAGGGTGGATATACATTTATTGAAGGTTCTAATGGAAGGCTGAGGGACTCCTATCCCGAGGCCAGAGCAGAAAGACAGCCTATCACTTCATGTAATGGTAGCCCATGTGTGACAGACCTGACCTACATTTCCCCCCTTTCTTTCTCACAACAGCCTGTCACTGTTTTAAGGAGCTATTTTCTGAGAGCTATAAAAAGGAATGCGTGCTAGAGCTGCCTAGTTAGTATGTTATATTGAAATATTATTTACAGACCTGCTTTGGAGAGGCCAGTTTAGACTACGGATGAATTATGAACGCTACCTAACACGCACGACGGGGAGGAACGTGTCCTGATGATCCTGGTTATAAATCCACACACAATGAAGGCTAGGTGTAGATGGATTAACACATCTAAAACGCTGCAACAAAACCGAGTGTAAAACTTAAAACTGAGAACAATTAATGAAGCCACCTCCATAAAATATAAAAGGCTAAGGTCTGCAATTAGTACAAATTTCATAATAATTCAAACCATTAGGAATAATGCCCCCTAATGTTTTGTTGGAAGTAACTCTGTGTTTTCAGCAGCTAATGTATATGTGTAGCGCAAGCTATAAATAATGGATCCACGTTTGAAAGTAGGACAAGAGTGAAAGAAACACTTGGTTCAGCACTAAACAGCATTTTAAAATACCATCTAACCACCACTCCCAGCTACTGCTTATTTAAAGAGCTGCTGCCACTCCAGCACTCCTTGGCAGGAACCTACCACGCTGCTGCAGGTCATACTCTTTTTTTGTCTCCTCGTTCCCTAGAATTTTCCACGCTTGATCGATTTCGATGAACCGCTGCACGCGCTCCTCCACTTCTCCTGCTGGCACATCTGCCTCCTGTTTGTCGGGATGATACTGCCAATCAAAAACAGCATTTAAAAAAAAAAAGAAAAAAAAAGGGTTGGGGAGTGAAAGTGAGCAGGGTGGGAGAGGAGCGATCAACAATGCATTTGATACTCAGCTATGAGGACAGAGAAAAGGAGAAGGTCTAAGCTGAGGAGCCAAAGGAAGGGAGATGACGACGCTGGGCACGAGAGGGAACTGCCAATTTAATTATCCCACTGGAATGGCAACAGAACCACCAGTGGCACAAGTGTCACCGTGAGCACTGACGGCATTTTCTGCATAATTTGCTGATGGAATCACTGGCCTTCTGGACAATTTACCTGGAGAGTGACTACCACAAACAGAAATAGGTACATGCAGGGGACCACGACATGGGAACACGAGGAGGTGCTGGAGGTGCTGGCAGCTCTCGTGATACTACACAGAGCTGATTTAAACATAACCACCAATGTTTAGTTCAAGCTACTACAGATAAATTGACTGCTGTATTACATGTGCCTGGCTTTTTTATGGTTTAAATGGTAAATAAAATATACATGATCAAATATAATTTATACTACATGTAATTCTACTTTTGAAAATATGCCTCAACATCTTTAATTTCTTCCAGTTCAGTGAATCAATAGCCCTTCCAAATATTTAAACTCATGGATCACTGGCTTCAAAATGGTGTCATTTTAGTTAAGAAATGGTTATTCAAGGACATGGTTATTCAAGAAATCCCACATTAAACAGGCAATAATAATTAAAATAGTAACACATTTTCTTTCTCATTTGTTCTGAGCACAGAATTCTGACTTGAGTGGTTCCAATGTCTACAGAAAAGGAACCCTCAAAGCTCCATTTTCCTGTAGCTTTAATTCATCTCCAGTAATCTCTTTTTTCTGATATTTTAAACTGCTCAGCATATGTGATGGACCAACAGGAAACAGCATTTAAGTTGAGGAAGTTGCAATATAATCAGGCCTTTCAGCAGGTAACTGCCATGGACCATTTTTCACTTATTCTGGAAATGTGACTGTCCTTTATATCACCATCAGACAGGGCACTGAAACCTGAAGCAGATTTTAAGACATAGAACACCTGTTCTAGAAGTGTTTAAGCAGATTTCTAATTAAGTGAATCTCTCAGTTTAGAAATCATTTTGGACAGAAAAGAATACTAGTATAATGTGTACTTGCTAAAATCCCAAATGTAAAGGAGCACTTCTCCTGGACTCAGTTTGCACACTCATTTATCTGTCATTGGCACTGACGGGGGTTACCCAGAGAAATCCCCTGTACAAGAACTGCAGGATGGGTGAGCAAAATGCTTTGACCTGTTTTTTTCACAGGTGTTTTTCCATATATAGGTGGATGTACTTGCAACCTCACATGTGAGGTCTGTACACAAAATCCTATTTTTGTTCCACTTGGAAGTCCCCTCTGCATTCAAGACTGAGTACCACCTTACAACTTGCTGAAAAAAATATGGCTAAAGCATAGCTGGGATCCATGAAGATTCATCTCTTAGAGACCCCCTTTCTATCTCCTCAACTGAAGACGATGAAATTCTAAGGTGCAAACATAACCAAAAATTTTGGTCATTGCATTCTACACAGCTAACTGCTAGATATTTGGATTGGCCATAAAGACCACACCTTCTCAGATCAGTTTCTTAGAAATACATGTAAACATTCCTGACTAACTGCCCAAAGCAGAACTAAGCATGCTGACTTTCCTGCCAAGATTGTTGAGAGTACATTCCCACAAAACTGGTCACACTTTCCCTTGCTGAACCAAAACCATGTCTGATCGAAAAATTATTCTGAACTATACTGGAAGGAGATAGCAGAATACATTAAGCCACACATCACAAAAGTACTGTGGAAAAATAATAATCAATGCAGAAAACGCTACTGTGTTCATTTCTTGAATAATGCAGAAACTTAATTATTTTTCAGGTTTATCATATAGCCCTTAAATCCTTTTCTATGGATTTGGAAAATTTCCTATCTGTAGCATATGCAATTTTTATGTTAGAAAACCTAACTAGTATCAACTCCACTGTAGGGGACCTACTCATTAAAATACATATCTGCGTCTATATCTATCTCTTTCTCTCCATTTTGGTCTCCATGCTTTCTGAACCTATCTGCTCCTTCCTCTCCTGGCCTTTTTCCTCTATTATCACCTAATGCCTTCAGCAAACTACATCTACACCAAGAAAAATCCTCAAACATCAGCTCTTCTACTCTAATACCCCTTCTATTCTTTATTTATTCCAGGGACCCCATTACAACTGGATTTATGTACTTACTGTTAAGCTCTTATTGACTTACTTTTCCTACTCTCTAGCTTGCTAATCAAAGTCCAGGAACTTGTCTGTAACAAAAATCCACTCTTGATTCCACTGCCCTTCTCTTTCCTCTTGAAGACCACAAACGATGGTGGTCAGTTTTAGACACTGTTCAGCCACTCAGACACAGAGGACACTTTACAGAAGTACCAAAGTTCAGAGGGAGCACTTTAATGTCCTCAGTCAATACTTCAGGCATAAATCAACCACACTCTTTTTTGGGACCTTCCCTCACTCCTGGTTACCAGATTCTTGCTCCTCTCTCCAGTGTAACCTTCAGAGGAGCTGCCTGAAGAAACAGAGCCAGGGCTTTGGTTTTGTTCTGCAGGAGGTGAAATATGACGGGCGTCTGTGATCTCCTCCCCTTTCCCATTCAGCCTCATTTCTGGGTTAATCTCGGCTGCAGCCTGTCCAGGCTCTGTAATGAAAACAGACAGGCCTGTTTTCTCCTCGACCTCCCTCCTTCAGCTCCAACTGAACTGCTGCTCATCTCTCCCTCGTGCACCCCCTTGCTGAGTTTTCACTCAGGAAGCTGCAGCCCCCCATGTCTCCTGCAATGTCACTCCTCAGGATCTGTGCCCATCATCTTCGTGTCATTCACACCCCACCTGAGCCCTCTCTCAGCCCTGTTACTGGGTACATTTCAACTTTCAGCTGCATATGGGCAAGGGTTTGAGGCAGCACTACTTCATAAAAATAACTTTTTGCTGATGAGTTAAATCATCGTCCTGGTGACTGTTTCAAAACTAAGGTTTGCTAACATGTTACTATTTTATAGGATTTTATAAAAACAGTAAATAATCCTTTCTCAAGTCCAGCAGAGGGAAGGGAAAATGAAGAAGGCTGGAGATATATGCCCAACCTAATTTTCCTTTTTTATAGCTGTACCAGAACTAACTTGCTGACTCCCTGTCTGAGATTTGTATCTCTTTACAGCATATGATGCTTGTCACGTAGTGTGAATGCTAAAAAATAAACCAATTGATTTTGGAGACATATTAGTTCATCTCATAACATACATGTGATCCTACTGCTCTCCCTCCTGATGTTTATCTTAAATGTAACATTGTCCTAGTATTTCTTGAGGACTCTTGGTCTAAGAGTTAATTCAAATTTTTTTTTTTAAGGGTTTAGTTTCCTTTAGCTTTTGAAATTGCTAAAAAAGATTTGGAAAAGCACAAACCTCAAAGTTCAAAGCACAAATGAAAACCACACTTTAAGCAGTTGGAGACTTGGTGAAATGTTTGCCACCACAGGGCAACAGGAAGAGCTGGCTAACACAAACTTAGCCTTGTGCCTTTTTCAATTACAGTATCATTATGAAATCTTGATAAAACAACTGCATTCTGCTGTGTTATTGTTAATATACATCAGGCCATATTTTTCAGCAGTTTGGGTATGTGAGAAAGAATGTATCATCTGGCAAATATACTCTGAAACACAAACAGAGGTTCCCTTCACAGTCCAGACTTTTTTTCAATATTCAAAAAGTTAGAAGTTTTTCATGGATTTTTTTAGGTAAATTACTTGTATTTCATTATGCTCATCTACTGCCTTTGGTATCTACTACAGAATAAAGAACAAGCAAGTTAATAAACCTTTTCTGTCTCAAAAAAAAGGTGTTAATGTTGTTGCAAGTGTAGACTATGAAACTGCCTTGAGTTCCAACATCTATTTTATTTATGATATTCTTATTTGTACAGTACCACAACTAGGTTTGTATAAGAATTTGGAACATGCTGCAGCACATACAACTGCTACTCTGTGAATTTCTGCCTACTTTATACTCCATGACGTTTGGACCCTTCTGCGCTTTTACACCAGAGCTGTAATCCCTTCCTAAACTGAGGAATACACAACAACTAAACCGCTTAGTGTGGTCAAACTTTTACACATAGCTACTCTTCAACATGCCAGATTGAAAAGGCTGGTTATTTAAAAAAGGTTTAGAAAGTACTATTCCTTCTCATTTAGTACTTCATACATTACTGTGGCTGTTTCGCCTTGTATATAGAGGGCATTTACTCTAAAACAGAAGATCCACCACATCCTTAATTCCATACATCAAACCAGGAGGCTTCCTTTTCTGGGAAAACTACTACAAATTTTTACTTCACTTAAGAAAAAGTGATTTAATCTACTACTGTGTATTTCACAAATAACTGTAAAAAACTCCCCCCAATGAGATTACATAGCTTTTAAGTAAGCCACTTAAAATGTAAACTTTCTTTTTTCTGACTGAGGAAACTGAAGAGAAATAAATTCTAATTTTTTTCCAGGATCAAACTAAGGAGTGCTCTCTACCTTCTACAGCTTTATCTTTCCTACTTTTCAATATTTTCTGCAAAGTTGTCAAGCTTTTGCAGAAATCTTCTGCAGAAAATAAAAAGTAATACAAAAAGGATGACTCAAATGTGGTTGCATTAAATTCTTGACCTTCTCTTCTGAGATTGTTATTTTTGAGAAATATTTTCAGATTTTCCGATTTTTATTATACAGCATTTAGATTTTTTTCCCCATAAGGGAAACCATTATTAAGGTTTTAAAATTCGCAAGTAACGACAGGCATAGAACAATGATGAAACCATCAGAGCTCAAAAATTGAGATTAGATTATTCTGGATTTACTATCATGAGTCGTAAAGCAACCATTAAGTAGTCAGTACTACCAACACTGAGAGCACAATCAATTTCTAAACTACCTGATTTATTAAAGATTCTAAACTCTGAAATCATCTTCAGTCTCATGGAATCACCTTGCCAAACTGAACTGACAAGTTTAGGCAAGTTCTGAATTCCTGCTTTCTTTCCATACGTGCCTATATTTGAATGAGCGATATATTTAAAGCTGGAGATGTGCCCTGAGTAAATCAAGTAGTAGGATTTTACAGGAGGATTACTTAGATACACCCAAGCATTTGTGCCTTTGAAGGAACTACATCTAATGACTAAACCTGACCTTTAAATGATAGAATATGAACATCTCAAATTAACTCAGTATCTCAGCACCCTTCTCCCTTTCTCCACGTTAAGCACACAGTAGTAGCTACAGTATTTTTATAGCTAGACAGTATTTTATCCGTGGAATATAGTGAGGAATATGATTTCCACGCAACTATGAATTACCTTTTGTAAAAAAACAATTTTCACAACCTACAACACCTTCTGGAATATGTGAAAAGATGTGTATTTATATTAAAAAATAAGCAGTGATGAAAGACACTCAGCAACGGCCAAGGAAGAGAAATTCGACACAAACTTTACAAAGAGAACACTCTTCCTATCTGGCGTAGGAACATTTCTGATGAATGAAAGAACTGAA
>JAHLSL010000106.1:0-15440 GCA_025920805.1 Petroica traversi | reverse complement strand
TTAAAAGTGCAAACACAAGAGATCCAAGCCTGCAAACTGGTATGCAAAGGACTAAAATGGCAGCAGTGGAAGTGGCCCTGGATAAGCAGGGGATGGTGGGGGATGAGAGCAGGACACAGCACTGACAGCCCTGTCCTGGCAGGAGAGAGCTGGACACTGCTGCTCACAACAGAGAATGAGGATGGGGAAACATTGGAAGCAGCTGGATGGAGAGAGAAACCCAAGCCGTTATTTTCCAACCACACTGCCAGGCTCATGGCTGGGAATCCAAGAGGATGAAACTTGGCTCCTTATGGGAACTGCACAGATGAATACCAAGCACTTTTATAAATCATATTATCAGTATTTCATATTATCAGCTCAATCTATTTATTCTTGTATCAAAGCTCAATATCAAACAGGCAATATATTCAAATACAGAGAATACTCAGAATATTGAATATTCTGAAACTCTATATTCAAATTTCAGAATCAGAGCTCTCCCTCAGAGTAATAAGTCCAAACTGTTATTTTATTTACAGCACACTAAAAAAAAGTTAAAATGGGCTTAAACAAGCAGAACAGAAAGTCTCATGCAAACAGCCTTGCTCTGTACAAAGTTAAACAAACAAGCACCCTGCACTAAGACAAAATGCACAAATCATTACAAGTATGTCCCTTGCAATACAATGAAGTGCATCCCTTTAACAAAGCAACAAGATCAAAATGCTGAAAGTACTGTGAACATAAAAATATGGAAATTGGGAACTGTGTTTAAAAACATTTGTCATGCTTTATTCTACATGTATACTTTATCAACTGTAACTGTCATTATCTATAGGTTAAGCAAATGAAATCAGGACAAAAACTGTCAAGTGTTCTCATCTGACACATTCATAGGTCCATGCAAATCTGTCTGTACATTACAGAGCCCATCATAACACTTCACATCGCATTAAAAAGGAGCTGCAAGACAAGTCAACATTAAGAAGAAAAATATTAACTGGCTATTTCCTCTTTAACTTCTGATTGAGTCTGAATTTTTGTTACATTTCCTTGCCTTTAAAAACAGCAACAAAAAAATCTAAATTTAATGCCAGGCTTTTTTTTAGGAGGAAACTCCTTTGCCCCTGCTTACAATATATGTAGTAAATACCAGTTTTTACTGAGACTTGCCAATAAATCTCACCCCCTGACATAGTGTCTGTTCATAGTCAGTTTTTGGCTGCTCTGCCACAAATGCCAACAAAGGGACCAATTAATGAAAACTTTCTTGATACATTCCCAGTGGATGAATGTCCGCCTTGCAGAAGGTACCTTGACAACATTCATCTTGCACAGGCCAAATGGTTGCTCTGTGGTAGCAATTAAGACACCACCAGCTTTGGCTAGATTTAAACCAACAACCAAATCTGTGTAGGTCGGAACAAATGCTCATAGAAATCTGGAGAAATTAACTGCTAAACAAGGGCTGGACTGGGTCATATAACTGCATCCATTTCTCTGGTTATTTATAGACCATGAGGACACATTTTTGTAAGAAAGCAATTACAATCCCTGAAACAAAAATCTCTCAATCTGGCTATATGACCACAATATTTAAGCCACATCTATAAATACCTAAGAAATCAACAACTATTCTAAATGATTTCAAAAATCAAAATAATATGGCAGGCTGACATTCTCTTTGAACTCAGTTTTTTTGTCTCTCCCCCAAAAAGACTGTTCAGCCTTCATCTTCCTATAGCTTTGGAATCAAGTCTGGACAATTAAGCTTAGGGCAGCATTCCCCCTCTTTCTAAAATTACATTTGGAAATAGAGTTTTGTTGCTTTGATTCAGAAGTGCTTATGAGAGGGTCTCTTGCTGCAGATTGTGTGGAGATCTGGTGGGAAAAGCCTGACTCCACGGCAAAGTTCACACTGACTTTGAGTTTTCATGCAGGGCACCCCCCCCGAAGTTCTGTCCTTGAACAGCTTAAAGTGTGGCTAGTGCAGGTTCCAGCCCTTATGAAAAACTAATTCTGCTTCTATTGGTCTCAGGGCTCAATAAATTCATGTTTAAAGCTATCCAAGATATTAAACTTCTGCATCTGAAATACTATCAGCTAAGCTTAACACATAGTAGGAGAAGGGGTTCCCTTCATCACCACACTGACAAAACTCCACAGTCCCAGTTCTGAACTGGGCTTGTAGCAATATTTTCAATCAATTATGCAGCATATAGTGAAAATTGCAGATCAGCTAATAAAGCACCAAAATGTAAAGCTGAGCAGTCTCCCTGCTGGACACAGAAAGGCAAAGGAACCATATAATGCAATTACAACACTCCAAGAGCTCTATAATTACATTTAAAGTTAACACTTTGGCTAACTTTACCTCTGTGGTCACACTGAGCACTTTCAGCCACAAATCCCCACCAGCCTGTAAGAGACTTAGCACCCAGATCTGGTTTTACCTTTGCCATGCATATGTCAGCCATAGCTGAGCACCCAAGCACGATGCCTCCAAATGAGCATTTGCTGTGGCTGTGGGCAGGATTTACAGAGCACAGACTGGCTGCTGTGCTCTAGGGCTCAACTATTTTTCTTGCACGATCCATTCTGGGATGGGTTTTAAATCAGAACACAGGCCAAATTGTCAGTTCGTTTATTAAACTGGGATTTGAACTTTTGGCTAACAAAATTTAAGGAAAGCACGTTTTAGCCACCTGTGACCATCAAGGAAAATGATGACAAACATGCACTTGGCCCCCACCCTGTGGCACTCACGGAAAGGTTATAGAAAGAAGCCATTTTCCAACTTCACCAGCTGACCTTAAAAAATTAGGCCATGGTAAAAAAATACATTATTTTACACACAAAAAAAGAGAGGCTCTTTACCCAATAAAAGTGTTCTAAAACAGGAAGATGTTTATCTCAGTAAAACTAAGAAGCTTAACTGCAGGAGAAAATGAGGTAATTTTGAAAAAAATCTTTGGTTCAACCATGTAAACATTAAACTTCTGTCATGGGAGGAAAAACTTCTGAATGAAGAATATTAATTAATTACCAACATATTTATACAAATGAACGGGAAAAAACCACTAATTACCAGTAACTAAATAACTCTGGCAATCCCACCTTCCTAGACTCAAAGTGCTTTTAAATTCAGAATGACTTAGGTTGCCCCTGAAAAACTCTGGAGCACTGCTGTGTAATTGAAAACCAGTTGGGGTGGAACCCGCGAGCACTGTGGTGCTGGCTGCCCTTCACTTAGAATCCTTCTCCTTGCCATTTTATCACAGGAGCCATCAGGAAACCTTACTGCCCCAGTGTATCTCTCTTACTGCATAGTTTTATTTAATAAAAAAACAACAACTATTTGTGGATCAGCTCTTCCATTAAAAAAATACCGGAGCAAACGAAAGGCTACATGACTTCAGAGCAGGAGGTGCACAAAACACAGGGTTGATAATCTGCTATGTGTTCCTTATGTGAAAAATGAAGCTTCCCCCAAGGCTGCAGTGGAAAGGGAAATATTTCAGCAATGAAGACTTCCTTCCCTGGCTTTTCCACATGCCCATTTTGCATATAAAGGTCTTGTACAGTTGCTGCCCTGAGGCGACATCACAGTCTGGGCTCTGTGGCCTACATGGTCCATCAGGTACTAATTAGGCAGCATGTTCTGTCAACACTTCCTTGCTCTTCTTCCATTAATTGATCATCCTGCCCAATTAATACAATGCAACACAGTTCTGAAATCCTTGAGATCCTTTACCTGTGAGAAACAAGGATGAAAGGAAAATACACCCTCCAAAAGGGTCACAAGGCAACTGCACTTGTCCAAGATCTTGGAGAGACAATAACACCACTGTGCTGAAAGGTTAATTATGTTCCTATCAACTTTCTCTTGAGCCTAAGATTAATCTAAGATTTATCTAAGAATAAAGACCAAAAGCAAAAAAAAAAAAGTCCTAAACCTACTTCATATCTAACAGGCTATATTACGTTTAGATGTGGTAATAGCTAATGAAGAAGTAAGGACTGAAGAACTAAACTCACTTGGCCATTAACATCATATTTATCGTGAGAATATGTGTGGTTATTTTCTGGTACTACAGACCAGAAAATAAATCCTGGGCACTGTGCACCCACCACAGCACACTAAACCCACCTATGCACACAGAAATCCAAACAGCCAAAGCAACCATAAATCAGCATTTCATAAAAACTGCCAGAAATAAAAGCCATGTTTTCCCTATTGATGAGAATGCTCTGAAGATACCAAAGAGAAAAACCCAACGACAAAGCAGCTGCCAAATACAACACGCTACTGCCACCTAATGCTTAACGGGTTACAGCAAAGCACAGCTTTGTTTCCCTGCACCGGCACCGGGGCCAGAGCGAGACACAAAGTTTAGAGCTGGTTTTAAATATTTGCTTCACATTTCGTCCCTACGGTCTGCCTAAACTGAACTGCAGGGATCGCATCCTTTCTTGTACACAAAGGCCGGGAGGGGCAGGGAGCTCCTGCGGGAACACCAGGGGTGTAACTGGAAGGCTCCCAGTGAGAAGTGAGGAGCTTCGCTAGGTCGGGCTCCACACCCGTTTGTGTTTCAGAAGCCCCTGTGAAGTACCCAGCACAACTCAGTACTGAAAAGCTTCATCTGACAAGTGTTAGGGAAGGGGAAAAAAAAAAAAAAAAGAAAAGAAAGAGATGAGAGCTCTTATGTTAAAACAGCACAAACCAAGATTACTTTGGAGGTGTTTTTTCTATTTCGCTGATTTTACAAAGCATTCTCTCCAAAATGTGTAACTTGTTCACTTCCATGAAAAGGAATATGCCAGGTCTTAAACTTACCTTCCTACCCACAATCAGTCTTTTCAACATGCTCACTCAATTGGCAGAAGTTAGCAGGGAACATGCACGGAGCCTGCTTGTTCCACTCGCAAAGAGGAAAAACAGAAAGTGAAGAGCTCCTTGAGACACTCAATCTTTTCATATAGAGATTTAAAATTCCCTAAAGGATGTCTATCCAGACAGCTGGACAAAAGAGCAAGGAATTTATCTACTTGATTCATTACTTCCATCCATCTCTTCTTTTTTCCCCCAAACACAAACAACGTTTAAGCTTTTTAACAACTTGAGCCTTGCCCTACCTGATCTTGTTATCAGCCTTGACACTAATTACAGCCTGCACTGTCCATCTCCAAGATGATTCTTACTTATGGGAAATGTTCCTCATTTGTGGAAAAATAAAAGATGACCATTTCATTTTCTTTCTCATTTCTTAGTACTTATCCATTCTATGATTTTTTTCTAACATTGCTCATTGATCAATTATCTGGTGAAAACTGCTTTCAGTCTTATCCCTTTTTCCTGCATATAATCTGTCACGACCGAAACTACTGTGCAAGTATTAATCTTTCCACACACTATTGCACTGCTTGCATGTTTTACACACATTAATAATCTTTCCCATAACCTTCTGGCCAGAAATAACCACTGTTATATACAACATTCAGCACAGCACACCTACATTTTTGCCTGAGACAAATAAAATCCACCAGAACAGAAATATTTCAGATAAAACTATTGTTGCTATAGCTGCAACTATAAGGAAGTTTTACTGTGACTCAAATATTTGCAGCAAAACATCCTCAAGACAGCACTCTGGAGGAAAAAGGAGTTTTCCCCTAACATTTTAGTTATTCATTAACTAATGGATAATTTTAAAAGGAAACACCCACAGACAACCCAAACTGCTTTCTTTTAAAACCACCCAGAATTTTAAAAAAAAAAAAAGTTAGAATTAAATATCCACAGCAATGAGCAACAGTTACGCAGAACACAAAATGGGTGTTCACTGACAACTGCACAGTAATAACACAGGATGGGACTATCAATCCAGTGCAGCAAATTCTTGAAAATTACTGGAGTACTCAAAGTGCAATTAAAAAACTCCTCAGACTAAATTACACTGTCGTGAACTCATTAATTTCCATGCTGGGCTTCTTTTTTTTTAAGCTATCTAGCTTAAACATATTTGAAATGCAATTGCTTTTATCATGGTACTGTAGCATCACCCTGCTACTTTGAATTTCACACTCTTTACTGGTCTTACCGGTGACAGTGGCTCTCCTCTCTGTCCTAAGCAACACTCCATGAATCCACTATTTTAAAGCCCTCCAGCTCCCCCTGCAAAAACAAGGAACTGCAGATTTTTGTTGGAAGCTTCCACCAGATGAGACAGACAACCTCTTGCAAGGGAAATGGCCCCACTCCTGCAGCAGCAATAATCAGTCCATTCCACAGAACTGCACTCTGTGCTTTCAGCCCCAACTCCTCACTCTCTGTAAAGATCAACCCCCATTACACTGGGAAAAGTCCCATCAAACAGCAAGTAATTGGCACACATGACTTTCATATTAAATATTCACACCTCTCACCCTTCTCAGCTCTTGAACAAACAATGATGAAATAACGTGTAAAAGTTTTGGTTTCTATTGATAGAAAAGACAAATCAACTGTTTTGGTATAAAGAGAAGAAAATAGTTATTTGGCTAATGAAGGGACGAAAATGAGGAGGAAATCCAGAAGCTATGGTTACCAAAAAGCACTTCTTTAGAAACAGACTTTCTTTCATTTACTTCTCTTTCCATGGTTCCTTATTTTCCTATGAAGAGTGACCCAAGAGCCTCAAGAGTTACTTCAAAAAGTCCTTTGAAAACTGTACTATACAGCAGGAGGAGAAAAACAACAGAAAATCTATAAAAAACTAGCAAAGGAATGAAAGGTAAAAGCAAACACTTAAAGTTACCGTAGTATAAAGGTAAAAATATAAAGAGAATTTTTTTTTTTCTGAATTTCTGTCTCCTATGCTCACAATTTACACTATTCAATGTGACATTAAACAATGTTTTGTTGTTTAGGCGTAGATTATTGTGGCTCTAGTCATATCATAATTCCAGACAGACAAATGGTTTGGAAAATAATTTAGGCAAATGCTACTTTCATGCAAAAACAACTCCCAAATCTCTATTTTATTACAGAAAAAAAAACACTCAACTAACAAACAAAAAAATACTTCAGAAAACCAAACCAAGCAGGACTACTTAAACTACTGAAAAAACCGGGAACTAACCTTTCCAGCTGACACGAACAGTAGTGCTGGAAGGAAAACCCACAGGATGCTCTTTCCTGGCTGAGGAACATCTGGCAGAAGGGCAGGGACAGCAGTTTGGGGCAGGAGCCTTCAGCTGGCACTGGGACTTGCAGGAGGAAAACCCTTCTGGAGTCAAGTGCTTTGATACCCTCAGCATCCTGAGAGCTGCTGAGTGCAAAGCAGAGTTTTCTGTGCTGCTCCCCTGCCCCAGTCTCTAGCACAGCATTCCAAACCAAGGTATGACATTCATTTTCCAATTTATTGCAATGCTTCCCTCTCACAGCTTTAAGAGGTGAGATCTAAGCAGAATGGAAAATAATCCAAGTCCCTAAGGCACTTCAGCTGCAGATGGAAAGCAGGCCTTGAAGAATACAGGACTTCTATTAAAAAATTATTTATTAGCAACTGTAACTTCAATACTTACATAACAAGTGGTTTTGACTTTTTGTTTTCTTGAAACTATTTCTTACAGTTTTCCCCATCTCTGGGAGCAATATAGAATCACTACAGTGTCTGAAGCCATTTGAGATCTCAAAATAACAGGTTTGGTCTTTATGAATTACAGCTTTTATAACAGACATAAAAAGCTACCCATTAACCGAATTTACTCAGTTATGAAAACCGGTATTTTAAAAAAAAAAACTCAAAAAACAACCCAAAACACAGAAAAAAACCCCAAACCAACAGAAAAAGTCAGCATGATTTCAAAAATTCATAGCCACAGTGACAACATAATCTAAACATAATCTATGTAACCACACACACTTAGGAATTAGTTTGTATTGGATTTATTCATAGGCTTGAAGGATGTGTTCCTGTCTGGACTGATCACTGGTTTAGTAACTTCTGATTTGAGGTTGGATGTGGTTGGCACATTGTTCCATTTGCAGGAGACAGCTTTGCCAGTGGACTCTAGGAAGCCACATGTCAATAGAATATTCTGCTCACTTCCCAGCATTCACTCCTGAGCTTTGGGACACTGATATTTAATAACACTCCATCTAGGCAGTTTTAGCCTTTACAGAACTGCACGGTTTTAGAAAGAAATAGTCAAGAGAAGGAGATGAAAAGGTAAAGTCAAAACTTAGCAACTGTAGAGGAATAATGCAAGGTTTTCATCTCCTGAATTTCAACAGCAACATTTCCAGGAGGCAGAGTTTCACTGGGACAATACTCCCAAGCCCATCCTTGGCACTGCTCCTCTGCAGCAGTCGCAGCCAATCTTGGATTGCTCTGACAGAAGGCAGGCAACCTCTTAAAAGAGCAGCTCTTGTTCAGCCTCCCCTCAAACACCTCATTAGTTATTATCTAATGTTCTGTCAAGGAAAGAAAAATGTTTAGCTAAGATGCTGCTCAGCAAACTCATTTATCTTTACCTTCTCTGACTATGGACATTCTTAGGTCATAAATCCAAGCCAAACAGACTGAATTTTTTCGTTATTGTTAATTTTGAAGGAATAACAATGAAGGGTCAAGTTTGACAACAGTCAGTCAATAGCTGACTACTGACATTTCAGCCTTGAAACATCAATTTAATGTACTGAAAATTAAATGACAGACTTTATCCAAATAACTGGCAAAGTACAAAAAGTTGAACTTTTTTTTCTATAATAATAAGCTAACAAAAAGTATCCTACAAGCCAAGCCTTCAGGTACATGAACTCACTTCTGCATTAAATCAGCTCAAATGAGCTCATGTCTGCTGAGCATTTGAGCTCAATGGGAGATGAGGAAGCATTTCTGATGCACTGAGGCAAGGAAAAGATGGAGGGTGGGACAGTTATGGCATTCAGATTGGGATTTTCTGACTCTAAAGCGTGAAAAGATGAAGGAAAGGAGGAATGTGAGGATGTGCTGCTTTAACAGCTTTCTGTAATAATTATATTTGTATTTCAAAAAGAAGACAAAATTAGACACAGACAATTTATTTAAATAAATAAATCCAACAAGTCCCCAAAAGACTGAGTTTTACAGGGTAGTACATCACATAGCAATATTTAAAAAAAAAATGTAATAACTATTTCAGATTCAACACAAACATGGTCAATTTCATTTAAGAGCAATAAGAGATCCTTATACAAACACAGCTATTGCAAGATGATTGATTCTACCCTGAACTTTTATTATCCTTCAAACCATTGTTCTGGACTTTTAGCTTCTTTAAATAATTGACCTAGTGCTTAAAATTTCTGAAGTAGACATCTGAATGCATGGTCTGATTTGGAAATGTTGAACAGCTCAAGGTTCTCTGGACTGTGGCTCTTCAAACATCAGAATAACCAGAACATTTCTGATGTGAAAGTGTTACACTGGTCTTTGTAGCTTCCTTCTTTGTGCTTTCACTCATATCTTTTGCTATATCATTTTTATTTCAAACATTTCACTTAAGATAAAAAGCACAATGCACAATATAAAACTTCTTAAATGCTGAAAGAACACTTGCAAAGATTAAAGAAACACCTTTATCACATTAAATAAGCTACTATTTAAGATTTTATTTATTATCAGAATTTTAATTTTATACTGACTCAGGACACAGTGGGTATTTGAGTACTGAACACCCCTCATAAAAGGTCTACCAAACAACCGTATAGATCCTTTTTAAATATATGTTACAATGGATAACTTATATAACCAGGGCACCAAGTATTTAAGAGAGGCATCAGATTCCTCCGCAGAGCCAAATGACACCAATGGCCAAGCACATATTGGCCAAACCTCCCATTTCATTGCCTGATGCCCATTCTGTAATGTATGAGCCATAAATCTACCAAGGATGCGGTATCAGAATCTTCTCATTATAACAAATGAACTGTGGACAATAACCCTGCAAGTAAACAGATTAAATTTAGAAATTATTTTTGAAACTAACATTACTTTCACAAGTGGCTGAACTACCTGGATAAGCAATGCCCTAGTTGGTGGTTTATTTTGTGATGCTGTGGATTCTGATATTCTATGTGAATTAAAAATAAAACTTCCTTCTGTAGGGATATTCACACCCCATCCACTTGTTAAAATTCACCTACATCTTTAAAAAGCCATTACACATTACAAAGTACACCAAACAAAACCCAACACTAAAGTCAGGTGAATAAATCACACAACTCCCAGTTTAAACAGCTGCAGCAGCAGCATGATCAGGACCTGGCTGATGATGCTGTTTGAATTCTGAGCTTCACTCAGTCTTACCTAGGCCAGTCCCAACTTGCAAATATGTCTCCTTCTTTTTGTTAAAGTGAGAATTAGTAAGTCAGATGTAAAGAACAGCTCAAAGCCTGAGCATTAAGACAATAGTCCTTTGTGCAGCAATTAGATTAACTCCAGTCAAGCTCCAGCCAGGCTGCACTGAACTTGTTCTGTTTATATTGTCGATTTACAAATCCATTTCCTACCAGTTAGGTGAAGTTAGAATCAGCTAAGCACAATGATCTGTTAAATACCTCTAACAAGTGTACTGCTATTCAAACAAAAAGATAAAAACCTGGCAAAGGCTATAGAGAAAGGAATACATGCACTGCCTGATTCTCATGAAAAGCATTATTATGAGACTTCCAATACAAAACTCCAAGTGTTTTCATTTTTAAGTTTCAAATTCTCAACTTAAGTAGGCGGGTCCTTTCAAGAGTAATGCTGAATTAGCCTTACAACCAACTTTAAAAAACAACCATGCAAGCAGCTCTTTTACTTGACATATATCACACCCATTGCATTTCTTGTGATTGCAGAATTTAGATGTGTACATAAATAATTTTTTTTCTGCTCTCCAAGAAGTTTCCTTCGAACATGGAATAATCTCTTGAAGTTATTTTGCCTGATTAAATTAAATTTCAGTTAATTTCCTTATTTACTGTTTCTGAGAGTTGTTCTCACCTATGCCTGATACTCTGTTTGCAAATCTACTCTTTCAAACAGATCAAGTGACACCTTAACACTTTGTATTTATACACACACACTTTCCCTTTTGATAAAAAAGATAATCTTTGTAACATTCTGTGTTAAATGGCACATTTTATTTCCTTGACATAATAAAAATAAGAGCTTCTTGCATACTGCCTGCTCAAATTACATGGATTTTCTTTAAGATTAGGGCACACATTGTAACAGCAGCATATAATTTTCCTGCACAATAATTTTTTTCCAGCTGAAAGGTATCCTATAATATCATCAGCACCAACAGCAACAGACACCTGATTTTCAGCTAGACAAAGCTTATGTGTTTGGTGACTTTATACCTGATGAAAAGCAGTTTTCAGTTACATAAAATTTCAAAAACAATCTGTCAACTTATTCTTTGACCACAAAGTGCTAGACCAAAAGCAAATGCAAAAGTTGTGGCAATAATGATATGGGGGGGGGGGTGGTGTTCCCTGAATGTCCTATTTTTGTTGCTCTGATTTTATCTTCTGTTGATTTTATACACATTTAGAAATGGAACATAAGCCAGAGTATGAGTCTGCATGAACAAAAGTTTTATTTTCTTTTAAAAATAAGCTTTTTGTAGAATTGACAATGGCACATGCATCTTGTGCCCCAAAGTCTGTCATCTTTAGCTGCTACAGATTCTTACAGTAATAGAACACCAAGATGATCCAGGTATCAGAGTCACCTAAACACACAAGAATTACTGAAAAAATAAATTTAAGTCTCAAGGAAATTTTATAAGATACTTATATATTCAGTGTGGGGCAGGGGGGAAAACCCTTATTTTAGCCCAAACTCATTTTTTGTATCAAATTAATACTGTTCTTAAGGACTGAACTGATATTGGCTATAGTAAAATAATTCACTTAAATTCATGTTGTGACCTGTCCAAATGAAAAAAATTAAGTGAAGTAAAGAAAAAAATATATTCCCTCTAGTAGGGTGACTATGTACAGTTTTGTTCTGGGTTATTAACCTTTTCCATCCTCAGTTTTGTATAATTAATAAAACATGGTTTGGTTTAAAAAAATTCATCAGTTTTAAGAGAATTTGCCCTGATGAAGTCATTCTTACAAAGCTACACTTTAATTGTGTACTACTTTGTGTTATTAAGGTCAATCCTGAGATTTATCTGCAAATATAGTTATCTTTTGAATGACATATGGCATGATCTCCCAACTCTTTTTAGCTTTGGAAATTTTACATCTGCCTGTTCCTTCAAGATGCTAAGCATTCATGTGTTGAAGAACACAGAAAATAGCAGATGGAAAAAGCAAATGCTCAACATGAAGCACTGAGGATCACTTGAAAAAAGGCTTGGACTCTGAGATTTGCCATTTTTATTTTAATAGCAGAATTATCTTTAGAAATAAATTCCACCATCTATTCTGCTCGATGCTAAGGAACAGGTGTGATCAGAATATTCCTGGTTACAGAATCAATGCCATATTAATTGCATATCTGCCTTGGGGAAACACCTACAAGTAAACATCAGTAAACAGCTCTTTTTAGTCACAGGGATCCATCACAGACACGAAAAGAATAGCAAATAAAAGGATCTTCATTTTCTCTAACACTTCTCACTGACCTTTTAAACAAAGAGCAGTAACTCAGTAACTAATTAGACTGGAAATACACAAGTGCTGAAGAAATGTTTGCATATTAAACTAATACTCCAATCTTCTGAAAGTACAGCTGGAGATGGAGACACACACTTGTAAACTTTGATAATTCTCACTTCATACACCCCACAATAATTGCATGAAATTACACTGAAAGACAGCTCTATAACACAATTTAGAAAAACTTCCTATGTGTAGTTTCACTCCTGTAACAGCTCTGAACAATACCAATGATTTTAATCCCATTATTATACATTAATAGGAAAAGAAATACATTAATTCCATTACAGTATTCAGTTGAAATTAGCCCCCTGTCCGGACAGATGAGGTCTTACACCATGGTCCTCTGACTACCTTCATTAAGAACAAACAGACCTTTATTAATCTTTTACTCATGTTTTGCCAGTAATTCAATAGAACAAAGCCATTAGGAAGTCCAAGAATACAACTATTTCCACTATTCAAAGTGGAACTAAGAAACTTGGTTTCCAAAGCCCTCTCCTACATAAGAATAATCCAAGTTTAATAGTGGGAACCATAGGATTTATGTCCTAATCTGCACAGACACATCTTGTCAGGTGCAGAGATTCATGACAAAGTACATTAATCACTTTTGGACAGAGGAAGCACTGAGGAGGAGTAGATGAACAGCAGGGTGGCCTGGCAAACTCAACTTAATAACATCAAGATGTGTACAAATGGAACATACTGGTGAAATGACCAAACTTTAAAACTGTTTTTACAGGAGTTAGAAATAAAATTATTTAAAGAAACTCACACCAACATAAAAATGAACAACTTCCCCCCCCAAATCCATGAATTTATTTCAGCTCTAACGAAACTCAAGTTTCCTGATCACTGTCATTCTCTTTACCTCAGGAAATCCCAGTTTCTTATCACATTTGTTCTGAAACCTCAAACCACCTCAGATCTGCCATGCACATGCTCCAGCACCCCACCAACACTGACAGTCCAGCTAGCAGCTTCCTACAGAAAAGAGTTTTTCCTATAAAAACTGAGTTCTGCTCACCTCCTTTCTACCAATTCACCAGCTCTCAAGAAACAGGAATTTAATTACCTTAGGAATTCTATTTGTCGACCAAATTCAGCTGGAAACACTCAACAGTATAAAAAAAGACACTATTTTCCTCAGAAACCCAGGCCAAAGCACTTTTTGAGCAAAATGCCTGAATTCATGGGAGGAGGTAAACACAGTAACAAAGAATCACACAGAACAATATGGTAAAGCTCTGAGATTCTTATGCACATACAGCAGCAGTACAGAAAAAATTAAGGGAATTCACAGAACATGAAGTCTCAAATACAACTCCACAAAAACTGATATCTCTTCCTCTTATGTATTTTTTATTCCACTACTGCAGACTATCTGGAAAAAAAACAACTTCTTTTTGTTCTTTGCATCTGGTCTGTGTGTACTCGAGGGTTGTTACTGATCAATCACAGCAATGCAAAAGCTGTAAAAACAAACCCTGCAACTCTCACTTGCTTTATAAAGACTTTGGTGTAGTTTAAGTATCAAGTGCAGCCTTACCAACAAAGCAAGTTTTTGGTATTTCCGTTTCAGCTCTGCTGGGCTGTCTGTTGGTTTGGCCCCCAGCACCTGGTACCAGTCCTTCTGGGTTGTCCTTTCCAAGGCCATGGCCTGGCTGGTTGAGAAGTCACTCCCTTTGCACTGTGCAAGAAAATCAAATAAATTAAATTACAACTCGAAAGAGAAAACTGAGAAGGCCAAAACAAGGACGTGGCAAACCACAGGATCACGGAATGGACTGCAGCCCTCAAGCCCCCCTTACACCATTATATGAGAACTAAAGAAAAGTTTAATTCCAAAAGCGTTTAATTCATCTGGCCATTCTATCCCTTGCACTGTCACACGTGAAGTCTTGTGTTTCCTGTCCAAGTGCCTCAGCGTGTCCTGCTCCACAACCCATCCACACTTCTTCAAAAATCACTTTGCAAGTAAAATGAACTGTTCAGAAATGCCCCAGGTTATAGATACATATTTTATACAGCGACTTTTAAAAACAAACTTCTGATTTTGAAGCAATACTGTACTTAACACATGAAAATGTGAAAGACATAAAGGGGTGGAATTTTTCAAATTGGGAATAAGATCCATGCAAGAAAACACAAGAAAAGTGTTGTTTTTTACAAAATGATGTTTTCAGTGCATGGGAACTTCTTGACCATGCTGAGTAAGAAGACACCTTTCTTAAAGCAGGAAAGCATGTAAAAACAAACAAAAATGAACCAAACCATAAAAAGTTAGCACAGGTCACTAAGCTAACTAGTAGTGTGGGTTTCAATTGTGGTCATCTTTCATCGAGTTAAGGACCCAGAAAGAAAGAAAATAAACAGGAGAACTAAGTGCCAGTTCACGCAGATTCTTAGGTGTGTTGGAATCCCAAGCGGCAGCAGCTGATTTACCATGAACTTTCAGAGAAGAAATAACACTGTCAGCAGGCAACAGCTTTGTAAACACACAAACTCTATAGCTGTAAATTAATTGTGAAACGGAAGAAAAAAAAAGGTTTGAGTTGGGTTTTATTTCCATTTCAGCATTAAAATCCTTCCTGGTGAGCACCGTCGTACTTCACAATCAATGTTGCGCGGGGGAAGAGAAGTACGCGTTTCAGCCTCGGCAGAGCTACGAGCAGACCGCGGGCACACACCACTGCAAGGCAAAGCGCCCCGCACCCACCCTGGGGGCCGCGTCCTCCGACACCACCGCGCACAGCGGAGCCCCCGC
>JAHLSL010000105.1:1419294-1429405 GCA_025920805.1 Petroica traversi | reverse complement strand
CAGGGCTTGGAGCAGCCTGGGACAGTGGGAGGTGTCCCTGCCCATGGTAAGGGTTGGAATGGGATGGGCTTTACAGTCCCTTCCAACTCGAATCATTCCATGACTGTGAACAGGGCACTGACCTTCTCCAGCAGTTCAGCTGGGCCTCCTCACTTAGGAATGGAAATTGGAGCTGTGAGCCTTCAGTTCCACCCTGAAACCTCTGACTTGGCTTCACCAACCCTTCTGGGTGTTTTGGGCTGAGCCAGGAGGAGGAAGGAAGAACTGAAGGTGGAATCTTGGTTGTGTTTTGTTGCTTAATAAGACACTGAGCTTGATTTCTTACTCCCTGCTTTGCCTCTGAGATGGTGGGGATTGGGACGTCGGATGTGAACCTGGACAAGTACCGGCACACCTTCTGCAGCCTGCTGGGCAAGGACGAGGACAGCTGGGGACTCTCTTACACAGGTAACACAGGGTGGCTGGATGGGCAGCAGTGGCACAAGAGGTGCCACCAGTCCTGTGAATCCCTTCTTCAAGGACATGAGAGCAGCTGCTGGCAGCTCGCAGCCCTCAGAGCATCTCTCCTGGCCCATGTTTTGCAGAGCCCTTAGACCTGGTGTGGGACCCTCCAGGGCATCAGAGTACTAGTGTCACATCAGCACTTTGGAGTTTCAGTGCTGCTGCCTGTGCTCTGCAGTTGTAAAACCTCGACTTCCCCCTTTCCACCAGCCACTCCGGGATGGGAGGGCATGGGTCAGGCAATGCAGGTGTGATTTTGGCACTGAGCCAGGCTGTACCAGCAGCATGGGAGTTGGGATGAACTCCTGGAGTGCAGCTTTTCCACAGAATGCCATTTTTTTGGGTGTGTTTTCAGGACTGCTGCATCACAAGGGAGACAAAACAAACTTCTCCTCAAGGTTTGGCCAAGGCTCCATTATTGGGGTGCATTTGGACACGTGGCATGGGACGCTCACGTTCTTCAAGAACCGCAAGTGCATAGGTGAGAGCCAGGGGTGGGGGTGGGAGGAACTCGAGTCTGGCTGCTGCAGAAAGCACTGGGAAAGCAGAAGACCCAAGTGTGAAGTGAGTGGGAGGAAGGTCACGTTTGTTATTTAATAGATTGAGATTTTGGAAAGCTTTTCCCAACAGTTTTGCAGTTAATGGGTTTGGGATAGGTGGGAGGGGGGAGATGCCTCTGTCTAAACTAACGTGCCCTCCCTGGTGCTGTGCCCTGGCAGGGGTGGCAGCCACCAAGCTGCAGAACAAGAAGTTTTACCCCATGGTGTGCTCGACGGCGGCCAAGAGCAGCATGAAGGTGATCCGGTCCTGCGCCAGCTGCACGTCCCTGCAGTACCTGTGCTGCTTCCGCCTGCGCCAGCTCCTGCCCGACTATGTGGACACGCTGGAGGTGCTGCCCCTGCCCCCAGGACTCAAGCAGGTGCTGCACAACAAACTGGGCTGGGTCTTGAGCATGAACTATAGCACGTCGAAGCCTTCCCCCTCCTCGTCCTCGGGGAGCGACTCGGACAGCTCGTGCGGCTCGGATGCGGAGGCCTGCCAGAGGAAGAGGTGCAGGAGGACATAAAGGCTCTGCACACCAGGTGGGTGGGGGTTGTTGTGTTGTCTGCAAGGGCCAGCCAAGCCTGATGCACCTCTTCCTTCTACTGGACATCCATTTCTACGTGTTGGCAAAGATTTCTCCAGTGCTGTGGAAATCTTTGGCCTCAACATCCATCACACATTTAGATGAGGTGCCAGTTCTGACACAAGAAATTTGTGGTGAAATATCTGAGCTTCATCTCCTAACTTGCTATGGAAGCCAGCACCTCTTTTTGAAGGATCTCTCTTCTCCCTGTTGGCACAGACAACATTTAAGTAATTGGACTTGATGACAGGAGTTGGACTTGATAATCTTCATGGCTCCCTTCCAGCTCAGGATATTTTGATGCTTAAGGCAGCCTCCTGGTTGGAGTGTTCTGGATTCCAGTCAGATAACGGAGCTGACCCATCGAGACACAATCCCAGGCCAGTCCTCTCCTCTCTGTGTGTGTAGGTTTGGTGTCTGCCATGACCTCGTCCCGCCCTGGGGCACGACGGAGCAGCAGCTGGAGGGAAAGGGCCTCCAGAGACACTGCTGGGGCAGGTCCAGGAGCTGAGCTGTGGGTGGTCTTCCTCGAGCCCCTGGGCACTTGTAATTGCTTTGCATGTTGGTTCCTGCTGCTTCTCCTCTGTCCAAGACTGTGTTAAACTGTAATAATAAAAGTAGAAGCTGTCTGTTGTTCCTCTTGGGGCCCTTGAAGGCAGGAGGCTGCAGGTGCTTGTCAGAAATAGCCTGGGCAGCGGCGTGGAGGGGAGGCTTTGGCTGCAGCAGTTGTGTGTCAGAGCTGGAGGAGGTGCAGGCAGCAGAGATGCCCTTGTCTCTGCCCTGTGCAGGGCTCTTGTGCTTCCCACTGAACCAGAAGTGTAGCTGCCTGTGGCTGTGCTCTGGAAGGGAGGCTGCAGGGTTTAGAGTGCCTTTCCTCTGGCAGGTCACACTGGGACCCCAACCCCCCACCCCAGAGCCTGGCAATCAGAGCAGCCCCTCCAAGACTTTGCGATCCTATTGAGGGGAAATGCTGGATTAGGATCTGGACAAGCAATTCAATATATAGGGTCTCATGCCCCTGCCAGGGAATGGGCTCTGTGCTCCCACAGGACTGGTGCCAGCCCCAGGCCAGTCCCTGTTGGGCCTGGGTCAGCCCATGGGGCTTTTCCCCAGCCCTTGAGCTCTCCTCTGGCGGACAGCTGAGGAGTCAGGGCTGAGCTGGTGCTGTCAGCCTTGCAAAGGGCATTGGAAAGTCGAACAGGGCTGAGGTATGGATGGGAAATGGCTTTTAACCAGTTTTCTGAGTTTCCTTCCAACAAGTTCCAGCTGCTGCCTTTTCCTCTGTTCCTATCACAGACCCCCGTAGGGTCAGGTAAAACTTCTTGTACTGTGTGCACTCATTCCCTGCTGAGCTCATTCCCAAATCCTAAAGCAAAGATGGCTCTGCTCCTCTGGGGCCAGGCTTTGAATGAGAACCTTTCTGCAGCAGTCAGGCTCTGTCCATGCCTCTGGATTGGTGCTGCAGGCAGAACAAGCTGCCTTGCTCATTTGTTTTTCCCCAGGAACTGATTTGAGCAGCAGCAGCTGGAGGCAGAGGAGTCCCTGGCAGTGAGGAATGTGGTTTGGAGGGGCCTTCCAAGCACTGGTTGCTCCAAGGCTGTGTGAGGAAGTTCAGGGGTTCTGTGTCACTGTGAACAATCCCAAACCTCAGCAGGTATGGGGGGGAGTCCTGAGCCACCCCCATATCCTGGCTGTGTCTATTTCTGAGTAATAATGGAGCATTTGCTTTGGGAAAAGCACCCCCCCATCCTAACCCACCATTTCCCATGGACTTTCTGGAGCTTATCCAGCATTTTCTCATGTTGGGAATTCACTGAACAAACTCCCCTGCCCTGACCGGTGTTACCCCAAGGATGTGGTTACTCCCTGGGCAGCTGGTTTAACAGCTGGCAGGTGTTTCCCAAAGTGATTCACACAGGACCCACTTGCCCCTGGAAGCCACAGCAGGATCTGCAGGAACAGATCCCACAAAGAGCCAGAGTAGGACATGGAAAGTCAGGACATGCTGAAGAAAATACATGGATTGTCCAACACCCAGCCCCTGCTCCAGCACTGCTCAGCTCTCACAGGAGACAGGCAGCTTTGCAGCCAGCAGGACAGAAACCTGGGGAAGCTAAAAGAGGAAATGAGAGCCAAGAGGCTGAAGAAAGCATCTGTGGTGAGACATTTATTGATGTGCAAGTCTCTGTTCTGAAGGAGAATCAGCTGCTTCCCCTGGCTGGGCTCCCAGCTGCAGCTCAGCTACAGCCAAACCCTGGCAGACAAAAGGAGTGACCAACCCACAGTCCTGCTGTGGGGACCAGGACAGAACCAGAACCAAGGCTGGACTTAGAGATGTGGCAGGGTAAGTTTGCCCCAAGACAGTGCTCTTTGCCACTGATGTCCCATGTCACTGCTCAGAGGGTGTCAATTGTCACCATTCTGCAGGCCTTTGAGCACACAAGGGGAAGGAACAGCACAGATGTTCTAGAAGACCCCAATCTTCTTTGCAGGACTCAATCCCATTGTTACAGTGAGGATCCATGACTGAGCCTTCATCCAAACATAAGGATGGGGGATAAAGCTCAGAACAAACAATATCCATCACTTGGAAACAGACCTTGCACACACTTAGTTGTGTGCTGTCTCTCCAGAGAGAGCTGTGAGGTCACTTCATAAAATCCTAGAATGGTTTGGGTTGGGAGGGGCCTTAAAGCCCACCTTGTTCCACCCCCTGCGATGGGCAGGGGCACCTCCCACTATTCCAGAGGGCTCCAAGCCTTGTCCAGCCTGGCCTTGGGCACTGCCAGGGATCCAGGGGCAGCCACAGCTTCTCTGGGCACCCTGTGCCAGGGCCTGCCCACCCTCCCAGGAAACAATTCCTGCCCAATATCCCATCCAGCCCTGCCCTCTGGCAGTGGGAAGAAACATCTTCCAAAGGGGCTGTGCTGAGGACAAAGACAAAAGCTCCAAGGGAAGGAAAAGGACAGGAGAGTATTTGGCTACATTAGATCATAGAAAAAAAATTCTGTCAGAGTTCCTCATCTAGTAGGAGTTTTATATGATTAGTCTTCACAAAAACAAGCACATGCTGATAAAAACGTGCCTTCATGCATTGGCTGAGCTGCTGTCAGAAGGGTCAGAGCATCCCAGTCTAATCCTGCTCCTGCCACTCTGAGTCAGGAACAGCAGCAAGTTCAGGGGTGTGGGGGGCAGGGAGAACTCAGAGAGCTAAATCAGCTCCCTGAAGGATCAGACAGCAGAAGAGCAGGGAAAGTGTGGAGTACAGCATGAGGAGAGTTTGGTGTCCTGTGGAAAGCCCCCACAGTTCTGGGGTGACATTTTCTGCCTGAGGGGCTATAGCTGTCAGGCTGCAGCAGCAGCCACTGGGACATCAATCCAGAGCTGAGGGACAGACCAGGGGGACAGTGGGAGCCCCAACATCACTGAGCCCCAACATCACAACGTCTCCCAGGTAAAACCAGGGGAGCAGCCAAGGTGATGTGAGCAGGTCCTGGGAAGTGAGGCCATGGCAGGGAGAGGCCTGGGAGGGTAAGCAGATACTGCTGGAACATGCAGTATCTTCCTGGGGGAACTGGTGGCACATTCAGGGCTTGTTTGCTCTGTCAACTCAGAACTTTCAGTGAGGGTGCCCATGACAGCCCTCCCTGCCCTTGTCCTCCAAGCTTTCACAGCCACAGAGGCTTTGAAGGCTCACCTGTAGCAGGGAAGAGGTTGCTTCTACTGCAGCTGCTGCTGCAAGGCTGACTCTGTTCTACTGCTGGAATTGTCACTTCCACAGCTGCCAGATTCCTGGGCTGTCCTTCTCCACTTGCAACCCCTGACCCAGGCTCTGGAAGGGCAGGAAGGAAATTCCTGCAGCTCCAGATGTCTCCTCTAGAAAGAGCTGAGAGCAAGGCCTGAGACTGGTGTATGCCCAGACCCTGCAGCCCTCTCCTGGCACTAAGCTCTGGGCTTCTAAAGCCTCTTTCTGCCAAGGGCTAATATTTTTTCCCACTCAATCTTCTTTCCTTTCCTGGAAATCTCCAGAGCACGGGGGTGAAAAGATTTTCCTAAGGTCATCTTCCCTCCTTCCCTAGTGCTGAGTCACCACTGCATTCACCACAAGAACAGATTTTCATCTGCAGAGACTCAAAAGGATCTTGAGACACACAAATAATCTGGGCCCTTCCACTGACAGCATCAAGGACAGGCTGGCAGCCACAGACAAACATTCCTGTAACTTTCACTGAGGTTTCCCAAAGCTCTGGGTTTGGGATGTGAGGGAATGACTCGCTTGCCCAGGTGCTTTGTTATTGCCCTTGTCAGAGAGATGCTGGCCAAATTCCTACCACACGTCCAGGAACAGCACTGTGGTGTCACCCCATGGCTGCAGCACCCAGAGGAGAAGTGACAGAGGGGAAACATGTAACACACTGACCAAAGCTCAGGTGAGCCAGGACAGCCCGAGGTCCTCACCCTCTTCACCTCTTGTAGCGCTGGTGTCACCAAAGACACCTGGTGAGAGCAGCAGGGCAGTCCTGGAGTCGCCATCCCTGGAGTGGTCGAAAGGACAGTGGATATGGTACTTCCTGATGTGGCTTAGTGGGCACAGTGGTGTTTGGTCAAAGGCCGGACTTGATCTTGGAGGTCTTTCCCAATCTTGATGATTCTCTGAGAGCAGGGATGGGTTGGACCCATCCCTGGGCAGGATGAGGCCAGGCTGGGCTGGCAGGGCAGGGAGCTGGGCTGCCCAGAGCTGTTTACTCAGCTACAGCAAAGCTGCTCATCTTTCTTAGCTCCTCATAAGCCCCGAGTCCTAACCCCCTTTGGGGCACATTCCAGCAGGGCAGGAATTTAGTTCAAGGGATATCAAGGGTTTAGACGGTGTTTGACCTACTTTGTGATGCTGTGGCATCACAAGGAGCACTGCTGGCGGTGGGGGAGGTGGGGGAGACAGGCTGTGCAAGGCAGGGAACTGAGGGAGAACCAACAGCCCCTTTCCCAACGGAGCAGCTGATGGTGGGTTTGGGGAGGGGAGGCTGCACTCAGGCCCCTCTGAACAAGGGCTGGGAGCAGTGCCTCGGAGTCTGCAGTCCCTCCTCGATCCTGCTGCCTGATGCAACCTGATCCAAGCAACCACCACCTCCCTGGCAACGCATCCCTTCACAGAACTCACACACGTGGGGCTTTGCCATCAGCTCAACCCAAGTGACAGAAAACTTCAAGGACTGTAAGTTTTATCCCTCATGAGGCACAGGAAGGTTCCTGGGAGCTGGGGCTCTGCATTCCCAGGCTCAGGGGCTGCTGTCTGCCCTGCTCTGGGCACAGGGCTCATGCAGGAGCCCCACAAATTCACACCCCAGGGCTGCTGGCTGTAAAGAGGGAAAGGTCAGGCTTAGTCCCACATCTGCTACCTCTGATCTGACTCGGAGCTGGATAAAGGTGTGGCAGCAGCTCCCCTGTGAGTGAGAGGAGACAGAACAGGACAGACCAAGCTACTGCAGTTGCATCTGTGCAGGAATTTTGGATGTGATCCCACCATCAGCGCAGAGGAGACTCCTCTGCTGTGCACCTACAAGGACAGGACGGATCCAGGACTGGGAGTGATGCCACAATGATTTTTTGCCTTTTATTTTATATACTTTCATATACTTTTATATAGCCTTGTTGCTTTTAGCATGCATACTTGTAATTCCTTAAGCCTGACAATTTAGCATAGTCCTGGTATTCTGTTTGACCAGGAGACTAAACATCCTAAGGGCCTCGCAGTTGGAGGCCAGAAAGCCCTACACTATCCTGAGAAACCAAGGTCCTCTCTAGAACACATCCTGTAAACTCAGATTAGGCCATCCAGGGGAGAATTCCTCAGGATGGATGGATATCATGCTATTCATTCAAGCCTCTCACTGGGGAATCTTTGTTAGATATGCTGATTTGCTAGGTCTATAAAATTGTTATGTGATTTATTGTGAGTGTGCATTTCAGTGCACCCCACCTTGGTGAAGTGGTGCACCATAAGGACCTTTATTAAATACTCAGCTAAAACCCCTTTTTCCCCTTAACGGGATCTGACTCTTAATTTTAGCACCAAAGAAAGGCATCAGGAGCAGCACACAAGTGACACCCTCAGATCACAAGATGAGGGCTCCAAGCCCTGAACATCTCCCAGGGCACTGAACAGCAGCCAGTGTCCTGCTGCCCTCCTGGCTCAGCTCCAGAGCAGCAGCACCCATCTCCTCACTGGCACAGCCTATTCCAGCTTGTCCTTCTCTAGTCTTGGATGGGACTGGATTGACTGGGAATTCCTCAGGGAAGAAGCACAGGCTGCCCAGAGAAGTATAAATAGATGCTGTAGCACTGCACAGAAGTGAGAACTAACACAAACCTCTGCTTCAAAGTGTAAGCATTTCCCTGGGCTGTGTACTCAGAATGTTTCTTTCAAGGAAATCTTTTATGGCCTCCATGAGAATGGAAAAGCCAAATGAAAGGCAAGTCTGGCCTGGGCAGTTCCCTCTGAGGAAGCAGCACCTGTCCAGGTGTATCCCTGGAGACCTCTGTACTCAAACAGCTACTCCCAGTTTCCAGAGCCTCCTCTGTATCAGAGCTTTGTTCCAGAGTGGAGCAATGACAGTTTGGAATGGATCCTCTTGTCTGTTCCATGTTCCCTTGGAAAGCAACCCTGCTGTGGAGCACTTTGTGTAGCTCTGGCTCTGACCTCTGTAGCCTCTGCGGCCAGCAAAAGGTGCTTAAGGAAATCTTCTGGCTCTACTAACCCCTCTTTGTCCTAAAAGGTGAAGTATTTCTGGCAGGATCAGTGGGCCAGTACAAAAGCAGACAGGTCTGGACCTGTGCAGAGCCCAGACTGTAACAGGCACCAACACTCCAGGCTGTGCCAATGCTAGGCTGGTGAAAGACCATAGCTGAGCTGAAAAGTGAAAATCCTCTCCAAACAAGCAAAAAGAGCCTGAGAAAGAAGGCAGTACCACTGCAGAAGTTGCTAAGTGTGATGAAAGGAGACAAAAAGCCTTTGTCTGCACTGCACAGTGCTGGATGGCCACGTTATCTGCACCTACATGCTCTGGAGTCTCTTACATAACCACAGGATCTGCAATGTTCTATCCAGCAAGAGCAAAAATAGAGTTCTGCCTCCGCCTGAAATTCCTGCAGTGGGGGTGAGCAGGGGTACAGCCCCCCAGCCTCCCCTGCCATGCTGGGATCCTTCCACACTGAACCTTCCTCTGAAATGAGAAGATACTTGGTGCCAGAAGGTACCTGGCTTTCCAGGTTCCCAGTGAGGGCTTTAAAAAGTGATCACTGGGCTTTCCAAATGAAGCAGCAAATTTGTTCAGCCTCTTCCAGATATGCAGCTGTTGCCCTGGCACAATTCCATGCACACATCTGGGCTGAGGATGCTGAGCACCCAAGTGAAAGCTCTGAAGGAAGGATTTGTGGTCTCATTCTTGCTTACTGCAGCTTCCTGGGCTCACCTTAGGTACACAGCTGCCTAAAACTGTGCCTAAAACACACGGGCTCAGGATAATCTGCCTGGGGATCAGCCCAGCTCCATTTCCCAAGCTCCCAGTCACCAATAATTTGTATTTCTGGGGGTCTCAGGGAGGAAAATCAAAGCTTTCTCCCCACAGCACATCATTGCCAGAGAAGATGAGAAGAACTCACCCAAGTGCAGAGTGTTTGGCATGTTTCTCCTCCAAGTTCTGCTGCAGGGAACTGCCTGAGGCTCCAAAGAACATTTACAGTCCAAGGAAATGAAAACCTTCAGCCAAGTGCCTGCACTGGGATATTTAATGAGACCTGTGGAGAATGACAGAAAAACACTGGTATGAGAAAAAAAAAAGTGTTTCATCAGCATTGAGAAACAACAAAAATAAAACAGGTGTGAAATGAGGGATTCTGCCTGTGTGGAGTCTGGCTGCCCAGAGCACACACAGGTGCTGGCTGGGCTGGAGACTGAGTTGCTCATTTCATCACTGACACTCCTGCAGGCACCTTGAAAAGTGTCCTAAAATAAATCTTATTAAATTGACAGAAACATCTTTATTTTTGAAGTAGCCCTCTGTGAAGGAAAACTGAGATCAGTCACCAGGCTGGAGTTGGGAAGCTGGGTTTCACTGCCTGCCCCTCTCCCTTCTCCCCACTCCCGCACACCAGGCTGGACACACGCAGATGTCACCGGGAGCACATGGAGAATGCTCTTAATGAGTGGCTGTGAGCAGCTAATGACAGCTGACACCAGCTATCAGGCACTCTGCAACCTTTCCAAACCGTGTGAGGACTTGTTTCCTTTCAGACACCTCCTCCAGGCGGGATTTGTTTGAGATGTTCCAACAAAATAGCCCGGGTGTCCCTAGGTACACAAGGGGAGGGTTGAGAACACGCTGCTGTCCACCTTGAAACTGCAGCACGGGTTTAGGGGAGTGCCCAGCGGCACCGCCCGGCTCGGGCCGGAGCCGGGGCTGCCGAGGGCCGGCAGCTCCTCCTTCA
>JAHLSL010000105.1:1368419-1404294 GCA_025920805.1 Petroica traversi | reverse complement strand
GCTCTCCCTGGAGCCTTCTCTTCTCCAGGTGAGCACCCCCAGCTCTCAGCCCGGCTCCAGAGCAGAGGGGCTCCAGGCCTTGGAGCATCTCCAAGGTCTCCTCTGGACTCACTCCAGCAGCTCCAGGTCCTTCTGATGCCCCAGGGCTGGGGCAGCTCTGCAGGTGGGGTCTCATCTGAGGGGGTAAAATCCCCCCTTCCCTGCTGCCCACACTGGGGGCTCACTCAGGCCAGCACAGGGTGGTTTCTGGGTGCCCGTGGCTGAGACATGTCCAGCTGTCACCCACCAGCAGCCTCATTTTTTCTTCCAGGGCTGCTCTCAATCCCTTCATCCCCCAGCCTGGATTGATCCTGGGGGTTCCCTGGCCCAGGTGCAGCACCAGCCCTTGGCTTTGTTGAGCCTTGTGAGGTTCCCATGGTCCCACCTCTCCAGCCTGTCCAGCTCTCTCTGGATGGCCTCCCATGCCCTGGGTGTGCCAGCCACACCCCACAGCTGGGTGGCATCCCCAGACATGCTGAGAGTGCCCTGATGCCACTGTCCATGTCACTGATGAGGCTGTTGATCAGCACTGAATTAAAGGTTGATTTATCTGAGCTTCTGCCCAAATGCTCCAGTCAGGATGGGTTTAATTCATGGGGTTTTGGTGGCAGTGTGACAGGACTCACTGTCATGGTTTTACCCCTTTTGTTTCTGCAGAAGAAAGACCCAGCTGATCCCTTCAATGATGAGGAAAAGGAAAGGCATAAAGTGGAGGCTCTTGCCAGGAAGTTTGAAGAAAAATATGTAAGTGTTTCTTCTTTAAATTGTGTTATTCCTTGGGCTGGGCAGTGCTGTTCAGCTCTCAGGCAGTGCTTTTAATGCTCACTGGCTCTCCAATTCCTGTTCTCCCCCAGCCCTTTAGCCTGGCTGCCACGTGCTGGGTTTTATGTTCTTTTTCTGTCTCAGGGCTGCAAAAATAGTTCAGATTCATTCTTAAATCAGATGAGTCTGATTAAAGCAAATGACATGAACTAAAGTGAACAGCAAATCACTTACTGGGATTGATAAAATTGAATTTCCTTAAGCAAAAATTAATTTCTAGGTCTTGTTGCTGTGGCAGGATGGAACCTGCCAAGTCTCTGAGCACGTGGCTGTGATGAGTCCCTCAGGACACTGCTGCATGGATCTGTCTTACCTGTTCCTTTCTGTTCTTCCTTTTGCATTCTTTCTGTAGTTGGCAATAAAACCACACTGTGGTTTTTGCCCCCTTTGGCACTTTGGGGTAGCAAGTTGTGTGTTGCTTTGTGATACAGATTTGGGTCACCCTGACACACTGTGTGTGTTTGATGTCTGTAGTACTGAGTCTGTACCCACTGGAGCACTTAGGGAAGAGCAAGCCCTGTGAAAGAGAGCCCTGGCAGGAATGTTGGAGGGGTGCAGACCCAGTTCAGTGTGGAGTCTGGCTGGCAGATTTTCATTTGGCTGCACTGTTTTGTTTCTGTACGACAAGGCTTAAAACTGGATTTACCACACCCTGGGAGTACAGTGTGATGGGAGCCAACCCTGGTTTGGTTCTGCTGTAGCTTTTCTGTCCTGGAGCCAGTGTTGCTGTCATGTGTCAGGGTGTCTCTGTGATACTGGGAAAGAAAAGTGATCACAGTGTCCATGTTTCCTTGTTCAGGGTGGCAAGAGGCGCAGGAAGGACCGGATTCAGGATTTGATTGATATGGGGTATGGCTATGATGAGTCCGACTCCTTCATCGACAACTCGGAAGCTGTGAGTGCTGGGGGTGTGAGAGTGGCTCAAGGGAGGCTGAACCTGGACTGGGATTGAGCCAGGAGGGTGCCAGGGCCAGGGAATGACAGCTCCTGGGGCAGCTGCATGGCAGGAGATGCTGGCAGGCATTCCAGTGTGTTCTTGGGGGAGCACAATCTCCTCGTTCTGGTGACCAGGGGCAGGACTCGAGGAAACGGCTGGAGCTGAGTCAGGGAGGTTTAGTGGGATATCAGGAAAAGGTTCTTCTCCCAGAGCGTGGTCAGGGACTGGAACAGCTTTCTCAGGGAAGCAGTCACAACACCAAGCCTGTGTGAGCTCAAGGAGCATTTGGGCAATGCTCTCAGGCACAGGTTGGGATTGCTGGGGTGTCTGTGCAGGGCCAGGAGTTGGACTCAATCCTGATGGGTCCCTTCCAACTCAGCATATTTTGTGATTCCTTGAATCCCACTGCATTTTCCAAGCAGCTGAGCTATGGAATGAAGTAACCAAGGTCCCAGTGCCAATAAACTGTTCTCTGTTGTTTCCAGTATGATGAGCTAGTTCCTGCCTCTCTCACTACGAAGTATGGAGGGTTTTACATCAACTCGGGAACGCTGCAGTTCCGGCAGGCCTCTGAGTCGGAGGATGACTATGTCAAAGAGAAGAAGAAGAAGTGTCCCAAGGTCAGCAAGGCAGCTTTCTCAATTATTCCCTCTGTTACAGCTCAGAGCTTGCTGCATGAAAGTGTGTTGACATCCAGAGTGGGAGAGATTCTTGACTTGGTGTAGACAGGACAGGGATGAGCACTTGAAATCCGATTTTATCCTAAAATTGCTTAGTAGAATGAATATGGATAAGACTAAAATGGCATGGGGTTTACCTGGTTCCTAGAGCAGAGGTGACAGCAGCTCCGTGTCACCCTGGGAGTCACAGCATTATGGGGGTGCTGTCAAATGCTGAAGGCAACACGTGCCAGAACCGTGGGGAAGGATTTAGGGGGCTTTGGTTATTGAGTCCTGTGTTTTCACATTCCTGGGAGAGGCCCCAAAGTGGCTCTGGAAGTGCTGGTAATGTTGTGGGAAACTCTTTGATTGGGTCTCGTTTTTAATCCTCTGCAGAAGAGGAAGTTGAAAGATGGGGGTGAAAAAATAAAGAAGAAGAAGAAGGATGATTCTTACGACAAGGAAAAGAAATCGAAGAAGTCCAAGTTTCCAAAAGCTGGGTAAGGAGGGGAGGAGGGAATTCTTGCTGCTCAGCACCTTGTTTTAGGGTTCCAGGTGGCTGCAGTAGGAACCTGTTGCAGTGTGGGGTGGCTCGAATGCACATTGCAAACACCATCAGGAAAACCCCTGTTGCTTCCAAAGCAGGGAAGAAAGGCAGGGGATGATCAGGCAAGGAGCTCCCCAGTAGCAGTGTCTGAGCCAAGAGGAGCACAGCTGGCTGCAGGACTGGTGTTTTTGGAGCTCTCTTTAGGCACTGCCAGTGGGAACAGATAGGGAGAGTGGAGAGGAAAGTAACAACTGTTGGGACAGAGCTGTGGGAGGAAAGGCAGGTGGCAAGGGCTTGGGGCTGTGTGAGTGTGGGGCTGGCAGGGAGGGAGAGGTTACAAGGCAAGGCTGTGTTACTGCTCTCTCTGGGCAGTCCTTTGTACTCCTGGCCAGAGTATTTCTTGGATGAGTGCTCAGCTCTTTTATAGCTTTTGGGCTGTAAAATGGAGTGGTTTTTCTTTTTGTTCTGAGTCATCTTGTGCTGTAGCTCTGTCCTTGCTTTAGTCTGCCTGGTCTGTCTCTTTCAGTATCTGTTGCTTTTCACTCATTTCCTACAATTTCCTCCTAAGTTTTTTCCTTCTTCTTTTAACTATTCTTTGTAATTTATTTTTTCCTGCATGCAACTGCTTTTGGGCAACAGCAACTCATATGTCCGGCATGGTATCATCAGTATGTGATTCCTTCAAAGAAAGCAAGAAAGGGAATTTGCTCTCCTGGTTTTAGCACAGCAGAAAGCTTCACACTAACTCTGTCCTGCCTCAGTTTCTCTCTACTGATTGTGCATTTCCAAACCTTCCTTGTTGGAATAACAATAATATAATGTAGCTAAATGAAAGCAGAGTTCTGTGGAGGTGGTTTAAGCCCCAGCACCTCTGTGCGGTGAGTCAGGACAGCCTTCTCTGAGCTGAGATCAACAGGCAGAACCTTAAGACTTTCAGAAGCTGTGAAATACATTTTCTGATGTAATTGGTTAAGGGACTAAGACTTTCCAGGGAGCTGTGCCTGAAGTGTACTGCAGGGAAGGGACCTTCTCTGCTTCTTAATCTTGTATTCATTCCCTTTCCCCCTCCACGCTTTGTTTGCAGCTTCACAGCATTAAATGCAAGCAAGGAGAAGAAGAAGAAATACTCCGGAGCCCTCAGTGTCAAGGAGATGCTGAAGAAGTTTCAGAAGGAGAAGGATGCTCAGAAGAAAAAAGATGAGGAGCAGAAAGCAGTGACTCCTTCCCCAGCAGACCCTGCAGCCCCGAGGGAGGCAGAGGCCATGGCTGACCCTCTGCTCTCGCTCTTCGGCCACGCCAGTGACAGTGACCTGCTCCAGGCAGCCACAGCCATGGACTCCCTGAGTGACCTGGACCTGGAGCGGCTCCTCAGCGAGTCCCCAGAGGGCAGCCCCTTCCCCGAGGTGGAGGATGGCAGTGACCCTGGTGGCACGGGCTTGGAGCAGGAGTTCAAGCAGCCACCATCCCTCCCAGAAGGGCTGCCAGCCCCCCTGGAGAAACGGATCAAGGAACTGGCTCAGGTACAGCAGCTCCTGGGGGCTGGGGGTTACTGGAGGGGGGACAGTTCTGCTGGGAGTGTGTGGCAGCACCCAGGAGCAGAGCACGTGCCAGTGGGGGAGTTTCACCTTTGTGAAACCCAGATTCCTCTAAGGCATTTTCTTGAAATCCCAGATGTCACGTGATGCCCAAGTCCTGGGCCTCATTACCTGCTGAATGTAACACTCAAGATCACCCCTGATCAGGTTTAGTCCTTCTTTACCCCTCTTGGCAAAGTATGGACCTGAGTGATGGTTCCTGCAGTAGGACCTGATGGACCTACTGCAAGAAGTAATTTCCAAAGCCAGTTTGACATGAGTGAACTGAAATGGGAATTACTGAGGCTGGAGGGATGGTTTGGGCTGGGATGGAGTTCATTTTCCCCTCAGTGGCTGGTATGGGACTGTTTTGAAATTGTGCTGTAGAGAGAGCTGATAATCCAGGGGTTATTTTGTTATTGCTGAGCAGGAAGCACTCACTCAGTGCCAAGGCCTTTCTGCTCTTCACACCTCACTCCAGCACGAGGAGCTGGGAGGGGACACAACCAGGAGAGCTGATCCCAGCAGGGATATCCCAGACTGTCGGGGGTCATGCTCACAGGATAAAGCTGGGGCAAGAAGAAGGAAGAGGGGGATGTTTGGAGTGATGGCATTTGTTTCCCAAGGAACTGTTACATGTGGTGGAGCCCTGCTGTCCTGGGGATGGTTGAACACCTGCCTGTCCATGGGAAGTGGGGAATGAACTCCTTGTTTTGCTTTGTTTGAATGGCTTTTGCTTTCCTTGTTACACTGTCTTTATGTCAGCCCCTGAGTTCTCTCACTTTTACTCCTGAGATTTCCTGCCCCATCCCACCTGGATGAGGGAGCAGGCAACTGTGTGGGGCTGAGTTGCAGGCTGGGGTTAGACCACGACAAGGACAAATTCCACCATAATATTTTTAATGTGCTGTGCTGGTCAGGACAGTGAAGGGATGTTCTGTGTGTAAAAAAAAGCAGGTGCAGCTGGAGAGCATTGCCACAGTTCTGCAGTGTGAGAAGGCCTGGAAAGCCCTGTAGATGGGGCTTGAGGATTTGCTAGAACCATTTCCATGTCACAGGCAGATCCTTCACTGAAGCCTGAGTACCACACTGGAGCTGCACTGATTTGGTGTTTGAGTCCTTTACCCATTTTTAACATCTCGTAGTTAGGGCACTCTTTAGGGAGTGGAATAATGAATGTCCAGAAGGATGATCCTGCTTGTTTTCACCAGTAGCTCCTCCTGTGGGACTCACCCATCTCCTCCAAAATGTGGTGTGCTTTGGGAAGCTCCAGTCTGTTTTGGAGAAGGAAAACCCTGGCTGCTGGTCAGGGATCCCTTCCTGGCATGTCAAAGTGTGCTTTTCAGCCTTGTGGTGTGAGGGCTGTCACCATCAGCCTGTCAACAAGTGCTGGGAGGTTTTGTTCCTGCTGCTGGTGTGGTTTTTGAACATTGATTTGAAGTCACAAACATGCCCTTGGAGCTCTGTGAGGTTCCACCTGCTGGGGCACTTCAATTTAGAGCACCTCTTACTTAAGTAAGAGATGCTGAGTAATTCCTGTTCCTAAAGATAAGCTGCTCTTAGAGAACTGTTCTGCTGAGCTGTGCAGATGGGAGGGGAGGAGGAACTGAAGAAAGTATTGCCACAGCTGATAAAAGTAATGGCTCTTGGTGGATGGTCCTGTTTCAGAAAGCACCAAAATAGCTGTTTCTGACTCTGAGTTAAAGGGAGAATGTTTTGGAAGTTCCATGTTGATATCAGGTTAATTGTGAAGCAGTTTAATAGCAGAATCCCCACTGATTTTCCTGCTGCTTTGTCTCCTGTTGCTGGGTTGTGAATGTTAAGAAAAGAAACAAACTGAAACCTCTGGGGCAGTTAGGGTTTTGGGACATGGACTCAGGTGGGAATGAAAAGGTGCTGTACCTCTGCCTGAGGGCCAAGTCTCTTCATCCCAGAGGTGGGAGCATCTCCTGATTAAGTGGAGCCTCCAGGCATTTCCTCTTCTACTCGAACTGCTTTTACTTTAACCTTCTCCTTCCTAAATAATTTTGCTGTTGAGGATTCTCCTTAGCACTGAGCCTTCTCCTTTGACATCACCAGCTGTCTGTGACCTGCTGCTGGCTGGGAGGAATGTTCACCTTCACCTTCTGGGCATAAATTAATTGCTTGCCTGTCTCAACATTGGAGTGATAAATCATAGGATTTCAAAATCCTCTCCTGGTCTCCTTTCCCATGCAAGGAATCACTAACTCGTTGTGGTGCCTTGTGCCAAATCCCAGTTTTGTTTATATCCCCACTCAGAAAAAACTGAAAGCTCTTGGCAATTTGCAACTATCCCATTCATCTCTTGGAATTATTTTCCTGCTGGACATATTTTTCATGGGTGTGATGTTTTTGGGCAGCGCTTTGTGAGCTGCAGTCATAGCTCAGGAAGCTTCCTGAACAGGACTTTTTTTTTTGTTTCCATGGTGTTGACTGGGAATAACACATCCCCTGTGGCTGTGACTCTTCTCTGTTGGTATCTTGGTTTAGTTTCCAGATTGATCTAGAAAACCTGGTGATGTCTCCTCAGCCTTCCTTAGATGTGATTAGGATGAGCTTTCCTGGTCCAGGGACAAGCTCTGTGCTTATATTCCTCAATCTACTGAGAAGTTAAACCCATGCCCTGAAGCTGTTGTTGTCCCCATGGCAAGTTTGCCAAAGAAGCCACAAAGACATCTCCTTTGTCCCATGAAACAGAGGAATCTTCACTCCAGAGTGGTAATTCCATGGAGAGGAAAGTCCTGGCTGGGACGGTCACAAGGTGTGCAGGACTTGGTGTCACCAGGTCAGGCAGGGTTGCACTTGAGCTGGGGAGGTTTGAGAGGACAAGGCACCACCTCACTTCTGCAGTGACAGAGTTCATGTGATAAAACTGTGCCTTGTTTTGCAGTAATTCTGTGGTGTTTTCAAGACACTTAACTGCTTGTGCCAGCTGTGAGCTGCTGGTGATTTGTGTTGTTTCCTGACTTCCAGGCTGCCAGAGCTGCCGAGGGAGAAGGCAAGCAGAGATTCTTCACTCAGGACATGAACAACATCATACTGGAGTAAGTGCTGCCAGCAGAGAGGTGTGGGAAAGGAGAGGATTAGGCAGAGCATTTTTGGTAAATTCAGGAGCAGGTTCAGCAGGAACTGTGGGGTTGTCCATGTACAGGTCTTCCAGGAAGAACATGCCCAGAATAACATGCAAGTCTCCTAGAAATGGCTTTCAGTTGAAATGTGATGAGGGAGGAGAATGTTGGAGGGGATGCATCCAGGCTTCCTGTTCTTAAGATGCTGCCTGATATTTATGTGCCTGAATTTGGTCACTTGACCTGTGAGTTTAGCTTGATGCAAGACCAGGAAATCTCTCCCTGCCAGAGATGTCAGGCATGTTTTTGCTACTAAACTTACAGGCTATATAGAATTGTTTATAACTGGTATAAGGCTGCTGTATTCAACTGGTTCTCTGGGAAAACTGGAGGAATTCCATTCCCGCTCTGTGTTTTTGAGGCCCCAGATTACAGAGTGCCAGTGTTGCTCAGGCAGCTGCAGATAATGGCTTCATTCTTCTGCCAGTGCCTGGAGAGGGCTGATGAATGCACAGGGCATTGTGATCAGTGCAATAATACTGACACCCAGGCTTTAATTTCATTAAGGTTTATCCAGGCACTTGCAGGGAAGTGCCAAGGGGAGGCTTGGGACTCTGTTTCCCTCTCATTTCCAGGGCTGATTACCCCTTTCCAGCATTCCAGTGCTGGCTGCACAAACAGTCCTTGTGTGGTGTCAAACTGATCACTTCAGCCTCATCCAGAGAAGATTTAAACAGATTTGTACAACTTTGCTGTACAATTTGGACTGGGGCAACCCCAGACATGAATATGGACTGGGAGAAGAACTCACTGAGAGCACCCCTGGGAGAAGGACTTGGGGTGTTGGAGGGCGAGGGGCTGGACATGCTCACCCCTGTGAGCACCCAGAAGCCCCCCCATGCCCTGGGCTGAGCCCCCAGTGTGGACAGCAGGGAAGGGGGGAATTCTTCCCCTCAGGTGAGACCCCACCTGCAGAGCTGCCCCAGCCCTGGGGGCCAGCACAGGAAGGACCTGGAGCTGCTGGAGCAAGGCCCGAGGAAGTCACAGAGCTGCTCCAAGGGCTGGAGCCCTCTGCTCTGGAGCCAGCCTGGGAGAGCTGGGGGTGCTCACCTGGAGAAGAGAAGGCTCCAGGGAGACCTCAGAGCCCCTGGCAGGGCCTAAAGGGGCTCCAGGAGAGCTGGAGAGGGACTGGGGACAAGGGATGGAGGGACAGCACACAGGGAATGGCTTCCCACTGCCAGAGGGCAGGGATGGATGGGATATTGGGCAGGAATTGTTCCCTGGGAGGGTGGGCAGGCCCTGGCACAGGGTGCCCAGAGAAGCTGTGGCTGCCCCTGGATCCCTGGCAGTGTCCAAGACCAGGCTGGACAGGAGCATCCAAGGATAGTGGGAGGTGTCCCTGCCCCTGGCAGGAGGTGGAACTTTGAGGTTCCTTCCAACCCAAAGCATTCTGAGAGTTTGATGATGGTGATGATGAATCTTGGGGCTTTTTACACTTTCTGACACCGAGAGGTGGCTTAAAAAGCCAGGCTCCTAAATTCTGTTTAAGTGTGTAGTTGGGTTTGGCACACTCTGATCTCTCTCATCCACTCACTTGGAAGTTGAAACCCAAGGGATAAAGTTTGATTTTGTATTGTCCTGAATTTCACTGCCACAGCATCTGACAAAACCAATGTGCCCTTCTCATTTCATTGCCTGACCCTCCTGCATTCAGCTGCCAGGGAGAGCTGCAGAACAGATGAGACTCCTGACTTCCACTTGTTCCTTCTCCAGCTACTCCCAGACCAGATTCAAAGCACAGCTTGGGATAAAATCTGTGACTTCTAGAATCCAAAGAACCTGCACGCAGTTTGCCTTGTGCTGTGCCCCTCTCCCCTGGCTGCTGGGGGTGGCTGGCAGCCCCTGCTAACGCTGTGTTTGTCCCCGCAGCATCGAGCTGCAGACGCGGGAGCTGAGCAGCCAGGTGCGCTCGGGGGTCTACGCTCACCTGGCCGCCTTCTTCCCCTGCAGCAAGGACACCCTGCTCAAGCGAGCCCGCAGGCTCTACCTCTACGAGCAGGTGAGGGCAGTGGCCAGCACGGGCCAGTGTGTGCCACCCCTGATGGGCACAGTGTGGCTGTGCTCCCCAAACGGGCCGTGTCCCCCGTGGGGCACCGTCCCGGCACGGTGGCTGGGGGGTGGTTTGGAACTGGCTGGATTTTGGTGTCCCAGCCATGTGGAGCTTCAGGGTGTTCTGTGCTCGCTCCAGGGTGGCCGACTGAAGGAGCCTCTGCAGAAGCTGAAGGAAGCCATTGGAAGGGCCATGCCGGAGCAGGTGGCCAAGTACCAGGAGGAATGCCAAGCCCATACTCAGGCCAAGTTTGCCAAGTAAGCCCATTCCCCATCTGTAGCTTGTCCCAGCAGGCTCCCTGTGGCCTGGAGGCTGCTCTCCTGAAGTTTACTGCCTCTTTCTGTGCCACAGGCTAAATTTGCTGATGGACATTGATTGGCCTAATTAAGCTGTGTGTGTTCTTTGTGCTGTCTGTGGTGATGCCAGCTTCAGCAGCACTGATGGGACCAGAGCTTGGCTGAAGTGTTTTGCATGTGCAGGCGTGTCCTTAGGAACGTGGCAGCCTGGGAACAGTCAGGCTGGATTAGTCCCATCATCTCTATTACAAAATATTGGAAGATTTCTTAACCTTGAGCCCATAGCTCAGCTTGCACCCTAAGCCAGAGATTGCTGATATTGAGACCTCTGACCAGTGCAGTTCAGAGGTATGTAATCCTCTCCTTGAACCTGCAGGACAATCACTTCCACACTCTCTGTCTCCATTTTAGGATGCTGGAAGAGGAAAAGGACAAAGAGCAGCGAGTTTGTTCTGATGATGATGAGGATGAAGACAAAGGAGGGAAGCGCATCGCAGGCCCGCGGAAGAAATTCCAGTGGAATGATGAAATCAGGTTTGAATAACTTGGATATTAGGCAAACCTATGATCTGTCTTACTCTTTGCAGTTGGCAGTGAAGCCTTTTGGTGCCTGTGTCTTGTTTACAGAGCAGTGCTGATCACCTGTAGGAACAGTCAGCTTGGAGGTTCGTGGCACATGGTGCTGTTTATGGAAGCCACTACTGCATTTATTACATCTCACCCTGAAGCTGATTTCAGGCCCAGGCTCACTCTGAGAGAAGTGTTGAGAAGCCTCTGTGCAGAGCCCAAAGGAGAGAGTCAGATCTTTGGGAACAGAAGGGATTCAGCTGAATTGCTGACATCCTACAGCCCAGACTCTTGACACGCCCAGGTTCTGGTTGTGGAAGTAGTTGAAGCTGTTGAGTTTTGCTTCCCCTTGGCACTTGGGGGGCTGACAGAGAAAGGAGTGCAGAGAACAGGGGACAGGGACAAAGGGTAAAAGGAAAATCAGTCCTGCTCTCTTTTTCTTCTTATTCTACAACAACTCAGTTTGTGCTGCTGATTAATTTAGGACACAGCCAGCTTTGCTTCCTGCCTTCTCCTTGCTGAGAGGTTCAGCTCTGTGGTTGTTGCTGGTGCATGTGGCTCTGGCACTGGTTTGCTACCTCAGCTGTTCCAGGAGATTACACTGGGAAGGGGTAACAAGATTTTTCTCCCTCTTGCATCCATGTGTGTGCACACAGAGCAAGCAATGTGCCTTTCCCTTCCCCTTTCTTGAGGCAGTGCAGGGCTGTGTCAGCAAAGAGCCAGGTGTGTCTTGGTGTATTTATCCAGCCTGGATAAAGAGGATGATCTCCAAGTGGGAAAGGTCAATCTGCGTAACTCTATCTGAAATCTTCCTGTTCCTCAGGGAGCTGCTTTGCCACTTGGTGAAGATTAAGTTGGATGGTTATGACCTTGACAAGAATAAGGCTCAGTCTCTAGAGGATTATGTGAAGATCTTCCTAGAAGGAGAGGTGAAGCCCCTTTGGCCAAAAGGCTGGATGCAGGCCAGGTGAGCAAGAATTAAGGGATTCCTTGTCCCAAGGGACCTGGGAAGGTCATTAGTCCTGCCCTTGCTCAGAGAATGGCTGGCTTCAGAGTTAGATCAGAGTGCTCAGGGCTTTGGCACGCGGAATTTTGGCAATTCCCAAGGCTGGAGATTACCACAGCATCTCTGGGCTCCTGTTCTGGTACTTGATCACTCTTCATGAAATCTTTTCTCCGTATTTCTAATAAGAATTTCCCTTGCTGCACTAAACTGAATATCCCCTGCTTTTGTTTTTTACTGTGCACCTTTGTGAAGGGTCTGGCTCCATCTTGTTCGTGTCTTCCTGTCTCCAGCACTCTTTAGGTTGTGGAAAAATGCCATTAGACTCCTCCTGGGGCTTCTCCTTTTCCAGGCTGAGCAAACCCAGTTCCCTCCACCTCTCCTTGGCTGGCATGTGTCCCTGTTCTTTGGGATATCTCCACTTTGTTGGCATCTCCCTGAAGCTGGATCTGTGTCCAGATGAGCCCTTCCAGGGGCTGAGCAGGGGATAGTTTGCTCTCAGCAGGGCACTTTTACAGCAGTGGCTTCCCCAGGACCCCCAGGTCCTTTCCTGCAGGGCTGTTGCCCAGGGTTGCTCCATCCCAGCTGCAGGACTTGATGCTGGATTTCATTGAGCTTCACAAGGGAAGGGCCCTGTGAATGGCAGCCCTGACCTCCAGCATATTCTCCCCCCCTCCCTCTGTCCCTTTCCACCTCCCAAATGTCCTGAGTGCAGCCAGGACTGTAAACAGCAGTGCTGAGTAGCCTTGGGCCCATGTTGATGTCAGCTAGGACTGGCACTGAGGTCAGGCCCACGGGCCAGTCTGTGCTTTCTGGGCTCTGTATTCTAAAGGATCACTTAATAACTACAAAGGATACATTTTTCAGAAGCTTTGGGAAGTCTTCTCTGGAGTATTCCCAAAAGAAGACAAAGCAGAAAAGTTTTAGGGGCTTATTAGAGTCAGTAGAATTTGGTGTGGTTTTTGTACCTTCACTGCTGTTTCCTGCTCTTTCCCACTCTCCATCATCCCTGCCCTTGAGCTGGCAGTGGCAGAGAACCACACAAATGGCAGAGTCCTTCTGCTGGGACTGTCATCACCTTCTGGCTGCTTTGTTTTGCTCAGTACTTCTCAAGAAAGGTCAACTCTCCAGTCTTACTTCTGGAATCTTTAAGGTTCCTTCCAACCCAAGCTGACCTGTGATCTGTCTCTTTGCATTTTATAAGCTGGGCAGTGCTGTCTTTTCTCTGCTGAATTTGCTTTCTGGGAGTTGGGGGGGGATAAAGGAAGATTTAGGTGGCAGTTCCTAAGAGCAGCAAGTAGGAGTGGCACATCCTAGATCCACGTGGAAAAGTCCATGGCTGTTTGTTGCAGTTGCATGTGCACAGGAAGCTCAGTGCTAAGCATGGTTGTAGTGTGGTGGTGCAGGAGCTGAAAGATGGCATCAGGAGGTGGGGAAAGATTCCTGCTTAGTTGTCCTGGTTTAGGGCAAATATTTAGGAGGAAACCTCTGGGGGCTAACCCAGGACATTAGTTAATGAAGATCTACCCAGCCTGAGGGTCTTAGCTTGCTAAGTTTTAAAAACTTTCCTTTGAATAAAGGAAATAAAAAACTTTAACTCCGAATTTGATGGTGAAACTGTTGCTGGGCATCCTAAGACTCAGTGTAGGAGGCACTTCCAGTGGAATTAAGTACAGAATGACTCAATGAAAGTGGTTTTCCTGATTGCTTTCCAGTAGCTCAAGGACAATGGTTTCTCCTGCTGGGGCTTGGAGTTGGACTTGGTATTTCCGGGTCCCATCCCACTCAAGATATTTTGTGACTGGGTGGTTTAAAGACAGAGGGTAGAGTGACAGCTGTGGGGAGGGATTGGTGGCTCTAGGAAAACTGTAACAACTTTATGAATAAGTTGGCTTGATTCACTGACATCATGTCTCAGAAGTTCATCTGTAAGAGGATCTTGAAGCAATTTCATGTGTGAGTTAGAGAGGCCTTGCCATGGGTCTGTTTCCTCCATTAACACTAAGAGATGATTAACAGAATATTAGATTAACATAAGCTTGCTTGATAAGAGAAAAAGGATGAAAATATCTGTTAATTCCAGCCAGGAATCACATTCTATGTGCCAATACTGAAGGAATGTTTATAACTCCTCCCTGACATGTAAGAAGGCAGCTGAGTGGCAGCTGGTTTGGGTCAGAGAGTATTTGTGGGACACTCTGGTTTACCCTCAGTAGTGCAGGGCTTTGGCTGAAGCTCAGTCAGTCCTTCCAGAAAGGCTTGTGATGGACAGAGTCACCTCAGCTCAGCTGGGGACACGAAGGCAGCACTGCCCCTTCTCTCCTTCATTTCTGTGTGAGAGGCATGGGAAGGGAGCTCACTCCCTGGAAGACGAAGAGCTCCTGGATGATCTCTGGCAGCAGGAATGCCCTGAGTGATGATCCTGCCTCTCCAGTTGGCTTTTTAAGCTGGCAGAGCTTTTTCCTTAGGCATTGTCCAACCACTGCCTTAATGGCCTTTCCAGTGCCTACAAGCATTGCTCCCCAGAGAGAGAATTGTGTGGTGCAGCTCGAGATGATCTTCCTGAAAAGGGCTGAATATTTGTTTGCTCTCTGTGGTCTCGATTTCACTACGTCCCCTGCTGCTCTGTCTCCAGTGATCCCAGCTGCTCTACTGGGTCTTGCTGGATGTCACTTCTCATTGCTCTCTTCCCTTCTTAGGACACTGTTTAAGGAGAGCAGGCGTGTACACGGACACCTCACATCAGTCCTGTGAGTATCAGAGCATTCCTTTGGAGTGAAAACTGGTGATCTCCATTCCCTGGGGCCTGGGGGGATCATGCAGGAGCACCTGAGCTTGCTTGGCTCCCCCCACTTAGATCACACTGCTTCCTTTGGGGAGGTCTAGGGAGAGCAGTTCTTTGTGTGTGACATCTCCCAACACTTTCCTGAGGTGCTTTAGCCCTCAGTAACCTCAAAAATAAGAATTTTGAAGCCAGGTTGCCCCCTGGTTCAACAGCCTGGAGTCAGGGCTCTGTGCTGGGGAGTGGAGTGTGATTACTGCAGCCTGTTCAGTTGGTCCTTGCTGGATTCTGGATTCCCTCTTTCTTGTTGCCTGGTTCAAGGAGGGACACAATGAGCACACACCTTTGAAGGTGGGTGCTGCAGGCTGGTGGGTGGCAAACCAAGAGCCATCAGAATCCAGCTGGGCAGAGGCTTTAATCCAAAGGGTCTCATGGATCTTGCTGGTGGCTGATAATAAATGAAGGCATGGATTTAGGCTGGTGTCTGTTTGGCAGACAGTCCTGTTCTTGGCACTGGATGAGTGAGGGGAAGTGCAACAAGGTGTGTAGTCATCCTTCCCTCAGCCACACCACCCAGCAGCTCAGGGATGTCTTGTACCAGAGATTGCATCTGACCAGATCTGTTCTCTGGGAATTTGGCAGATGCTTTTGCATCCTTGGCTTCTTCTGGGAACCCAAAAGAAAGGTGTAACTTCTGCAGAACAGTCTCTGCTCCAGTTTCTCTCTGGGCTTTGCTGTAGGAGGGCAGCAGTGGGGTCTTGCAGCTGGTGCAGGATGTGTTTGTGGGTGCTTCACTGCTCTGCTGCCATTCCAAGGCTCTGCTCCACTCCCTGATCTGCTCCCTGTGTGGGAGTTGGGGCTTCCACGAGCAGTAACCAAATGTCATGTGGTTTTGAATCCTAGCAACCTGAGATGCTGCCTCTGTTCCCTGCAGAGACTCAGTGGATCATCACTAACAGGGCCCAGGAGTGCTCCCTAGCTGGCTCCTTCCCTGGGGCCAGTCACTGAGCCATCTTTCTCTTGTCTTCCTCCAAACAGGGCGAAGAAGAAAGTTATAGCTCCTGCTAAGGTGAAAGTGAAGGTGAGTTCTGTTGTCTGGTTCTCATGGTTGGTATGTGCCAAAAGTCAAGTGAGTGCCATCCTGAGCCCTGTGTTTGAGCTTTGTATCTGTACATCAGCTACTGTGACATGGCTCTGCTCAGTATTTGGCTTGGAAAAAACAGCTGGAGCAGCAGCTAAAGTTGATGGCAATGGCAGTTGAGAGGGAAGTGGGGGCTCATAGGCACAGAGGATGTGTATCCTGCCTTTTATCCCCAAATTGTGAGCCTTCCCTCCCCTTTTCAGCAGTAAACTCTTGTCTCTCTTCTGACTGTGCCTTCTCCTGTGATGTTCCAGGACTCTTCCTGCAAGCCAGACAAGAAGCTGTCGGTGTCTGTCCCTTCCCTGCACTCGAGCAGCACCTTGGCCATGTCCTCAGAGCCCCAGGGAGGAGCCCTGGGCATCAGTGCCCAAACCAGAGAACTCTTGTCCCTCGGGACAGCCCAAGCTGCCAGCAGCAGTGCCACTCCTGCCACCTTCAAGGATGACTCCTTGGATGAGGACTTGATTCACAACCCCACCTCCTCCCTGGAAGCCGTGTCCAAGGAACTGGCTGTGCTGAACAGCAGGGCAGCAGGGAGCCCTGACTTTACTCTTCCTGCAGCTCCAAAAGCTCCACCAGAGAAGATCCCAACTCTTGCATCCTCAGAGGAGAAGAGGACATTTCCAAAGCCCAACCCTTCCTCTGCATCATCCTCTGGTTCCCTCCAGTCTCCTCTAAACTTCCTAGCTGAGCAGGCCCTGGCGTTGGGCCAGTCTTCTCAAGACAAGAAGACAGAGAACTCTAATTACAAAGAGCATTCCTGCCAAGCCTCCCCCAGCAAAATCCTTCCTGATGCCCACCAGGCTAAACAGAAGCACCACAGCCTGGTCAGGCCAGGCCATGGGCCCCCGGCCTCGGCGCCGGTGCCGGGCTCTCAGGTGAAGGTGTTCCACCCTGGTGCTCAGCTCCAGAAAACCTTCACCTCCCCTGCTCCCTTTGTCAAACTGCAGAACCCCAAGTCCTCCGCCCCTCTGCCCCAGCGCTCCCTCCTCCAGCAGGTCAAGTCATCAACCAAAGCTCAGAGCTTCCATTCCTCCACGTCCCCGAGCAGCACCCAAAACTCCAGCAGCTCCCACAAGAGTCAAGGCTCATCCTCATCATCTCTCAGCTACGCCGGGAAGCACTCGAGTGGCTCCAGCTCTTCAGGACAATCTTACAAATCGCCTTTTGTCGCCGGCTCCCTCTCCAAGCACGGGGCTTCCTCCAGCAGCTCCTCCTCTGGAGCTTCTGCAAACCAGGGTGGCTCCTCTGGGACTTTGCTTCCCAGCGTTGCGGCCCCTTCCCCGGGCTCGGCCTCCGGCCGCCCGGCCTCCAGCTCCTCCGTGAAGAAAACTCCCGTGTCCCAGAAGCTCACCCTGGTGGCACCTCCTGGAGGCTCCAATGGAGATTCCAGCGGGGGCACCCAGGGGGTGGCCAAGTTGCTGACCTCGTCCCTAAAGCCAGCTGTGGTCAGCAGCACTGCAGCCTCTACCTCTGTGCCGGTAAGGGGGCTGTGCTGGGAGCTCCTGCTGTTCACAGCCGCCCTAAAGGGGGCACTTCTAAAGCACATTCTGAAGATCTGGATGTTGGCTGCTTTAGGCTAGAAAGTTGTGGCCTTTGTCCTGGGCTTGTCCTCTACAATTCATTTTCAGCTTTCATTTTCAGCTTAAAGTAACCACTAAGCTGAATACTGTGCTGCCTTCCAAAGGGCAGTTTTTGCCCAGGCTGCGTCATGGTCCTGCCCTGGCCCTGTGAGTTATGGGGACTGTAGGGCTCCCATTTGGGTTAAGAGAAAGTGCAGTAAGGTAATTTTATCACCTTGCATAAATTAATTAGTTTGTTGCATAAGCTAAAAGTATAATGATGAATTTCTTATTAATTAGATCTACAAATGTAGCCTTTAAATTATTGCAAGTCATTTTAGTAATATTGGCACTTTTGTCACAGCTGGCCCATAGAATAAATGACCTGTGGTCATAGAACCATGGAATCATTCAGGTTGGAGTCCAGCCATTCCCCCAGCACTGCCAAGGCCACCACTAACCCATGTCCCCAGGTGCCACATCATCACAGCTTTTAAATCCCTCCAGGGATGGGGACTCCACCACTGCCCTGGGCAGCTGTGCCAGTGTCTGATCACCCTTTCCATGAAGGAATATTCCCAATATTTGTTGGGATAGAACATTTCAGGAAGGACCCCTGGGTTGTCTGTACAGACTTGTGTTATTATAATATTGTATTACTTAAAGATATTGGGAACTTAATTTTTATCAATAGCAAAAAAGTAATAGTTCCTGATGTTGTATTCATTTGTTGTTGGCTGCTCATCCCTGCCTTCCTTTGTGAGCCATGGAAAGAGCTGGGAAGTTCAAGGAGTATATTTAAATGGACACCATGAAATGCTCAGCTTCTGTAGCTTGTCTGTCACTGAGATAGAGAGCTGGGAAGCACTCCCAGCCTGTCTCCATGAGAGAGATCCTAAATACCATCCCGGTGTGCCTTGGGTGCCAAACCTCGGTGCCTGGATTGTCAGCAGGGTGTGCTGCCATAAGTGAGTAGGAGGCATCCCCCTGGAACTCACAGGCTGTGGGGAAACTTTTCCTCTGCCTGATGAAGGCCCAGTTCCAGAGCAAGGGAGTCATGGAGGCAAATCCAGCGTGGCCACATTCAGAAGGGCTGTCTCACCAATGTCCATCTGCAGATGGCTCCAGGTGTTGGCATCTCTTGGCCCTGGCTGGGAGGGTGCTTTTTCCAAGGGGGAATTCTTGAGCATTCCATGTTTTGCAGATCTGTAAGCATGAATGATGCTGTGCCTTGGTTCTCCCTCTCCTGACTGACCTTTTCTGTTGCTTTGCAGAAAGGAACTAGTGGAGCCGTGCTGCTAACGAGTTCTTCCTCATTAAGTGTACTGGCTCCATCCTACAAGTCCAACAACCCAAAGCTGCCAGCTGCCCTGAGCTCCACCCCATTAGGTATTATCTCTCCTATTCATTCTTTCCCTCTCCATGTCATCTCCTTCAGTTCCGACTCCTCCCCCAAAGCAGGAGTTTCCAAGGATGCAATAGTCACGGGACCTGCTCCGGGAACTTTCCACCACGGCCTGGGGCACAGTGAGTATCCTGCTCCTCACCTGTGTGTCACTTGTGCCTGTGCTGTCACACAGAACGTCAGTGCTCTGCTGGGCTGGCCCGTTGCACTCCAGCCCATCTGTCTGGCTGTTGCTTCATGCTGTGGTCCCTGCTTTTTGTATCTCGAGCAGTTGCATTTGGAGAACCTTGGGCACATCCCTAGAGCCAAGTGCCAGTAACTGGAACCTGACCTATGCTAGCTGCTGCAGCTCCTCTGCTCATTTCTGTCTTGGATGTGTATTTGTTCCTTTTTTCCCTCTCCTCTCTTTGTTTTTCTCTCTAGGTCTTCTGGCTGGTTTGCACTCCAGCCCCCACCATGCAGCGCCACTCCCACACTCTGCCCTGTCCACTCATTTACCACAGAGTTTGCCAGGTAACTTGTCAGACCCTTGTGTTTGTCTTCTGCCTCCTGAGTCTCCCTCTATCTCAGCACATCCTTTCTCCAGGGCTGGAGCCAAAGGGGTTGTCCATGTTTTCCAGCTGTGTGGTTGTCACTGAAGCCTCTCAGAGATACAGAGTGAGGGGCTGGGAGCAATCTGGTCTGGTGGAAGCTGAGTGGAACAGGATGGGCTTTAAGGTCCCTTCCTACCCAAACCGTTCCATGATTAGGAAGAAACTCTTCCCTGTGAGGGTGGGCAGGCCCTGGCACAGGGTGCCCAGAGAAGCTGGGGCTGCCCCTGCATCCCTGGTAGTGCCCAAGGCCAGGCTGGACAGGGCTTGGAGCAGCCTGGGACAGTGGAAAGTGTCCCTGCCCATGGCAGGGGGTGGGATGGGATGGGCTTTAAGGTCCTTTCCAATCAAACCATGCTGGGATTCTGTGATTTCTGGAATGATGAGTCCTCAGTGCTTACAGCAAGTGTTGGTTCCTGGAGATACTCAGAGTTATCCTGCCAGGTTGAAAGCTGTGCCTGTTTGTGCACAGCCTGCTAGGAGTGCCCTGGAATGAATATTTCAGTTTTGTGGAGTTTTGTTCCTGGTGACCTACATAAAATGTGTCAGACCAGACTGGCTTGTGTCTGCACTGAGTTAATTGCCAGCATCTCCGTCATGACAAGTTTGTAGTGTAAATGCAGATTGCTCCACTTGCTGCTCACAACGTGAGGACTTGGCAGTTAAGCCTGTTCCTGCCCCAGTTTAATGCCTGCAGAAGTGATGCATAAAACAAGAGTTTTCCAAAGGAGAGAAGTAAGGAAAATTGAAACTCAGTGCCAGCAGATCGTGCTTATTCCCCTGGTAACTCCTATTTCTGCTTCTCAGGCATGTTCTTTGGCACTTGGGTGCAGTTCAGTGCCATTGTCTTAGTAGCTGCTCCTGTTGGGATTGTCTTCCTGGGCTATACGAGCCTGATTTAGGACAGCCAGCCTGACCTGTGGCTGTGTGCAGGGATAACCATGCAGCCTCCTGGAGGAGTCATGGAATAAAACACCCTTAACTGCTGAGCACGGTGCTTGTTTGCTGAAGAAAGAGGAGTGTGTTGTGCACTCTTGAAAATGCAAAGAATTGGTTGGGCTTTGCTTCCTTTGCTGAAGTTTGAGGGGGCTTGTGCCATGTTAGTGTGGTGGAGCTGAGGGAGGTTCTAGCAGTGATCACTGGTGTGACAGACCCTTCCTTCCTGTTTGTAAATCACACTTCCTGGAGAATGAGATCAGGGATTGCACCTTGAACATGGCTTGTGGAATATATTCCATGTCACTGAGGAGCAGCTCTTGGTCCCTTCAGTTGAGGGAATTCAGAGGGATCACTTCACCGTTGTTCATAGGGCTTATAACAGAAGAATTTTTTTGATGGACTCTTCAGCAGGATGTAGTGCCAGAAGACAAAAGACCACTGGGAATAAGTGAAGGAAAAATGACCATGGATACAGCTTCAGCAAGGACCTACTTCCTCACTTGATGTTTTCACTTAAAGATTGCAGATGGAGCCTAGTGCAGCCATCTCTTGGAACATTCCCAGTTTTGGTGGTTTTTAGAAGAGCACAGTAGATATTTAAGTGACCCCCATAACCTCGAAATGAATCCCTGTGTTTTGTGGCACAAGCTGTGTTTGGCTGTCCCAACACCTGCCCACAGCTGCATTTCTGTGTCTGGACACTGCGAGGTGCCTGGGAGGTTGCTGCAAATGCAAGGGAATGTTGGTGCCTTAAATAAAAGTGCTTTTATATCCACGTTCATCCGAAAGCCTCTGAGCAAAGAGCATCTGGTGCTTGTCTGTGTGTGGTTGGTGCTGCCCTTGCTGGTGGAGGGGCCTTGTGCTGGGGCTGGGAATGTGGTGTGGTTCTGTGGGAATGGGATGTGCTGGGCTGAGCTCTTGCATGCAGTGAGCTGTTCTTGGCCTGGAGGAGAAGCTGCTGCTGCACTGCTGGGGGCTGCTGCTGCTTAGCTGCACGTCTCAGTACTCCCATTTGTTCATCACAGTCTAAAGTAATTTTAATTGCTCCTGGAAAACTTTTGCTTCCTTAAACTTTCTCACTTCAGTGCATTTTCTCTTTTCTTCCACATCCATTCCTTTCTGTTCCATCAGTGGTGAGATTCCTATGGTTCCTCTTGCTATCAGTGGACACCTAAAGCCTTCATTTAAAAAGCAACTAATTAAATAATTTAAAATATCAAGAATAAAGCACCTAAAGCCCTACCTGAAAGGAGTTTGTAGGTGAGGGGTTGGCCTCTTCTCCCACATAACCAGTGACAAGACAAGAAGAAAGCAGCCTGAAGCTGTGTCAGGGGAAGTTCAGGTTGGACATCGGGAGGAATTTCTCCATGCAAAGGGTGGTCAGGCTTTGGCAGGGGCTGCCCAGGGAGGTTTGGAATCCCCATCCCTGGAGGTGTCCAGGGAAGGCCTGGATGTGGCACTCAGTGCTCTGGGCTGGGGACAAGGCGGGGATGGGTCACAAGTTGGACTCCATAGTCTTGGAGATCTTTTCCAACCTCAATGATTCTGTGATTACAACAGCAAAAATGTACTCAGGTTATTTCCAACCAGCTGTAGGTGCAAGGCAGCCATACCATGTACTTTGGGATTCCTGGAGGGGGAGATGTGGCAGAGTGGATTTAGAGAAGGGCGCAAGCTAAAGAGTCCCCTGGCAGCTGGAATTCTGGAATTTTTTGTGCCATGGGGCCTCTGCAGGGAGCCCTCAGGGACCCTCAGTGCTGTCCTTGTCCCTTCCTCAGAGGCTGGGCTGCTCCCAGTGGAGCGATGTCTCCAAGCACATCCTCTTCTTCCTGATTCCTTGGTGCTGGGAAGGAAAAGTAGGTCTTTCCCTCTGTGCAGAGAGGCCTGGCTGTCCCAGCTGCCCACCCTCCATGGGCTGGTGCTGAACCCCCTTCCCAGCTGGTTTTATTTTCTTTCAGATGCTTCTCAGCTTCACGGCAAAGGGTCCAATGCACAGCAGCGCAAGTTGTGACACCTGCAAGGAGGGGAGCTCCAGCACCCATAGGATAAAACCCAGAGGAACAGGTCATGGACTTTGGATACCAGCTGTGTCTTTTGATTTCTTTTTGTTTTTTTCCTATTTCTTTTTTTTCGACAACTGGAGAGACTGAACTGCAACGAGGAGCTCATTGGGGCATCTGCTCAGAGGCTTTTCAGAGCTGAGCCCTGCACATGGGGCCACCTTGAGCCATGTCCTGATGAGAGGAGCCTTTTGTAGCACTGTTTTATTGCTGCTGCCCTTCCTGCATTCCCTGGCACTGGCAGGAGCTGGAACTCACAGGGAGGCTCGGGTGGTCCTGCAGTGGATTCCCACCCACCTGTGTCTGTAGCTGCCAAGTACCTCCAAGTCCAGTTACCTCCTTGGTCTCCCCGTGGAGGGTACGAAAGGTGCTTCTTTCTTCTGCTTTGGATTTGCTTGGATAATTCTAGCACTGCCAGTGCTTTCTTGAAGACATTTGAGTAACTTTCCAATTGTACTATAAAACTGTGCTACACTTAATTGGAGGATTTAACATTTCCTGTGTGGTGAATCTGAGGAACCACCTGATGTTCCCCTCTGGAGGAGAAGGAAGACTCTTCAGAGAGACATTTTTAGATGCAGTCATTGACTTTTAGAATTCTACTTCTTTTGAGTTTTTGGATTTTTTTCCCCTCCAAAGGAATGCTTTTTTCCTGCTCAGTTTTATCCTCATTTGCCATCGAATGCATTGGATTGAATGGGACACTCTTAGCATGTCACATGGATCAGAAGACATAATTCCAGTGCCTTTTATGGTGGAGCAAGAATGGACTAGTGACACACATTTCAGCCCTATTTTGTGTGCTCCTCAACCCTTTTTTAATCATTCTGTATTTAAAATGTATTCTGGTTTATTTAATAGAGCTTTTTATGGTTGCACATCAAGAAAAAAAAAAAGGAGAAAAAAAAAGCTGCACTGTCTGGACTTCAGTGGTGACCTGGTGACTGAGCACAGTCCCAAATCCAGCAGGAGCACCAGTTCTCATCCCAGTATGTGCAGGCGGGTTCCAGGCCCTCCCCTAAAGCCATTCTTTCCTAGGGTTGTGAGTAAGGATCAATTTAGTGGGCAGAGGGAACGAGAGAGATGAACCAAGGTCACTACCTGTCAAATGAATTCCAGAGAGAAACACTGCTCTCTTCAGTGGTACCTGCACCAGGATCATGTGCTCAGCACAGCTGCAGGAACAGGGACCATATACAATTGGGGGGTGTCTATTCTTGTTCCTTTTTTAAATTTTTAGACCTGAATACTCCCCCTTAGCAGCCCCTTTCAGGCTTAGGGCAGGCTGAGGCTCCCCCTGAGCTCTCTGAGGTTTGGTTTCCTGCTCTGCCCAGTCTGTCTTCTCTCAGGCCCCCATAGCCACATCTCCGTTGTGCAGTGGTAGTGCTGATCCACGTAGAATTCACTGGTAGTCCAAGGAGAAGCTGGTAGCTTCCTCCTTGAGCTTTGGGGGAGGATGCTGACCCCAGGATACCAGCAAACGTCTGCTTTAGTTTCCCCTGATTTTTGTTAAGATCCGAGAAAGACTGTTTTCAATTTGAGCTGATACATAACTGCCCAGGATCAGTGAGTTGATTGTATTTCAAATTAGTGGATACAGCTCAGATTTCATGTCTGTTTACAGAAAATACCTAGGTTGTAGCAAAAGAGCCAAAGACAGAACTCATGTGGGTAAAAGGAAGCACAGCATTTCTGGGTGGCCTCTGAGCAGTGGATGTCGCGTGGTTCCTGTTGAAGGCCTCATCCTGAGGGGTGCTTGGCACCTTTACCTTCCCCTGGGAGCTGCAAGCTTGGGACACCTGGCAGGATAGGGGCTCTCAGCAAGTGACTCGAGGTACTGGTTCTCCTCCCTCTCTTTGCTTTCACTTGAATGCTTCTGCTGGGAAGCCCCCGTGTGCGTGGCCGGAGCAGAATGCCCTCCTAGGAATTTAGCGAAGCCTCTTGCCTCAGGGAAATGTTTATGTGGTGGGAATTCTGTGGGATATTTTTTCTTTACGTGCTATAATGAATGAGTGAGTGGTGTGGAGCAGAGTGGCAGCAAGGCAGGCCCACGCAGAGCAGCTGATGGGGAGCCAGGCTGGCACCTCTGCCTTGGTGAGGCAACTTGCAGCGCTTCCAGGATGGAATGGGGAGGGAAGGCTCCCATGGCACTTACCTGGGGATGGCAGTTCCTTTTGGGTGTAAGAGCTGCAGTTTACTATTCTATTTTTTTTTTGTGTGTGTTGGGACTGTCTTGCTGAAGATGGTGGGGGTGGTATGAAAACTGTTAATCTTGTACAGAACAACTGAATAAATTGTTTCAAACTTTCCAAAACGAGTTTTTCCCCCCACCTCCTTCCCTGACTTTGTTTCCAAGAATTTCTTCAGCTGGGATGCTCATCTGTGTCTCGAGTGAGTAATGAATTATTGACTGTTTTAAAGTTTCCTATGTGGTGAGTGAATGGCAGCTCTGTTACAGCTGTTTATAGGGGTCAGAATGTTTCTTCTCATTCCCTGTGCTCCTGCTGCTTGAAGTTGTCCTCTGCTGGAAAGGACATGTGGGGCTCAGGCCCCAGAGCACCAGTGGGATCCTCCCTGATCCCTTCACTCACAAAGCTAAAATAGTGGTATTAATCCCCAGAGCCAGGAGGGATAAGCAGGGAATGCTTATGACTGCTTTTGTGGCCATCAGAGCTCCCTGTGCTTTGGGTATCAGCTGAACTTTGGGAATGAGGAAGTGAAAGGGCTCTGGTACCATCCCAGTGTAATCTGCTGTTCTTCTGTACCTGTAGTGAGTCCCAGTCTTTCGTGCACGTCACTCCCATCTAATGCTGCTAATTAGTCCCAGTTCCAATGCTGCTCCAGCAACTTCCCCCTTCTAAACAGCCAACAGCTAAAATGAATAATCTTAGTGTTTTAATTCTGACTCCAGAATGGCAACTTCTTGTGCAGCCGAAGATCAAGAGGCTGCTGTAATTAATAAAGACCAATCACCTTCTGATTGGAACCACTGCATTTTTATTTTGTACTATAAATAGAATTCCCCTCTATTCCCCATTCCCTTACACAAGTAAATGAAACATGTAGCTGCATGTAACTCCATCCAGGAAAACACCAGCACAAACAGCTTTTAACCAGGAGGGAAGGAGCTGTCTGTGGGAGGCCCTCTGAGTTGGATTCCCTTGCATGCTGTGCACAACCCCTTGTGTCTGGTGGTTCTGCCATCTCTTCGTGTCCTTTTCCTTGACCTCTGTGGTGTGTGAATGCTCCTCCTGGATCAACAGCAGGTGCCATCAAAGTACACCTTCCCTCTTCCCCAGCAGCACAGGCACAGAGGTGAACCAATGGTGGTGGTGGGTCTTGACATGGTGATTCTGGACTGAAACCTTGGTTTCCACAGAGCTGGTTTTCTCAGAGGACGAGCCCATCATTGAGTCAGTTGTCCACGGCGGGACTGTCTGGCTTATCAACACGCAGCTGATGTCACCAGCTCCTGCTGGTCACCTCGGAGTCACCTGGGCCTTCAGGCTCTCTCTTTGACACGGCTTCATACGTGACTATGTGAGTAGGAGTGGAGGAAACTGCAGGTTCTACTGAGTCTTTGGACTTGAGGCACTTGACGGTCCTAAGGCTTTCTCTTGTTTTCTGGTAGGCAGGGAGGAAGAGGGGGAGAAGGTTTGGCAGATGTTTTCCACTACTGGTGGTGTTTTCTGCAGTGTGTGGCAGCAAGCGGTGTGGCTGCGTAGCATGGCCGGGACAGAGGCTGTAGCAGTTTGGAAGAGGCGAAGGAGGGCAAGGCTTTGCAGTGATCTGGGTGTCTACAAGGTGCTGCAGCTCAGACTGGCTGCTCTTTGAGTGAAGTTTCTAAAGTGGAGCGAGCGCTGTGTAATTGCTCCCGGACACCAAGACCGCCAGCTCCTGGATAGACATCTCCTTGTTGAGGTAACTGTCGTACTGGGCCATGGTGAGCCGCCCGCTCTTCAGCGCGTCCTCGATGGAGAACTCCCTGCCAGACTTCCTGTCGAGGATCACAGACGATTCCCCGTTGGGACCCTTTATTGAGATCTCCTCCCAGTCACATTCCTGGCTCTTCAGTTTGACGAACAGGCTCCATTCAATGAGGCCAAACACGTGAGCTTCCTCTGGAGACATCTCTTTTCCTGTGTCGGGGTCAATGACCACGATGGAGCGCCTCAGGTGGTTCTCTCTTTGCTCCCTCTTAATAGCCACTGTCTTCAGGCGATTCTGGAGTTGCTCAATCTCTGCATCTTTTTCTCTGGATAACTGCTTCAGATCCTCTAACTCTCTTTCCAAAGATTGGAATCTGGAGTCCAGGTTTATTCCACTGTCCACGTGGGTCATGTTTCTCAAATCCTGAGCTTCTGTTGCAGTGAGTTCAATCTCTGACTGCAGTCTCCTTGTTTCCATCAGCAGGTTCTGTTTCTCGAGGTGGAGCTTATGGTTTTCCTCCCTTAACAAGTCGAGCTCCTTTGATGACTTGGAGTTGTTGAATTCCACCTCGGACAGCCTGGTTTCCAGGCGGTTGATATCTGCATCCAGCTCCCTCTTGCGCCTACTTTCTTCCTCCAGGTTGCTCTTCAGCTTTTGAATCTCATACTCCGTGTCTCCTTTGTCCACTTGGACACTCTCTGAAAAGACCACTTTCTCCTTCACCTCCATTTTCTCCAAAGAGAGGAGCTTCTTTCTCAGGGCTTCTAGTTCTGTTTGCAGGACTTGTCTGCGGTGCTTCTCTTCTTCTAACTCCAGCTTGAGGAGGGAGTGCTCCTTCTCCTGCTGGGGATCTTGCTGAAGGATCACTTTCTGTTTCACAGTCACTCGTTCTGTCGTTTCTCTTTCCTGTTCTTCCAGCTCGTTCAGCCGGATCCTGAGCCTCTGCACCTCCAGCTCGGCCTCCCTGCGGGCCTGCCTCTCCTTCTCCAGCTCCTCCAGCTGCCGCTCCAGCTCGGAGCGTCTCCTCTGCAGCTTGCGCAGCTCCTCGCGGAGGCCATCGATCTGCTTCAGCTCGCTCTCGATGCTCTGCGAGAAGGAGTTCACCTCAGCTTTCAGGGCAGGATCCTGCTCATACTTCACTACTTCCTGCTGGACCACTTTCTCCTTCACCTGGGAAAGTTCTTCCTCCTTCTGTCTTACTTTTTCTTCTTGGAGAAGGCGCTCCCTCTCCAGGTCGATGTGCTTCATTTGTTCGTCTGCCAGCTGCACTCGCAGCGACTCTACCTCCTCTCTAGTCTTGGGGTCTTCCCGAAACTGGAGGATTTCTTGAACAACTTCCTTCATTTGCACTTGAGGTTTGGTATCTTTCAGAGCTTGTATCTCTTGTTTCAGCTGGTAGATCTCCAGGTCAGCTCTTTCAATGGCTCCGGTCCTCTCTATGATTTCCTCTCGGAGTCGCTGTAGCTCCTTTTCAGTTTCTGGGTCGTTCTTGTACTTAATGACCTCCTTAATGACTTCTTTGACTTCTACCAGGGGCCCTCTGTTCTTCAGAGCAGCCAGCTCATTCTGGCAGCTCTTCAGCTGTTCGTCCCCACCGCGGGACCTCCTCTCCTGCTCTACCAGCTCCAAGCGAAGGTTGGCAACTTCATTCTCAGCCTTGGGGTCTGGGCGCACAATCTCACGCACTTTCTCCTGAACAACCACCTTGGAGTTCTCCTCCTCCAGCAGCTGGATCTTCCTGAGCAGCTCGGCCTTTTCCCGCTCGTTGGAACGGCCCTTGGACTTCTCATCTTCGTACTGGCGCCGGAGCTCGTTCACCTCCCTCTCAATGACCAAGTCTTTCTCCACCTTCAGCACCTCCTTGACGGTGATTTTGCCCTCGGCAATGGCCCGTTCCTTCTCCAGACGCTTGAGCTTGTCCTGGAGGAAGCTGAGCTCTTCCTCGTGCTTCTGCCGAAGGGCGCTCTCCCTCTCCTTGGTCTCCTGCAACATCCGGAATTCCATCTCCAGCTGGGGATCATTCTGCAGCTTCAGCACCTCCTTCTCCGTGACCTTCTCCTGCTCTTTGTTCTTCTCGCTGGACAGCACAGCAATTTGTTGGCGTAAGAGGATGACTTCACTCTCCCTGGTCCCCTCCTGCCTCCTGAGCTCTTCCAGCTCCTCTTTGAGCTTCAGGATTTCATCGGCTTGAGCCTTATCTTGTTCAATCCTCAGCACCTCTTTCACTATGTACTCCTGCCCTCCTTCCCTCTTCTCGTGCTCCAGGACACGCAGCCGGATTTTAAGAGCCTCCAGCTCATCCTGGAGCGCCTGGTTCTTGCGCTGCTCCTCTGCCAGGTTTTGCTGCAGTCTGTGGAAGCTCTCCTCCAGCTGGGGGTCAGGCACCTTCTTCACCAGTTCTTTCTTCACCACAGTTTCTTGGGGCTTCTGGTTTTGCAGGTGGACAATGTTGTTCTGAATGGCTTCGATCTCCGCTTCGAGCTGTTGCCGACGCTGAGTCTCATCCTCGAGCTCCTTCTTCAACTTCCAGACTTCTTCCACAGGCCTTACAGACTTTTTGGTCTGGGCAAAGTCTTGTGTCAGCTGAATCTCTGGCTGCTGTTGATGGAAAAATGATTTAAAAAATGAGTAAAAAAAAATCCAGTTAATCACACTTTTTGTGCTTATCATCACAGAATCATTTAGGTTGGAAAAGACCTCCAAGATCGTCAAGTCCAACCTATGACTGATCCCCACCTTGTCAGCCAGCCCAGAGCACTGAATGCCATGTCAAGTCATTCCTTGGACACCTCCAGGAATGGTGGAACACATCCACCACCTCCCTGGGCAGCCCCTTCCAATGCCTGACCACCCTTTCAGTGAAGAAATTCCTCCTGATGTTCAACCTGAGCCTCCCCTGGCACAACTTTAGGCCATTTCCCCTTGTCCTGTCCCTGTTCCCTGGGAGCAGAGCCCGATCCCCCCAGCTGTCCCCTCCTGTCAGGGAGTTGTGCAGGGCCTCAAGGTCCCCCCTGAGCCTCCTTTTCTCCAGGCTGAGCCCCTTTCCCAGCTCTGTTCCCTTCTCTGGATACACTTTCTTTTTCCCTGGACATGTGTTTCTTGTCATGAGGAGCCCAGAACTGGACACAAAACTCAAGGTGCCTCAGCAGTGCCAGCACAGAGGGACAATCACTGCCCTGGTCCTGCTGGCCACACTATTCCTGACCCAGGCCAGGATATCGGTGCCTCCAACAAAACAACAGGAGGGAGCTGAGCTGTGGCAAACTCTGAGCAGGGAGCATTTGCAAATGGACTTCTCTGTGGGCTCCCAGCCTGAAAAATCCTTTCTGCAATGCCTTCTGCTGTCAGAACAAAGCTTTGAGACACAAGGGATGGTGATTCTGCCTCAGAATGGCAAAAAGAGTGTTAAAAATTATATGGAGCTTTCTAGAATGAGTGGAAAATGGGACTGGGGGATGGTCTGTCCAATTTAAGTGTCTGCAATTAATGATTAAGAGGGACAGAACATCAGCTAAACGTGTTCCCAGCTCAGCTTGTGTTGGCAGAGCCCCACGTGTGTCATTCACAGGTGTCCCTGGGTCCAACACTGTCCCTTCAGCATCACCTGGGATCACTCACCTGCCGCAGGAGGCTCTGGGCAAACTCCAGGTTCTGCAGCCTCTGCTTGTTCACAGCGTTCACTTCCGTGTACTTGGCTGCCAGAACAGCTTCCTGCAGAACAAAAACATGTTGGGAAGAGCTGGAGAAGGCCAGAAACAACAGGCCCTAAAGAGGTAGCTCTGGGTGCTCCTCTAAAAACCTTCAGTGGTGAACTGCTGAGTTCTGGGGGAGGGAGAGGGATTCTCATGCACAGGCACACTCGTGCTTGTACTGTAATTTTCCTACTCAAGACAAACAAAAAGAGGTTCAGGAAGAACCAGGTGGACACTCTGCCTGCCTCCATAGGCAGGATGAGTTTGAGGCAGATAGCAAACAGATCCTGCATATATAAGTAGCTCATGGCCTCATCTTGCTGTAAGTATTTCTATCTTTGGTGGTAAAATCTCTCTGAAAATCTAGAGAAGGGAAAAACTTCCAAGTTTATGGCTTTTCTCCTTTTTCCCTTCCAAAATGGTTAAATCCAGAATTTTCCCTCCCTCATTCTGGCCAGCCCAGCCAAAAAAAAAAAGATGAAAAATCCCTTCCTCCTGATTCTCTGCCCTTCCCTGGGATCCCCTGTGGGACCAAGGTCCCCACAGTAAATGTAGGAGTTTGCAAACCCCCAGTGGTCCTGTGAGCTGCCCTCTGCTTTGGCTCTCCTCTGACCCCTCCTTGCTTACCTCCTCTTTCACTTTGGCAGCTGGGGACTGCAGCCTGGGCTTCTTGCTGGTGTAGCCATTCCGGCCGTTCTCCAGGTCCAGGATGGACCGCAGCTTCTCAGCTTCCAACTCGTAGTCCTGTGGGAGGACATTCCCAGGAGAAACGTGAAATTACTGGGACCCCTCCATGCACAGGCTCCTCCTAAGCTGCCCTGGCTTTAAGAACTTCATTCCTTGAGCCGTTTTTTGGGAAGGCCACAAAACCCCACCCTCTGCTCTGGGGGTGCTCACCTGGAGAGGAGAAGGCTCCAGGGAGAGCTCAGAGCCCATTTCAGACCCTAAAGGGGCTCCAGGAGAGCTGGAGAGGGACTGGGGACAAGGGATGGAGGGACTGGACAGGGGAATGGCTTCCCACTGCCAGAGGGCAGGGATGGACGGGATATTGGGAAGGAATTGTTCCCTGGGAGGGTGGGCAGGCCCTGGCACAGGGTGCCCAGAGAAGCTGGGGCTGCCCCTGGATCCCTGGCAGTGCCCAAGGCCAGGCTGGACAGGGCTGGGAGCAGCCTGGGACAGTGGGAGGTGTCCCTGGGCATGGCAGGGGTGGGATGGGATGGGCTTTGAGTTCCTTCCAACCCAAAGACTCTGTTTCTCTGTTCTCTCAGGCAGAATTTCATTCCTTACCTTCACTGCCTGCTGGTACTGCTGAGCTGTGGCAGAGACCTTCTGCACCTCCTGTTCCTTGCTTGCAATGTCAGTGAGCAGTGCCTGGGTGCACACAGATACAGGTCAGAGGGAACACAACATCCTAATGCATACTTCAGCCTTCTCAGGGTTTACCATTGAAATCACAACCCTGAGAATTCCAACCTCCTTGAACAGCCCTGGAGGCACAGGAGGACAGTGGGACCTTAGAGCACAAGAATAATAAATATTTATATTTTTCTATTTGATATTCAGGAGCTATCTAGGTTCTGTTTCCTTTAGTATTGTTCCCTCTCCTCTCCCTGTGGAGCCTGGGCTGCTCTGGGAATTACCGCTTGGCTCTTCAGCTTCATCTCCACTTGCTGGATGTTGTCAGTCTCCTGGGGCTCGTAGTTGGGGATGTTGCACAGGAACTGGTTCACCTTGTCGTAGTTGGTGCGGTAGTTGGAGTAGGCACTCTTTGCTTTCTGCAGGGTCTGCGTTCTGTGGGGGAAATCAGCTCAGCCTCAGTCCTGTCACAGCTGCTGTGCCTGCTGCAGGCACCTCTTAACCCATCCCGCTTCCCCTGCTCCCTAAAGACATGGATTTGAGCCAGAGTTCTCTTGGCGCCTCTGTTGCAAGAGAACTTAATCCTAAAGTTTACCCAGCCAGCACATGCCAGCAGCCTCTCCCTCGTCCTCCTCAGACCTCCCTGGAAGCCCTTCTGCAACTCCTCCTTCCCAGGAGGGAAGTGCCTGCTCCACTTTTCAGCGTGGCACAGCAAACACCTCGGCTCTCCAGGCTGCTCCTGCCCCGGAGCCTCACCTGTGGTCGATCTGCTTGCTGAGGTTGTTGAAGCGCTGGTTGAGCTTGTAGAGCTCTGCCTCCTGGCGCTCGATGTCGGGGCAGTGCTCCTGGAACTTGCTGGCCAGGGTGTTGGAGCACGTCTTGGTCCTCTGCAGGTTCTGCTCCGCTTCACTGAGCAGGAACTTCTTGGACTGCAGCTCGGTGCCCATAGCCTGTGGGAAGAAGGCAGGAGAGGGGGTTTCTCTGGGGTTTCACACAAGCCAGGCTCTTGTCACTGTTGTCACCCACATCAACTCCAGCAAGTGCACTGGACCTGCAGCAGTGCCACCACTTGTGGAAAAAACCAAGTTCAAGGCTTGCATGGTAAGCACGTGGTAAACCTGAAAGGGAGAAAAGTCACCTCTCACTCCCTCCTCACCTGCTGACCTTTAAAAGTAATTGTACAATGTGCAAAATAGCTGCTGCTCCTCATGCAGAGCTTAGATCCTGTTCTTGCCAGTGCAAATCTGGAAAGAGCAGTGAAAGCTCTTTCATGTTATTCTGAACATGGGATTTCATGGAAAAGCTGAAGGAGCACAGAAAATTCTGGCCTAGCCAGTTCCTGGTCTTTATATACCAGAAGAATCACCAGTTTGGGGAGTTTTCCCAAGCAATAACTGTTCTCAAAGACTTGCCAGGTTCATCTTTCCAGTATCAGGCCACTGTGGTGCTTTTCCCAGACCATTTTATCTTTCACTTCTCTAAGAATCACAGAAGGTTTTGGTTTGGAAAAAGCTTAAAGATCATCCCATTCCACCCCCTGCCATGGGCAGGGACACCTTCACTATCCCAGGGTGCTCATCCAACCTGACCTTAGACACTTCCAGGATCCAGGGGCAGCCACAGCTTCTCTGGGCACCCTGTGCCGAGGCCTCCCCACCCTGACAGAGCAGAATTTCTTCCTAATAGCTCATTTAAATCTTTTATCTTTTAGTTTAAAACCATTCCTCTTGTCCTGTCAGTATCTGCCTGTGTAAGAAGTCTCTCCCTCTTTTTATAAGCCTCCTTTAGGCACTGGAAGGGGATCTAAGGGCTCCATTGAGCTTCTCTTCTCCAGGTGAACAGCTCTTCTCCAGCTCTCCCAGCCTGGCTCCAGAGCAGAGGCGTTCCAGCCCTCAGAGCACCCTCTCTGGACCTGCTCCAACAGGTCCATGGCTTTCCTGTGCTGAGAACTCCAGAGCTGGACACAGCACTGCTGTGGGAGGGTCTCACAAGGGCAGAGCAGAAAGGGATCAGTCTGCATTAGTCCTTTTGTCAAATCAAGACGTCAAGTGGGATTTGATTTGACTTGATTTGGTTTGGTTTGATTTGATTTGGGATGGGAGGTGTCTGTGTTTGAAGTAGGTGGGGATCACTGCAGTCAAGGTGAGCTCTCAGGCCTTCCTGTCACCAGCAGATCTTGTGAGCTGAGCAGGAATCACCCCAGCTTCTGGAAAGTGGTTTTGCACATGCCACATGTGAACAGGGCAGGAAACTCACCAGCAGCTCTTCCTTCTTCCTGTCCACCACCCTCAAGTCCTCTGGTACCGTGTCATCTATGACCAGCTTGTTCTCATAGGTTGACAGCAGGTCTCGGCCTTGCTGCAGGCTCCTCTCCAGGTTTGTGGCCACCTCAACTCTGCAGGGACACGAAAGGAAGGAGTTTAAGCACACCTCACCCTCCTCGTGCAGGATCCTGCGTTAGGCCAGGCTCAACCCGGGATTTAAGCCATGACTTACTTCTCCTGGGCAGCGCTGAGCAGCTGCACCACGCGCTCGTACTTCTTGTTGGTGTTCTCCACCTTGTTCCTCACCAGGGTGGCGCTGCCCGTGTTGGGCACGGACTCGATGAAGGCCTCGCACTCCTGGATCTTCCTCGTTTTCTCCGGCTCGATCCGACGGACCTCGTTGGTGATGTTCTGCAGGAGGAACAGAGCCTTTAGACAGCTGAGCCAGGACCTGGTGGCTACAGAGGAGCCACCCTGGCTGTCCAGGGTGAGGAAGGAAGTCAGGGCTGAGGGTTTGTGTTCGGTGCAAGGTGCCTTTCAGCCCTGCAGGGCACAGAAGGATATTTTTGGCTGACTTTCTTTTGACCTGTCTATCCTTAGCAAGGAAACTCCAGCTGGGGAGTGGTTCCCAGCAGCTCTAGTTCTGTCAGGGACATGCTGGATTGATCTGGACTCTGAATCCTTGCCTGGACATCAAAGCACTGCAGGCAGTTGGGGCAATTTGCTTTCACTTGTGGTGGCACCTGGGTTTTGACACAGCCCTGGGCAAGTGATGTAACCAGGACCTGAACTTCCTCCTAAACCAAGGGAGGTTTGTGGCATGGAGCCTGGCTTAATTAGGGGTCTGAAGAAGAGGAAAGGAGCTGGATGCTACTGGCACTGGAGCCTGGAGGAGCAGGCCCACAAGGAGAAACTGCCTTGGACCACAAGGGTTTTCCTGTTCCTCTCTGAGCTGGTGATAGTGGGTGGCAAAGTTAACATCCCTGCCGTGCTCAGATGATGGGCAGGATCAAACCCTGAGGGCTCCCCTCCTCCTCACAGCCACCACCTGCAGCCATCACCTTTTTCCCATTCAACTGAACTGGGCCAGAAGCAGGGCAAAGGTTTTGGGCTTCTGAGGCTGCTCTTAGGGCCATCTCTACTGGAGGAAGCGGTGAGCATCACTCCATCCCCCACTTCCTGGGCTCAGGGAGCACTTTAGGCACCCCTGGTTACTGAGAACCCTGCTGGACACCCTCTGGGAGCAGGGTCCCCGTAAGGCACAGCCCCTGAGCTGCACAGCCCCTGCCTTGAGCTCCTTGGAGCGCTCGGTGCTGTCCTGCACGGCCCGGCTCTGCTCCAGCGGCGGCCGGAGGTTCGCTGTGATCGCCTTCTCCTGCTTGTCCAGGTCACTGTTGACTTTCTCCAGCCCTGCCAGGAGCTGGCGTCCCCGAACTGATGCAGCATCTGCAAAACAAGAGGAGACCAGATTAAAGCTGGTTGGAAGCTGGGAGTGGGCTCGGTCCCACTGGTCTGTGCCAAACCCTCATCCTGCTGCACTCCCCGAGCCCGGCCTGCTGTGACCCCTGCCTGGCTGCTCTGCCCCTGCACCACCCAGCACTGCTGTCCCCAGGACCCTTAGGAGATGGGAACATCCCCATAAAATGCTCCACCACTTAAGTTCGAGCCTTTTTGTTCCCCAGGCTGCCCTCCCGCCCCACACCTCCGATGCTGTCTGCTTTCAGCCCCTCATAGCGCTGCTGGAGGATGTTCTTGCAGTTGTTGGTCTTCTCCTTCACGGTCACGTAGTGCTTGGCAATCCTGCAAAACAGGACAGCAGCAGGTCAGTCAGACCCTCAGCCTCTCCATCACACCATCACCATCCCAGTGTTCCTCCAGGAAGGAGCTCCAGCTCTGGCAGGGTTGTGGGGGCTGCTCCCTCGAGGCAGCCATGAAGCAGGTGGAGGAAAAAGCACCTTCACCCCACGATGGGGTAGAGCAGTGTCTTCATTAGAAGAGGGGACAGGCAGGCAGGCAGGGCTGCTGAGGGAGGGGTGGGCAGCTCCCCCTGCCAGAACAGCCCCCAGAGCAAGGGGCCCTGGGTGGCTCTGAGCCGGTCCCCTTTGCCAGGTGGGATCTCGTGGGCAAGCAGGAAGGGGCAGGAATCCCTTCGGGAGGAAGCCTGGGGCTTCGAGAAGGCCGGGCTTGGCTGTGGGAATTATGGCAGGAGCCCGGGGGTGCCAGGCGGGGGTGGCAGGGCCTGGGGCTGGGCAAGGCAGAGGCCGGAGGGGCAGCGGGCCGGTCCTGCCCAGGGCTGGGGACACGTACTGGTCTGCCAGGGCTATCGCTTCTGGGTCGGGCGGGGGGATCATGAAGCAGACCCCGGGGGCGCTGATGGTGTCTCCTGCGCTGTCGGCCACTTCCCAAACGTCTCCGCTGTTCCTGCGCAGGGTGTAGTGGGCTCCGCGGCTGATCTGGCCCTGGGGACAGGAACCGGTCACAGCAGCACGGCCGGAGTGCCCGCCCGCCGCC
>JAHLSL010000105.1:1353829-1368019 GCA_025920805.1 Petroica traversi | reverse complement strand
CCGGGGAGGCAGCACCGGCACACCCCCGACCCTGGCTCCCGGCTTCTCCAGGAGCCTGGCCCTCGCCAGAAACTCATGTGCCTGCTCCTCCCTCCCGCAGCCCGCAGGCACCGAGCCGTGCCTCTTGCGACAGCCACGGCGAGCGAATTCCCACTCGGGCAGAGATGAGGAGGCGTTTCCAGGGCTGTGCTCTGGCTTTCCTTTTCGGAGAAGCCGGCAGCTGAGTCAGCTGGAGCTGCTGGCTCCCGTCCCAGCCCTGCCGCTCCCGTGGTGGCTGCGGGCTCTGCTGACCCATCCCTTTGGCCTGCGAGGGCTGGCGCGGTGCTGGCGGGGATGAGGGGATGCGGCTGGGAACGGCCGGTGGTCGGAGGGTGTTCCTTCGCTCAGGAACACGCCGGGACATGGGCACAGGGAGCGTGGGAATGTGACAGAGCTGTGCTGTCGCAACGTCCCGAGGGTGTGTGAGAAGCAGCGTTCCCCCCGACCCCTCCTGCTCCTCCGCTGCAAAACCTGCCCTTCCCTCCGGGCCGAGGGCGACCTTTGCCTTGTTCCCCCTGCAGAGCCACCAGCCCTGCTTGCAAAAACCCGCTCCTTCCCCCACTGCCGTGTCCCCCGAGCAGAGGTCCCGCAGCCGCCCTGTCCCGCTCGTGGGACGGGGATTTGGGTACCTGCTCGCCCTCGTACTCGCACAGAGCCTCCACGGGCACGGGCTGCGGCGGCGGCTGCCGGCGGTACCGCAGCGGCAGCACCTGCTGGCTGCGCTCCTGCAGCGACTTCACCACCGCCTCGTACTTGTCCAAGGCCTTCTCCTGGTCCTGCCACGGGGCAACGACAAGAACCGGTAAGAAAACAGGGGAAGAACGAACTCCTGGGCTCTCACAGCCAGGGAGGAGCTCAGAGACTGCGGCTTCTCCTGTGCTCGTGCTACTGAAGGCACCTCCTGCAGCCCTGTGCCCCTGCTCCAAGTGCTCCTGCACTCTCCTGCTTCCTTCTGCAGCCAGGCTGAGGACTGGGGACTGTGCCAGGGCTTGCCATGGAGCAGCGACAGGGTTCCCCGGAGCACAGCCCACACCTGCCAGGCTGAGTGTTGGTGGAAAGCCCCTCTCCCAGCTCTGATTCCAGCCCTGTCACAAGGCCTCCAGCAGCTGCTCCATTTCTGGCCCTGAAGGTGGAGATCCCAAGATGCTGAGTGGGATGGAGCACGCAGGAGGAGAGGGGACAGTTCTTGGGACAGAGCTGTCCCGGGACACCTGCATCAGCTGGGCCTGCTGCAGCATGCTTGGACTTGAGCTTGGATTTAGACTTAGGCTCGGGCTTGGGCTCAGGCTCAGCACAGCCCATTCCAAGTGGGCGATCTCCAGCCCAACTCACTGCAGCACAGCGAGTTCCACAACCTCCTCTGGCAGCACGTCTAATTATGCTCCCACCCTTAACAAGCGCTAACTCAATGAGAGAACAAATAAAAACCAGCCCAGTGAGCAATTACGTTGCTAGGGGAGAGGCAATCTCTAGCCAGGGGGGAAGGAAGAGCCGGGGGAAGGCCAGGCACAGGGAGGCACAGCCCTGCTCTCCCCACGGAGAAAGCTGCGCCAGGTGCCCACACGGGCAGGGATGTCCCTGTGCCAGGGCCGTGGGGACAGTGGCTCCTGCTGCTGCCTCTCCTGCAGTCCAGCCTGCACACTCACATCCAGCTCCCGCAGCAGAGACTCCAGCTGGTATCTGTCCTTGAACTCCGGGCTGAATTTTTGATCCAGGTCTGTATCCACCTTCTTCAAAAGCTCCTGAGCATCCTTGGTGTCCTTCTGAAACTGTAGAAAGGGAAAGTCTCTTGTGAGAGAGGGTCCTGCTGAAACATGGAGCAGACCCTCCATGGTCTTCACACAGCCACCAGGAGTTACTCTGGGCATCTGGACCCCCAGATTATGTGGAGAAAGGCAAGGGATAACTATTTCCCTTGCTCAGGACATGGGATCGAGGGAAACAACAACCAGGAGCAGCTTACTCCATGGAGAGTTAAGTCCCACCTTTCCCTGCCCTCAGTTTTGTTTGGCTGGGACAGCATCACCACAGTGTGTGGTGCCACCACTGCCAGGCCAGGAGAAGGGAGAGCCAAGCCCTTCCACACACAAACCATGCCCTGGGGCAGCTGTTCTGGCAGATCCCCACGAAAGGCACTGCCTGGGCTGGGCAGCACAGCTCAGCTTTGGCAAGAGACTCACGGGGTGGTGCACCCGCCCAGGCTGTGGGAGAGGAATCCAGCCCGACCTGCTCCCTGCAGAGCCTCCCTGGCTGTCAGATGCCATTTATCCAGCAGACATCTGTCTGCCCAGCTCAGCTGGGACACTCAGCCCTTGTGCCGGGCTCCCGGGGGGCAGCTCTGCTTGTGGCAGCTGCCATTTCCTACATGGACCTGTTCTGCTTCCCAGAGGAGCACCCAAGGTCTCCCCATGCTGTGTTTGGGGCTGAGGGATCTCTGGGGACAAGGAAGGTGACACCAGCTGGGGCTCATGAAGCTCGGTGCTGGAGCAGAAGCTTTCTGCAAGTCATGCTTTGGCCAAGCAATCGCTGACCTTTGGTGCCTGAGCAATTATGGGTGGTGTTCTATCAGCTCAAGGTGCTCTCCTAGCCTTAAAAATCCTGCGTTTAGAGCACTCCAGCCCTGGGTTTAAGCACTCCATCTCTTCTGCCCGATTTCTAGAATAGCAGGAATTTTTGTATTCTAGGATTTCCTGCAACCCAGCACCCTCTCTCCAGGCTTCGACAACTCGCTGTCCCCAGGGATGTGGTACCTTGTGGAAGTCCTCCATGAACTTCAGGTGGCTCTCCTCGCAGATCAGCAGGTTCAGGTACTCCTTCCAGTCGGCGTGCACGGCCTCGATGTGAGCCTGCAGCACAGGGAGAGAGGGGGACATCATGGGACCCCGGGCAGGGGAAGTCTGAACTGCCCACCAGGAAGTCCCAGCTGCCGTCCTGAGTGAGCAGCTCTTTGGCTGCTCTGGAGTCACCCTGCTGCTCCCAGGGGGAATCTAGGATGGGAATACCCAAGGCTGGGATGATCCATGGGAACACAGGCTGTGTGGAGGTGGCAAACCCTTGTGTCCGTCCTCCCACCAAACAGGAAAGGGTTCCCCCATAATTTATGCTCTCTAGGTGGGCACAGGGTAATTGCCACAGGAATGAGGGAGATGGGAAGAGCTCCTTAGGTTTATCTTTGCTTCTCCAGTGGTGTTTACACATCTGCAGGTGAAGGAGGCTCTTTCCCCCTTGGCATCTCAGGAACTAAGGTCACGAGTGGTGTTGGCACCGGGTCCCTCTCTGGAGAAGGGCTGGGCAAGTGCCTCGTGCTGCAGGGTGGGTGAGGAGCTGGGAGCCACCCCTGGTGCTCACCTCGATGGCGTTCTTCCCAGGGTGGTTCTGGGCCAGCAGCTGATCCCCATCGGCGTGCAGCTTGTTGATGGCCTCCTCCTTCTCCTCCAGCTTCCGGTGGATGAAGTTCTGGGTGGAGAGAGGTGAGATCTTGATCCCCAGGCAGAGGGAGGGGACCCTGGCTGCAGTCTGGGGCTGAGAGCTCCACAAGACAAAGTGTGCTGTTCCCCCACCGCAGCTTTCACTTTTCCTTCCCTTGCAGATGTTGCTAAAGATGTGATTGCTGCCAAGCCAGCACTGAGATAAAGGCCAGGAGGGCGAGAGAGCCATCACTCTTCCCCATCACCTTATCTTTGGCAGAGGTAAGGATTAACCTCACTATCCCTGCACTATCAGCCGCACATCTCAAAGCCCTTCATGATGGGCTGGGGGAGACTGAGGCACGGGGGAAGGAACAGTTCCTGCCCCCACCCAGCTCCCCTGGCCCCCTTCAGCCCAGCAGCAGCCAGAGGGCCAGGCTGTGGGAGCACACGGACCTCGTACTGGCGGCGCCGGCTGGGGTAGTCCAGGTTGTGGTCGCTCCAGTCGTAATGGGTCCTGTCCTTGGCCTGCTGATCCAGCCAGTAGAGCTTGTTGGTGCAGCGCTGCATGTAATCCTGCAGCGAGTTCAGGTCCTGCTGCCGCTGCTGGGAGCCGGCCTGGGGAGGGGCACAGGGACAGCTCAGCCCAAAGCTCCGCTCGGAGGGTCCCACCTCCCCAGCAAGGGACCTTCCAGGAGGGCTCTGCCCCCAGGATCCCAGAGGCTCTTACCAGCAGCTTCTGGTATTTGGCTTGGAAGTCGCTCATGTTTTCCTGGAGGAGAGCAAGGCAAGGGTTAGGAGCAGTGTCTGGAGAGCAGTGGTCTGACAGGGGCTCGAGGGTGCAGAGGGACGTGGGGTTAGGCTGGAAGGGGACGTGGTTTATGGGATTTGCCTCACTGTAAAGCCAGAGCTGGTGTGGGATGCTGGGCTCTGAGGCTGGGAGGGGATCTGGGCACCCACCCAAACCTGCTCTGGATGGTGGGACACCCTCCCCTTCACCCACGGCCAGGGCAGGGCTCACCCTGCAGGGCAGCAGGGAGAGGGGCAGGAGAGCTGACCTTGCTGCCTTCCTTGACGATGTGTGGCCCGATGGCCATGACCTCGTTGTGGAAGATGTTGTGTTCTTCTACTTGGCTGTTGACCAGCGGCAGGTCAGTCCCGAAGCCTTTGCTGCTCAGTGCATCCTGGGGTGCAGAGGAGTTGGGGTTAGCAATGGGGGAGTGGGGGGAGGCTGCCAAGATCCAGGAAAATCCTCCTGGAGGTGGCCGTGGAGCTGGGCTAGGATGGGCTCTGGTGTCTGCAGTGGATGGATGCCCCAGGAGCGTGAGGGTGAAATCAGCTGTGCTGGGGAGCCATGGGAGCACCAGTTTAGGGGGTTTAACCCTTCTCTGGCTGGAAAAGTGTCAGGAGTGGGATAAAATAAAAAATAAGGGCCATGCTGGGCAGTACCTGTGCCACCTTGAGCACTGACTCCTGGTGCCACTGCAGGTGGCCTTGTGCCGTCACCTCTGCCCCTCCCCTGCCACCCAGCTGTTTGCTGCTCCCACTCTGGAGCTGCCCAGAAGTTTTCCAAAAGCCACTTTCTCCACGGGGAGCTGCAGGAGTTCCTGCCCAGCTGGTGCTGCTGGCCAGGCAGTGACACTGGTGGCCCCTTGGTACCTGTTTCTCCTCGATCACTGTTGACCAGTTGACCTGGGGCTCAATGTGCTGCAGGGGGAAGTTGTAGATCTGGTCGTGCTTCACACGCAGGTTCGCCACTCGCTCCTTCAGCTGCCGGATGCTGTGGGGAGGGAGAGGTGAGGGTGGGATGCAGCACGTGGGCATGGGCTGGCACTGGCATTGCTGGCGCTGCTGATCCTCTCCCAGGCCCCCTGGATGATGGGCTGTCCCTGGGGAGAGCCCAGGCGGGCTGGCAGCAGCTGCACTGGGCAATGGCTGGGCAGGGAGAGGGCAGAGGGGCCTGTGCTCTGCCCCCTGCCAGGGGCTGCTCCCATGGCTGAGAGCTCAGGGCAGGCTGGGCTGGGGCAGAGCGTGGGGCACGGTGGGCAGGTGCCACCCTGCCTCGCTGCCACCATCTGTGTGCCCACATGGTGCGGGTCACACACCCTAACGGGAGGTGGGATACAGAGGAGCCCGTGGTGACCCCCCACTGCAGGCAGGAGCTGAGCAGAGCCCCTGGAGAGCCCCACCCATCATCCAAGGGCTCTGGGGACAGTGTCCCCGTGGCACTCACTCTTCGGTGATCATGTCCCCCTGGGGGTGCTTCATGTGCCGGGCCACGGCCGCGTCCCCGTCCAGCACGTAGAGCAGCTTGTCGGACTCGGAGAGTTTCTGTGCTGTCAGCTCCTTGTACTGTGCCAGCTGGCACGCCTTGATCTTGTGCAGGTCCTGCACGTGGGGACAGGAGAAAGGTCAGAAGTGGTACCCAAGAGGCCATCCCACCCCGCTCTGCCTTGGCACTGGAGAGGGGCAGGAGCTCTGCTGCCTCCCATTCCCCTGGGATGGATTTTCTTTTCCCCCCTCCTGTCACAGGATTGTGGAATGGTTTGCGTTGGAAGGGACCTTAAAGACCATCCAGCCCCAACTCCCTTGCCATGGGCAGGGACACCTTCCAGCAGATGAGGTTGCTCCATCCAACCTGGCCTGCTGAGGAAGGGCTGGGGAGCTGCATCACCCTGGGATGCATCCTTTGGGAAGAGGAGGATGGTTCAGGCCTCTCCTCCTCCTCCCAGCTCCCTGCTGGGCTGCACATCCCCACTCTGCACAGTACTGCCCCACTGGTATGGGAGAATTTCAGGGGCCCTGTTACACCCTCCCACCGTCTTCCCATGAGTGAGGGGACCCAACATCCCTTAAATGAGCCTTACAGATCATCACAATGCACCAGTGCAGGGCTGGCAGCCCTCTGTGCCATAGGAGAGGAGGGGACACCCCGGGAAGTGCAGAGGGCTGGGGCAGGAGGCGGAGGGGGCACGGGGCTGCTGGGAGGAGCGTGGGGCCGTGCCTTGCTTACATTTTGCATTCGGGAGTCGGTCTCCACGATGTTTTTCTCCACCTGGTCAGCATTTTTCTGCAGGCGCTCGATGAGCTCGGTGAGCTCTTTGCTGGAGATGCTGGGGAGAGAAAAGGGGCGCTGGTCACCCCCAGAGCCGGGCACAGCTGCCGGGGTGCCCGCGGTGCCTGACCCCGGGCGTGGCGGGGGCAGCCGAGGCTGCCAGGCACCGCAGCTGTGCCTGACTCACTGCTGCCTTCCCAGCACTTTCCAAAATACTCGGCCGCTGGGCCAGGAGGGGGTGGGGGACACGGTATCTCCCACGGGGGGAAATGGGAGTGATGCCCGAGCCTGCCTCGGCCTCGGAGCAAGAGAGGAAAGAGGCAGGGACAGAGAATCACAGAACATCCTCAGTTGGAAGGGGCTCACAGGGAGCATCAACTCCTGGCCCTGCACTGACACCCCAACAATCCCATCCTGTGCCCGAGAGAGGGGTTCCAGTGGGAAAAGAGGAGCTGGAGCAGCACAGAGGCCCCGTTCCCCATGCCCACAGGGCAGGTGGCCCCTTTGAGGCTGCTGCCCGTGGGCAGCCCCTGCTGCAGCCCTGCTCTGCCCCTCTGCTGTGCTCAGGGCTTCCTTCTCTGCAGGGAGTTATTCACACTTTAAACTCAGGACAGGGATGGGATCACACACGTTGCATCTCTTCAGTTCTTTCTCCCATGCTGGGCACTGGTTTTGCTGCCAGGGTGACACTGGCCAGGCTGGCAGGGTGCAGGCCCAGCCCAAATGTTCCCATCCAAGTGCAGGGACGGAGCTGGAGCAGAGGCAGAACAACCCGTGACGCAGCTTCTGCATTGCTGGGGTTATTTTAAACATTTCATCTCCTTGCTGTCACTTTGGCTGCAGGGAGAGGCTGCAGCATGCCAGGGCCAGCTCCAGGGGCCGAGTGCCAGGCACTGCCCACAGCTCTCCCACCCTGGCCACAGGCAGGGTGCTGGGTGTGCTCCCCAAATCCCGAAGGGAGCCGAGGCTGGGGTGTCCCAGCTGTGCTGCTTTGCCACCTGGGCTGAAACCCAGTCCCAACCACCTCAATATGAGCCTCAATGGCCTCGTTATGTGGTGGCAAAATTAATCTTTATGTGGCACTTGGAGCAGCTGGAGAGGAGGAGCGGGGCTGGCTGGGGGAGCAGCAGCATCCCAGCAGTGCTGGCTCGTGGCACAGAGAGCTCCTGCATCCCCAGGTAGAATCATGGAATTGTAAAGGTTGGAAAGCCCTCTAAGTACATCAAGTCCAACCAGCGCTGCCAAGGCCACCACTGACCCATGTCCCCAAGTGCCACACCCACACCTTCACTGCCCTGGGCAGCTGTGGCAGTGCCTGACCACCCTTTCAGTGAAGAAGTTTTCTCAATATCCAAACTAAACCTCCCCTGGCACAACTTGAGGCCATTTCTCTTTGCCCTGTCCCTGTTCCCTGGGAGCAGAGCCCGACCCCCCCAGCTGTCCCCTCCTGTCAGGGAGTTGTGCAGAGCCACAAGGTCCCCCCTGAGCCTCCTTTTCTCCAGGCTGAGCCCCTTCCCAGCTCCCTCAGCTGCTCCTGGTGCTGCAGCCCCTTCCCAGCTCTGTTCCCTTCCCTGGACACGCTCCAGTCCCTCAGTGTTGTGAGGACCCGGAACTGACCCCAGGACGGGAGCTGCAGCTCCCCCAGGACTCTGGGGTTGGGTTTCAGGACCTGTTCCTGCCTGCCCCGTGTGCTGTCACTTCACTGCTGCAGAGCAAACCAAACCCCAGCTCTGGGCTCGTTCCTCCGTACCTCAAACCTGCCCCAGGCTGCAGGAGCCTTGTGGCATCCAGCAGCTCCAGGAAAGTTCACACTTCCCAGGGAAGTTCTGGTATGGGCATGGTTTACACTGAATTTTTTCTTTTTATAGAAGCTGCATCATCAGGATGGTACTCAGAGGTTTGTGCCTGTTGCTGTGCCTGCTGCCTGCCTCGCACCTCTGCATCAGCAGCAATGAACCCAGTGGGCATTTCTGGGCAGAGGAGCCATGGAAGGGCTCACTGGGAGTCGTGGTTGCAGTAACTCCAAGGTTGGATCTCACCCTGTGTTCAGTAATCACAGCTGGAGGGTGCAGGGTGCACCGGGAGATGGATGTGGGTGGTTGGGTCCTGCTCCAACAGTAGAAGCAGCTCCTCAAAATCCACTTTGGGGTTTCTCCCAACCTTCATCATCCCACAGAAAGCAGGGCAGAAGTCAGATGGAATCAGTGGTTTGGAGGGGACCGTGCTGCACGTGTTTGGGTGTCCTTGGGTGATGGTTGCCCAGAGCTGGCATCTCCTGCATCCTGGCAGAGCTTGCGGTGCCAGGGAACCTTCCTCGCCTTCCACCCGTGACCTGGAGGCCACCTGAGCTTGGAGGGTGAGAGAGGCTCATTATCCAGGTGGGAGCTTGGGATGCTTCGCTGTGAGAGCCAGGGGAGGAGCTGGGAGCTCTCGCTGGATCCTCTCCTTGTGCCCTGCCTCGCTCTCAGTGACGCCAGCAAGTCCAAGGATGGATCTCCAGGGTTTCACTGGATCTCCAGCATGGATGGAAAAACCATCCTAAAACCCAGAAGAAGTCTGAGGTTTTTCTGGTTCTAGTTTTGACTGAAACCTCGGAGCTGCAGGGAGGAAATAAAGCCAACGCAGGGAATTTTTGGATCCGTGGCTGTGGTTCAGTTGGAGCTCCCTGAGCTGTTGCTGCTGACCTGGTCTGGCAGAGCCTGGGGCCTCAGCCCAGCCTTTGTGCTCACTTTGCCTCAGCAGAACTGATCTCAGGTGCTGGAAGCAGCGAGTGCAGCACCCCGGCCTCAGGTACCAGTGCCAGGTACTCCCTCAGGTACCAGTACCCGGTCTGGGACAGGGAGGTTGTGTCTGGAGCCCCTCTCCCCCTTCTCTCTGCTCCTCTCTGAGGCTGGAGCCACAGGCTCTCCTCATCCCTGTTGTCACCCTTGCCCTGCCAGCCCTTCCCTCAGAGACCCCGAGAACCCAGGGCAGAGCCACCCCCAGCCCTGTGGCACCTGGGGACAGTGACATCCCTTCTCCATCACTGCAGGGACTGGGAGCAGGTGAGGGGCCGGGAGGAGTGGGAGAATGGCAGAGAATGGCAATTCCCTGTGTTGGAGGGGATGGTTTGCCTGGGAATCCAGAAACTGCTGCCTCCATGCTCAGGATCTGGCTGACCAGGGAAAAGAAATGCAGCCTCGCTCGGAGCAAGCAAGGACATGCTGGGATGTGATGTGGGCACGGCTCGGCCCTCCTGACACACCAGAGAAGCTGTTTGCTCTCTCCACCTCTGTGGTTTATGTGAGAGTCACAGCCGAGGCTGTGGGACAGGGAACTCTCATAAAAACTCCCATGGGAGCTGCACCTCAAAACTGCAGCGTCGGGGAGCAGCTCCTGTGCTGCCCATCCTGCCCTGAGCAGGGAGCTCCGTGTGTGCTCTGCCCATCCCACTGCTGCTGGAAACGCTGGGATAACAAGTGGGCAGGAATAAACAGAGAAATAAGAGAGAATGGGAACCTCCCATGTAGGATCTCTCTAATTTGTGTATTTATTTCTCCATCCTTGTCACTTTGGTGCCACTTCATCAACCAGCTTGGACACCCCTGATGTGAGAACATCAGCCCTGTGAATGACCCAGCTGTCCCCTGCACAGCTGGCTCGGTGTAGATGGAGCAGAGGAGGAGCACAGGCCCTGCCTGCAGCTGGATGTCAGACAGGGAAAGCTAAAACCTCCATGCCAGGGGATGGAGGAGTTTGGCTTCCCTGTGCCCTTCATCTGCTGCAAGGGGGAAGATGCTGGAGTGCCAGGGAGTGGCTTCCCACTGCCAGAGGGCAGGGCTGGATGGGATATTGGGCAGGAATTGTTCCCTGGGAGGGTGGGCAGGCCCTGGCACAGGGTGCCCAGAGAAGCTGGGGCTGCCCCTGGATCCCTGGCAGTGCCCAAGGCCAGGCTGGACAGGGCTTGGAGCAGCCTGGGACAGTGGGAGGTGTGGAGTGAGATGAGCTTGAAGCTCCCTTCCAACCCAAGCCATTCCATGATTCTGCGCAGGAGAAGCACAAATTGATGGGCAAAGCAGTCGGGAAGGCTTGGCTGTCCCAGGAAAAGTTTGTGGATGGGACTGATAGGACGTGGCTCTTTTGGGAAGCTGCCAGGAAGAGCCATGGATGCATCCAGGCTTTGGAGCAGAGCTGCTGGCAGGGTAAGACAAAGGGAAGCCAGGGCCAAAAAACAGGCTGGGGGGGGGATGGCTGGAGCATGGAACAGAGCTGGGGAGGGAGAAGGGCAGGATTTGGCCAGAGCCCAGCTGGGATGGGCAGCACACACGAGGCTGAGCAGAGCCAGCAGTGAAGGTGCCCAGGGCACGGCCCCTGTGAGGCTGCAGCAGAGGGGGGAATGCAGAGCTGCTCTGCTGGAATAGATAAGGCTTTGTTTGAGAGATGAAAAAAAAAAATAAAAAATAAAAGCCTGGAAAAACTGGCTTTGCCATTTCTGGAGAACTTTAACATTCTCCAGTCAGGAAGGAAAAAATGATCTCTCTCATGGAAAGCTGTGCTCGGCAGAAGAGTTGTTTTCTGTCAGTGCCATTGTCTGGCTGAGGTGAAGGACCCCAGGTCATTCCCATGGGGAATGGGAGGGGTTTTTGGGGTTTCTCCCAGCTGGGGGGCCAGGAGGAAGCAGCTGCTCTGTGGCAGACAGCCCTTCGTCCATTTACCACAATTCTGACCTCAGGACCTTGGTTTCAGAGGGGTTCGGGTATTTCTGAGGGCTTGGTGGTGGGGGGCATTAGGGTTCAGGTGTTTCTTCTCTTTTCTTATGGTTTTGGTGATTTTTCTTAGTATTTTAGTTGTGATTTGTCGGCTTTTTTTTTATTAAGAGAGGTTCTCAACAGACAAATCTGATGATAATTATTGTGATATGAAAACTTTGCTTCTGAAAACGACTTTCCCCTCTCTATTCCTTTTTCTTTCTCTCTCCTCATTAGGTTGCACCCTCACTGGTAAGAGCAGTTTTTGGAGCACACCGCCCTGAGATCAGTATCTCCAGCATGTCCAAAGCTCTTGTGCTCGCTGGCAGGTGGTAGAAAATCCCTTTGATTTCTCAAGTTTCCTTTTTTCCAAACAAGGAGGCTGTTCCCTTAATCCCTCCGAGGGAGGACGTTCAGACACTCCTGAATTTTGACTTCTCCTGCTGACTGAGTTCCCTGGGAAGGCTCCTGCTGGGAGCTTGTCCATGAACCTGCTCCTTGCTGGAGGGAAGGGCTCTGTCCTGCTCAGAGTGCTGCTCTGGTGTCAGGAAACCTCCCCATCCCAGAGGCTTCTCCTGCTGGGGTGGCTTGGCCAGGGACAGGGGAGTTGGCTGAGGATGGGGGCTGAGCACAGATCCTGGTCCTGCATCCCACCACTGGGATGGACAATCAGCACAGCAGGCAGGGGCCACCCACTGCTGCTCTCAGTTCCATCCCCATTCAATGTGCATTTATACAGATTTCATAAAACACTCTCCCATGTCAGCCCTGCTGCTGGAGGCCAGGCTTTAGGAGGGATTAAACTGAACGAGTCCAACAGAAGGACAGAGCTAAAAATGTCCTTAAAGCTCCCCAAGCCACAGGTCCCACTGCGCGAAATTCTCTCACACTGCTTTTAATGACACTGGAGTGAAACTGTGGCAGGGTAGAGGGCACCAGGGCTGGGCTCTGGCTACGGTAATTCAGGTTTGGGAGAGATTAGGATCTGGCTGAAAACTCAGAGCAGAGTTCTGTCAAGCAGCCCACGTCAGGGTGTAGCTGGACAGCAGGCTTGCTGTGCTCAGCCCAGCCTGTTCCAGTTGTATTTATCATCCCTCCTAGGAATGGGGATATTTTATTGAAATGTGCATGGAAATGAGAGCAGGAATGGGGCGGGGATGGGAGGCTCGCCCCGCCCTCAGCACTGAGCACTCCTGACTCACCTGCTGTCTGGGCCTCCTGTGACTCCAGCCCTTCCAAACAGCCTCTGGAAACGGGTGCCAGCCCTGCAGAGCTGCCCCAGAGCTGTCCCAGCTGCCTTACCTGGGGAGTGACACTGCTGAGGGTCTCTGGGGCTGGGAGCACTCCTGGCTTTGGATGCTCTCACCCCGGGACTCTGAGGATGAACAACTTCCCTGCTGGCAGAGGGGGAGTTTCAGCTGCAGCTGTGAAGGTTGAACTGGTTTTTAACATAAAATTATCAAATGGTTTGAATTAGATGGGCAGGGACACCTCCCACTGTCCCAGGCTGCTCCTAACCCTGTCTGACCTGGCCTTGGGCACTGCCAGGGATCCAGGGGCAGCCACAGCTTCTCTGGGCACCCTGTGCCAGGGCCTGCCCACCCTCACTTTCTACCAAGCCTGGACTATCCAGAGAAGAAGCCAACCTCCTGTTTTCTGAGCATGGCAAGTGTTTGATGAAGATGATGTGGAAGGAGGCTGAGGATTTTCCCCTACTCTGTGGCTCTGTTCGAGGCTTGTGCCTTCCCTTCCAGGGACGCACATCCATGTAAGAACTCCATGGTCATGGCAGAATTCCCTGGGCCTCACCATCCTGGCATGAGAGCAGAACAAAGGAACCAAGTCCATGAGACAAAAGAGATGCCACCATCATCCTCCAGCATCCCCAGCCAAGGCAGGGCCGTGCCCAGGCTGGATGGGGATGGCTACAGAGCCTGGAGCCCACGAGCCCGGGCAGATATTCCTAAGGAGATCCTCTTGTGCTGCTGGATGGGAGTTTGAGGGCTCCTTTGGAATTGGGACGGGTGGCTGTCACATCCAGGGAGTTCATGGGGAGATTGCAGCACCTGGCTTGGGTGCCAGTGCTGCTCATGGAGATGTCCCCATCCTGAGCAGGCTTTGTCCCGAGGCTGAGGAAGCCACCAAGGCTCCCATTTCCAGGCTCTGTCCTGCTGCTGGCCGATGTTCCCTGGGCAGCCCCTGCCTCCCTCAGCCGAGCTCGTGGCCCTGGCTCCCGGGGCCGGCAGGACACGCTCCAGTGCCCCCCTCTCCTGCCAAAGCGGCGCTGGGTTCTTGCCCCGTCCCTCGGTGCTTTGCAGGCTCCGTCATGGCAGCAGCTGGCGCCGAGCCCTGCCCAAGGTGCAGCCCCTGCGCAGCCTCGCAGGACGGGGCCGGGCTCACGCGGTGTCGAAATCCCGGTCCCTGCTGCCGGCGGGGGCGGGCGGTTGATTTTAGGAGTGTTGCTGTGTTTTCCTGGCAGCTGAGCTGGGCGGGAGCCGCCTGGGAGCCTGGCAGTGCCTGGAGCAGGGGACGGGGCAGGAGCTCCTCGCTTCTTCTTCGCAATCCTCCTCCAACAAGTTGTTCAACCGGTCGGGCCCCGGCTTCCCCATCTTGATGGTGGGGCTGTTTCCACACGGTGGGAGTGTTCCCTGGATTCGCAGATGTTTGTAAACTCCGAGGCAGGAATTAACAAATTGGGGCTAATAAGCACAGCTCTCCCCGAGGTGCGCACGGACAGCCGGGCGCAGCGAGGGAGAGAGAGTGGCCCCGGGCACAGCCCTGCGCTGCTTCCTCAGCCACCACCAGCCAGAAAAACAGAGGTTTCAGCCCGGCCCGCAGCCCCCGGAGGTGCTCTGGCACCTGCCCAGGGCCGCTGGGCTCCAGGCAGGGCGGCGGGGAAAAGCTTCTTCCTCCCGAGCCCATCCGGCGAGAGCACGGGGTGCCCAGCGCTGGCAGCGCTCGG
>JAHLSL010000105.1:1290415-1338829 GCA_025920805.1 Petroica traversi | reverse complement strand
CCTTCCCAAACCTTCCCTTCCCTTCCCTTCCCTTCCCTTCCCTTCCCAAACCTTCCCAAACCTTCCCAAACCTTCCCAAACCTTCCCAAACCTTCCCAAACCTTCCCAAACCTTCCCAAACCTTCCCAAACCTTCCCTTCCATTCCCTTCCCAAACCTTCCCAAACCTTCCCAAACCTTCCCAAACCTTCCCAAACCTTCCATTCCCTTCCCAACACTTTTTGGGATGGTGAGGTGCTGGCTGAATCCCCGGGATCTCCAGGGGTGCTGCTGTGGGGTCTGGCCGTGCCCGGGCTCAGCTGCTCCCACTCCTGGTTCCTGGGTTCAGCCTCGGGGTTGGGGCTGGGATATCTGAGGAGAATGGTGGCTCCATTTCTCGTAGGGCCTGACATGACCTGGAGATGCCCCCACCTCTTGGCCCAAGACAGCAGTTTTTGGGCCCAGCTGGGTATGGAATACAATAACGTGTTCCCACTCGAGCAGCCAGGTGTGAAGGGCTGTTTCACTGGGGGCAGCCCTCCCTGAGCCCTCAGCTTCCACAGGAAGTGTTTCACCAGGGATGAGCCTTGAGTGATGTCTTCCCGTGGGATTTTTGGCATTTTCTGCTGGACATGGTGACCATGTGATGCCAACACTCCCAGTGACATTAAACCCATCCCTCCCCAGCTCTGTTTGCTTGTTGTCTGGGTAGGAAGGACAAGGGCAGACCTGAGTTATTTTTTCTCATAATTTCCCCATTGGTTGAACTTGTCTCAGCCATTCTCTCCCCCTCTTTTCTTTCTGAACCCCAAATCCACCACCACCCCCTTCTCCACGGCTCCCTCTTGGCAGTGGTTTCTGTGCCTCTCCCCAGCGCTCCCAGTTTCACTCCCCCACACTTTCCTGTTCATGATCTCTCAGGAAAATACACTGGAAATGCACCTGACTCATGCTGACCCGGCATTTTAAACTCCCTCCTCCTGCTCCAAGACTTATTTTGATTCTCTTTACAGTTTCACCCATCCCTGCTTATAAATGGCAGTGTTAAGTAAAGCAGACTTACAAACTTTCACTCAGCTTCCATTAAAATATTTTTTCAAGCAAAAATAAATTTTCCATTGGGAAAAGAAAATAATTTTTCAATGAGTTTTAAACTCATTTTTTAGCAGTCAATGAAGAAGTGGACAAACAAGTGAAGCATGTGTTTATCTGCTGTCCAGTCCCATGGGGTTAATTTGTTCTTAATTCATACTCCTGCTATTCCCTCATTTCTTTAAAAATCTAAAGTCTCCTCAGCAGTTCCCTGGGATAAGGATCCTGGATTAACTCGGAGTTGCTCAGCTGGGTCCCCTCTCCGTGAGGATTTTGAGCACATAGCACGGGCCCTTTGCCAGTGGGATGTTTGCCTTCAACACTCATTACACAAATTAGGCCTGGGACCCTCGGGCAGGTCATAGGGGCTTATAAATCCTTCCTGAATGTGATTCCAAGTTTTAAACTGCTGAAAATACTCTGAATTGTTTCCATTGAAACTTCCTCTGATAAGAGACGTGTAAATGAACAGGAGCAGCAGCAGTGCCTGATGCTTTTGCCAGGTCAGTGTGTGTTTTGGAGGACAGAATTGAGGATCTGAGTGCTTGGAGAGGAAGTGGGAAGCTGAGTGCTGCTCTTCTTCCCTGAGGCCTCTTGGATTTGGTTTTCATTTATTTTACCAGCTTGTGGACAAGCGTGTGGTTTATTGCAACATCCCACCCAGTGGGAAGCACCAGGAAACTCAGTGTTGGGCAGGAGAAGGACCTCATGTTGGAGGTGTTGAGCCCCAAACACATCTGCTTAACCCTGAGTGTGGAAAAGAAATCAGAGTGGGTGAATCACTGAAGTGCATTTTCCCGTTTTCCTGCAAGTGTTGGGTTGGCCTGACTCCGGTGAGCTTTCCTGCAGCCCCTCTGAAAGTGGTCAAAGAAGTGACCTCATCACAGAGACACAGAATGGCTTCGGCTGGAAGGGACCTTAAAGACCATCTCTGTCATGGGGATGGACCCTTCCAACCTGGCCTTGGAGATTCCCAGGGATGGGGCAGCCCCAGCTTCTCTGGGCACTCTGTGCTTCAGCTTCATCCCACCGCCTTTGCCTCGGTGCTTGTGCAACCCCTTCCCTTCAGCATCCCTGGTTTATTCCAGTCAAGACTCTGGCTCAGGGCAGGAACTGTGTGACAACGCTTTAGCAGAGTCCCAAAGGATCTTGGAAGGTCCTACGAGGTATTTTGGTGGTGGGATGGGAATGTCTGAGCGGGGTGGTTATTGGTGCATCAGAGGACTGGGAGTGTGACCCTGAGTGTGAGTGGCAGGAGGCTGCTGAGTGAGGGGTGCCCAAAAAGGTCACCCCAGGCTGGGCGTGGTGCCAGGACTCTGCTGCCCCACGGGGAGCTGTGCCCTGCTGGGGAACTGCTCCTGCTGCAGAACGGGCACAGAGGGAGAGTTCCACACCCCAGCACTGAATGTTCTGCACGTTCTGCCACAAAACCTCCTGGCCAGCCTTGAACCAAGAGAGCCAGAGCTGGAATCATCAGGGGTTGGAACCTCCTGCCTTACCTTTTGTCTCTCCACACCGTGGTCATTTTCACTGTGGGATGGCAGGAGAACGAGCATCTCCCTCTGTTGGGTTGCTGAGGGGGTGGGCAGGTTTGTGAGGCTCTTGAAGGCTGCAGCACCCACAGATTTGGAGATGGGCCCAGGTACCACCCTTGTGCTGAGTCGGGTTCAGCCAAGGTGTGTTCAGACAAGGGTGTGATCCAGGTGTGGGCACCTCTTGCTGTGCTGGGCTGTGCACCAGATGCATCTTTGTTTGTCCAGTTGGCATTACATATCCAAATTCTATATTTTTAGCTAGATAATTTCATTTTTCGGGAAGTTTTGGCCACCTGAAGGTCAAATCTACTCAGACTTTTTCTGTCATCTGAATGTCCTCAAATGAAAGCGATTAAAAAAAGAAAAAAGACAAAATGCAGGAGAACTCTTCCAGTTTGTCGTTGCTTTGAAGCACCTTGCACTTACCCACGAGGCTCCCCACAAGGCCCTGGGGGAAGCTCCAGCTGATAAAATCAGTTGTTCACACATGGGAACAGCAACATCCAGGAGCACTGGACTCAAGGAATGATTTGGCAAGGAGTGGCAGTGCCAGGCAGGCACGTCCTCAGCGAGTGCAGTCAGTGCCCCGCTAACGAGGTCAAGGGCCACTAATGGGGCCTGGCCAGGAGCCTGGGAGACGCTGTGGGAACAGCACGAGGAGGACACCGTTGGTGGAGCCAGGGCCAAGAGCTTCCTGTGACCTCAGATGTCCCCAGAGCTGGCTGGGATGCAGGACCTGTGTCCTCCTGCAGGACCAGGGGAGTACATTTCCTTTCTCCAGAAAGGCCACCAGATCTTTTACCCCAAGATCACGGCCCTGCTCCTGCCAAGCCTCGAGGTGGGTTGTTCTGGGTCAATTCCTGCTCACTGGCAAACCTTGGATAATCTTTTTTCATCCCTCCATCCCCCCACGCAGAAGGCAGGGGTCCTGCTGCTTCTCCAGCTGGATGGTGTGCACCAAGACAGGGGTGGCAGAGCTGTTCAAAGGCAGATCAGGCTTGTGGCCTCCCAGCAGAGACGGGAGCAGCTGAACTTGCTCTGCATTGAGAAGGAAACACTGTGGGCTGGAAAAGATGCTAAGAGTGAAAAAAATTCAACATCAACCCTAAACCCCCTAAGTGCTGCAGTCTGTTATTGCTTCCAAAGCTTCGCTATGGATTTTAATCCTTCAGGGCCGGCAGCCGCACATGTCCCACACTGAGCACTGCCCTTCATCCCTGGAGGGGCCATTCCCAACGATGCACCCCAGCAATTCCCACATTGTGCACAGGGTGAGGAGCCAGCCCTGCTCGGGGCTGGCCCAGCTCCAGCCCCACCACTTTAGGAAGGCGCTCGGCTGGGCCGCGCTGGCTCCGGCTTGCGTAAGCTTTAATCTAAAGTTAGAGATGTTTTGAGCTGATCTGTTTTAATGTTGGGTGGAATTAACATGCATACGGGGAGACCACGTGATGCCCTCCGACCTCCCCCTTTTTTTCTTTTTTTTTTTTTCCCATTTTTTTTCCCCCCATCACTTTAACGGATTCCTGCCAAATCAGAGTGGCTGGCAGGGCTGGGCTGCCACCGCCGGCAAGATGCCCGCGGTCTCTGTCCTTTACAAGGGAGCCATCATCATCAGCAGGTAACCCCCCAGCTGCCGTGGGAGTGGGGAGGGGGCCCTGGGGGGGGCCTCCACTTCCAGCCAAGGTTTTTCCACCGTGGCTTCTCCAGGAGCAGGGTTGGGAGGCAGGGATTGCAGCAAGAGCCCAGGACGCCATCGCTGGTTGGGTTTTCTGCGTTGGTGGCATTAGCGGAGCTCGGGGCTGCTGGGCGGCCGTGCCTCGAGCGGGGGTGATGATAAGGGCTGATCACAGGGGGATGATGATAAGAGCTGATTGCAGGAAGGTGATGTGATAAGCGTTGATCATATCAGGGAGGCAGCTGCTCCCCTGGAACTGCATCCGTGTGGCTCTTTCCTGCCCGCTCTGAGCGCCCAGGGCTGGCCGGGGGATTTCCTCCGCGATTTACCCGAAATACCCTGAAAATCCCTCTGGGGCATCCAACCAGCCCGGGCCCAGGGCTGCTCTGCCTCCCTGGGATGCTTTTGAGCTCTATTTTTCCACAGCCAGATGTGGCCAGTTGTTTGTTCAGTCTTCAGTGCAGTGCAAGGATAGCAAGGAGGGGCGTTTTTTAACAGGGAGAAAACGCTTCCAGGCCGAAACTTAGAGGTGGAAGTTACTGGCTTTGGAGATAGCTCAGTATTTCGAGTTTTATTTTGGATTCCTGGGAAGTCCCTGGGGGTTATTCTTATCCTGCATCCCGCTGGATTTGGAGCAGCCTCTTGTTTCCCACGGTGTTGTTCCTCCTCATCCGTGTTCAGATCTGGGACCTGATATCAATTGGGAAACACCTTTTCTCTTTCGACTTCAGTGCTGGGGAGCGTTTTGGGAGCTCCTCACCCCTGGCTTCCCACCTGGCACAGCTGGGTTGGGGTTTCTCAGATCAAGGTTCATCCATCCTGAGGAGCCCAAGGAGAACTGCTGCTGGTCCCAGGTTTAGAGTCTGGCATCTTTGGTTGGGGCAGGGTGTATTTGGGGTCCTCCATTCGGGATCTTGCCCAAGGCTGTTTAGGGGGAGACTGCAGGATGTTTTGGGGAGTTACTTGGCTCGGGGGTTTCTCAGGTGTGTGATGCTCTCCCACCCGCTCTGGCTTGTGATGAGAAGCTCCCACCAGACCAGGCAGGACTTGGAGCAGCTCTTGCATCACCTTTTCCAGGCCCTCTGCCTGCATTAAAAACCTTGAGAGTGGATTGTGCCCGGCTGTCTTCATTACAGGCTGCCTGTGTTTGTGAAACTGCTTTATTCCCAGAAGGCTGGCCTGAGCTCTGATCTCATTTCCCGGGAGCTGCACAGCTGTCCAGCCCCGATAATCTGGGGTAATGAAGCACAGACAGGTCCATCAGATTTGCTGGGTGGGGAGGATGATGTTCAGCCCTGCACATATTCTCTCATTTATCTGTGTAAGCCCCAGGGGGGGGCTGGCTCGGGGGGGATTTTTGCCCGTGTGGGTGCAGTGGTGGGGCTGTCCCTCAGCCCCTGGTGGCAGTGTCCCGAGGGGAGGGGACAACGTGGCTCTGTGTGGGCACCTGTGCCTCTGCTCTTTCTGGCCCGTGACAGAACGCTGCTCCTCTTGTCTCCCCCAGGACGCTCATGGGACCGTACGGGATGGATCGAACCGTGCACTGCTTTGACTTCTACGACTGTGCAAACGGGCTGGGTGAGTACCAGGGACAGCAGGGTGGGCTGGGGCACCTCAGTCGTCCCCCAGCCCCAGAGCCTGGGTCAGGATGTGCCTCCCTGGGTGAAATCTGGTGTCTCGCTGGTTCTTGTGTCTTGTACCTGCCTGTGTCGAGCATCTTTTGCACCTTTTGCAGCTGTGACATTAAAAGAATGTCAAAATCCCAACTAATTCTATGGCAGTGGTGAGCAGCGAGTGCTGGGAGCTGGGCAGGAGCCCTTCCCTGAGCAGGATGAGGGGGAGGGGCCTTTCAGAATGTTCTGAATTAAATCAAAATGTTAAATAAATAAATAGAACCCCCAGAACTTCTCTGCCCCTCTGCACACTTCTTCCCTGGAAAGCCATTCCAGTGGCTGATGGAAGGTGCTTCCTGCAGCTCTCCTGGGAGCTGGGCTGCATGAGCTGGGTTTGGAAAGCCTGGCCCATGGGGAAGGGAATGAGCACTGAGTGAGTCAGGTGTCCTTCCACAGTGCTCTGGACTTCAAAGCATGGAAGAGAAGGGAAAAGGAAAGGTCACATCCATCAGAACGTGAGAAAGTCCCAGGTTCATGACACTCAGCCCAGGGGGTTCCAGCCCAGCATTTCTCTGACCTCTGTGTATCCAGTGGTGCTTTGCCATGGTATAAAAATCTGTGATCCTGCATCAGGATTTCACAGTCTCTCCTCTAATCCTTAATTGTGAGCGGAGCCCACTCTCCCACAGAGCAGCTGGGGACCTCTTGGTGACAACCTTGAATGACCATTTGGACAACTCCTGAGGAGTCACCATAGAAGCAAATTCAGGTTTCCTGAGACCTGAGATCCATTATAGATTAATAATTGGCAGTTTCCAGCTCTGGGGTGACAGGGCTGTCTGCCAGGGGGGGAATGGCTTTGCTGACTCTTCCCCCAGTCACGGGGTTCATAGGAGCTCAGAGAAATGTCTTTACTTGGTGAATATAATATTTTAATCTCCAGAGGTGGATTTGGTTGAGTTGATGGGATTTCAGCCACTGGGTTAGATTAGCTCGTTAGAGAAGGAGGCCCAGGAAAGCCTGATGGGGCCATCACTGGCCTCTGGAAGAAGTGACAGATGGGGCAGCCCTTTGTGAGCCACTTCCCTGCGTTCCAGTTCCTCTCCTTTCCCCCAGTCTGTGGCCAGAGGGTCTTTGCAGGGTCTAGGAGAGCCTCTGCAGCAAATTGTGATGTGCTGGAGGAAGCTACAATAATGTGAATTTCCTAATGCTGTCATCAGCAGCCTTCATCCCCTCCTGTGAGGCCTGAAGCACCCAGGACAAGCGATCATCCTCCAGAAATCATGGAATGGTTTGGCTTGGAAGGGACCTCAAAGTTCATCTCATTCCAGCCCCTGCCATGGGCAGGAACACCTTCCACTATCCCAGATTGCTCCAAGCTCCCAGGCTGGCCTTGGGCACTGCCAGGGATCCAGGGGCAGCCACAGCTTCTCTGGGCACCCTGTGCCAGGGCCTGCCCACCCTCCCAGGGAACAATTCCTGCTCAATATCCCATCTAGCCCTGCCCTCTGGCAGCTCAATCATCCTTCTCTGATGAATGATGCTCACAGAATCCCTGTGTCTGCCATAGGTGTAGCTGCTCAGAGTAGGTTTATTTGGGAAAAGAGAGTGCCTTCATGAGTTTGTCAGGTTGAATTCAGGTGTTATCCCAGCAGCTGTCAGGTAAGATGCAGGTGTTATCTCAGCAGTTTTCCAGGCTGGATGCAGGATTTTTCCCAGCAGTTTCCCGGCTGGATGCAGGAGTTATCCCAGCAGTTTCCAGGCTGGATGCAGGAGTTATCCCAGCAGTTTCCAGGCTGGATGCAGGAGTTATCCCAGCTGTTTCCAGGTTGGATGCAGGAGTTATCCCAGCAGTTTCCAGGTTGGATGCAGGAGTTATCCCAGCTGTTTCCAGGCTGGATGCAGGAGTTATCCCAGCAGTTTCCAGGCTGGATGCAGGAGTTATCCCAGCTGTTTCCAGGTTGGATGCAGGAGTTATCCCAGCAGTTTTCCAGGCTGGATGCAGGATTTTTCCCAGCAGTTTTCCAGGCTGGATGCAGGATTTTTCCCAGCAGTTTCCAGGCTGGATGCAGGAGTTTTCCCAGCAGTTCCTTTGGAGCAGCAGCACTGCTTGGTGCCGGCGTGGCAGGTCAGCGTTTGGCCGCGGGTCTGTTGCTCTGTGGCTTTAGGTGGAAACCCACATGTGAACCTCAGCAGAAGTTCAAAGGGGTTACCTGGCAGCTCCTCAAACCTGAACCTCGAATTAAAGAATAGCCATCAAAGGGAAGTGCTGATTAAGGAGCATTTCTCAGAAACACCGAGATCCCATTATCTTGACCTTCATCTGCTTAGGACAGGGCGGCAAGTGATTCACCTCCAATCTGTCCCTTCCTCCAGACAGAAAAAGCTGGCGGGGGCTGCAAGATCAACGGAGGGATTAAGGGAGATGTAATTGAACATTGCCAGCTTAGGCGCAGAGCGGGCGGCCCCTCTCCTGCCCAGCGTGGCAGCCAGAGGGGTCAGGATGCACCAGGATGATCCCGGTTGGACTAAACAACCAGATTAGCCAGGACACCCCCTGACCTGCGGGACACGGATCCAGGAGCAGGTGAGATTATAGGCTGAGAACTGCGACTCTGGCATTAGTGGGAGCAGGATTAGAGGCACCAGAGAAGCTTGAGGGTCTTGGAGAAATTTATAGGATCTTTAAGAGCCTAAAGAAAACACAGATTTGGTCAGTCTTACCTCTAAGTCCATCTGGAGTTTTCCCGGCAGACTTTGTTCTGCAAAAGAGAAAAAAACCAGGGACATGGGCATCAGCTCCAGGACCTTTGCCAGAAAGGAAAGATTAAATAGAGGGATCCAAAATAGGCTAGATTATCTGGCCCTAAGTATGAGTTAATAAGCATTATACTGGGACTTTGCTGCTCTGATAATTAAAGAGCCGTTATTTACCTACACTGGGTCCCAAATAGAAATTTGATTGAAGTAAATGTTTATAAAATATTTACTAAAATATCATGCCAGGAATGCTGCCACCACAGTTCTGGAGGATTCAGGTTTGCTGCCATCAGTCCCCTGGCTTTGTCCGAGCCCTGAAAGGAGTGAGCTCTCCCTCCTCCTCCTCCTCCCTGCCCTAGTGGGGACTTCCCAGTGGATTTTGGGGGGCAGGACTGGCACCCAGAGCAGCTTCTTGGTGAGGTGATGGGTGTGAGTAGTGGGCAGAGCTCGGCAGCATCCAGCTGCTTTCCCAACAAGGGAGTTAAAACTCAGGGGTTTTTCCTCCCCCCATCCAAGTTTGAGTGTGTCTGGAGCAATACTGTGAGTAATCACTGATTTTAATAACAAGATCGGATTTTCTCATGACATCGCTGGGGATAAGGGAGGATTTGGGGATACTTCAGCTATATTAAGACATTATTACAATTGATTTGCAGACACAAAAGGGAAATGAGTCATTATTGATTTGATACCTCGGCACAGGCGCCTGTCCCACGCTGGGCTGCTGGGGGATGCTGTGGCTGAGCTCAGCAAGGTGCAGATTTTTACATGATTTGTCTGATGTTCTTCATCATTCCTAATTCCTTCGTGTTGCAGAGTGAAGAAGGATTCAGGATGATTTCTTGAGTCTCTTCCCCATGCAGGGGAACGGATGGGGCTTTGCCTCTGTGGGACCCCTCATGCCAAGGTTTCTCATGCCCATCCCAAGTGTGCCCCTGTTCCCTGGGGTGTTTCTGCAGAGCCCACCAGGGGCATCCCCTGGCTCCACAGGGAGCAGAGGAATTCCCAGCTGAGCATCCCCAGCCATGAGCAGGTTTTACCTTCTGCCCACGGCCACAGCATCTCCTCCCCACTTTTGTGCCCAGGAGCCTGACCTGACCCACGCCTTGGTGAGGCTTGTGCTGCTCATAGATTCTTTTTTTGGGACGGTATTTCCAATTCAAGTGAATTTCTTTTAAAATGCCCATTCCTGAGCTGTTCTGCTGTGAGTTCCCTGTTCCAGCAGTAAAACAGCTCCTCACAAGTGCCTGGTTATTGTATTAAGCCCAGGGAATAAACTCTAGCACTCAGACAGGTCTGGGATTTGGAGCTTGGGAAAAGCAATTGGTGAATACAGGAATGAACTGGAAAATTCTATTAATCTAGTTTTAATCTAATTTAATTTCAGAGATAAAGTCTTTCCCTAGAAGCAGATGAAAACTGTGAGGGGTCTGAAAGCAGAGCTTGGGTTACAAAAGGAAGGGAAACAAGGATGGAAATTGTGCTGTGTCCTGAGTAATCCCGATCCGGGATCCTCTTCCCTCTCACCTGTTTCAGAAAAGGTTCCCATGTTTTGGGGAAGAAACTGTGCCCTGTTTCCCTGGAGGGAGGCGTTCTTGCAGCCCAGGACCTCTCCAGGGCTCGGAGCAGCCCCTCAGCAGGCAGAGCACAGGGCTGGGCTGGCACTGGCTGTGCCCCTCGGTGGCACTGCCTGTCCCCAGCCTGCCCTCCTGTCCAGAGCAGCAAAATGCCTGACCGGCGGCTCTCAGGAGAGATTTGTTAATTAAAGCCAGGCTTTTTAATCCTTCTGTCCACAGTCTGGATCTTCGAAGTAGGACTTAACGAGCCCTGGATAAATAAGTCTCTTGGACCTTTTCCTGCCAGCCGGCTTACGCTGGCCAGCAGGGCCAGGGCCCGTGGCCAGAGGGGTGGCTGTGAGGAGCAGGAGCCCTGTGCCAAGGAGCTACAGGGCACCTGAGCTGGGCTGTGCTATAGGGCTGGCTCTGAGATGAAACAGGGGTCAGCTCTGTGCTCCTGCCTCAGCTGCTCCTCCCAGGCCAAACTCTGACCAAAGTGGCCACTCTGGTGTGTGGCTCTGCCATCGGTGCCTGTGTCAAAGGCTGAGGAGCTGCTGGGGCCTGGCAGGTGAGCAGAGATGTCCCCACCACTGTGGTGCCCCTGGGCCTTGTCCAGACATGCACAGGGAAGGAATCTTCTGTGGGAAACACTTGTCCCCAGGAAGGTTTTGATCAGCAGCAGGAGCAGATTCTTTCCCAGCAGTGATGAACTTGGAGCTGCTGGAGAGAGTTCAGGGGAGGCCACAGAGCTGCTCCAAGGGCTGGAGCCCCTCTGCTCTGGAGCCAGGCTGGGAGAGCTGGGGGTGCTCACCTGGAGAAGAGAAGGCTCCAGAGACAACTCTGAGCCCCTTGCAGGGCCTAAAGGGGCTCCAGGAGAGCTGGAGAGGGACTGGGGACAAGGGATGGAGGGACAGCACACAGGGAATGGCTTCCCACTGCCAGAGGGCAGGGATGGATGGGATACTGGGCAGGAATTGTTCCCTGGGAGGGTGGGCAGGCCCTGGCACAGGGTGCCCAGAGAAGCTGGGGCTGCCCCTGGATCCCTGGCAGTGCCCAAGGTCAGGCTGGACAGGGCTTGGAGCAGCCTGGGACAGTGGGAGGTGTCCCTGCCCATGGCAGGGAATGGCACTGGATGAGCTTTGAGGTCCCTTCCAACTCAAACCATTCCATGAATCTGTGAATGTAGGGTTGGGGCTGCATCCCTCGGAGCTGGCCTGTGCAAACTCTGATTCTTCTGCCGTTGTGTCATGGGCTGTACTTTTCCTCCAGGCATTAAGGTCATCGGTGGCATCAAGGAACTCACTGGAGACGAATATGGAGTTTATGTCAAGAGGATCCTTCCAGGGGGTGTTGCTTACGCAGATGGTGAGTGAAACACAGGGCAGAGTGCCATGAGGTCTGACAGCCCAGATCGAGGGTATTTATTTCACACATTTGTTTCATACCTTATTAAGTATTTTAGGTGCTTGCTCAGAGATTTTCCAGTGGTTGGGTGTGGTTTTTTAGTGGGGCAGTTGTTCTGATATCTGACAGCAGCCTTGGAGTGGCTTCTCAGCCTCTGTACAATTGCTTTGTGTGTGCAGAGCACGACACATCTCGGCCGCATGAGAACTTTCCTCTCCTTTCCCACCTCCCTGAGGCCCCAAAACAACCAGAGATCCTTTTGTAAAATCAGCTCTGCTCTGGGTCACTGATTTCATTCTGAATATTTTCAATTAAGTAGATATTAGGGTTCTGCAAAGCTCACCTTTCACAGCTTCAGCTAAAAGGATTTTTTTCCCCAGCTGTTACATCATTTTTTCATCCAATAAAGGAAAATAAATCCAGAACAGGTGGAAGTGCCTCTCGTGGTTTTCTACCTGACCTCGAACTGAACTACTTGACCTCAAAGTGAATTAAGCAAAAGCTTTATTGCAGTTTTCAGTATTTACTTTTGCAACTTCCTAGAGTAGAGGAAGTGCTGAGACATTGGCACGGGTTGTTCAGGGAGGTTGCAGAAACTTCATTTATGGACATCTGGAAAAACAGGTTGGACGAGCATCTCCTGAACGACCAATGCATTTTTCATCCTGTCTCTGGGCACAGGGAGGAACTGCCCAGCCTCTCCCAGTCCCTTCAAGCTGTATTTTCCACAGTTTCTATCCATTAGTTTTCTTTTCTAGGGCGCCTGCAGCCAGGAGACCAGATCCTGGAGGTCAATGGAGATTCCCTAATCGGGGTTACAAGCGAGAGGTACCATACCCAAATGGAAATTTTCCATTCCTGTTGCTTTTCTGTGATTCTGTGAAGTGGCTTAGGCTGGGGGTTGCGTGGAGGACACCAGGGCATCACTCTGTGTGCTGTTCCCAAGAGCCAACCTGGAAATTTTCAAACAGAAAGATTCAATGTAAAAATAGACTAGTGAACTCAAATTGTATGAGATACTCAGACTTTTCCCCGGAACACTGGGTTTTAAACAGCTCCTGGCGCCTCCACTCCATCTGCTGCAGCTTCCCAGCACATCCTGCAGTTCCCAGCACAGGAGATTAGCTGGTGCCTGAGCCTGACAGTGCTGCTCTGTGCAGACAATTCCTTCTGGAGCCTCAATTCCGCCCCTCAGCTCCCCACCAAGAGAATAATTACCAGCTCCACAGGAGCACCACTGCTTTGGGGGCTCTCCTTTCCCATTAAACACGGTGCTATCCTATTGCCTGCCTTGCGTTCCTGCACGGGGTGCTGAGGCTGGATGGGAAGCAGCACAAAGAGCTGGTCCCGATCCCAAAGCCCCAGAGCAGCTGGGTGTGGTGATGTCCATGAGAACATCTCTGTGGCTGTGGGAGGCTGTGCCTGGCTCCCAGGGGCATCTGTATTTTGACCCAGAAAATGGCTGTCCCTGAGATGGAAACTTCCCCAGGTAGGGAATTGTAGTATCATGGAGTGGTGTGTGTTGAAAGAGATGTTAAAGACCACCTGGTTCCAGCCCCCTGCCAGGGTCTGTGCAGGAGGATTTGCTCACCATCACAGGCATCTTCTGGGTTTTGTTATCAGGGACTTCTCACTTACTGCAGAGGTGGGAAAATGAGGATATGGCTTGGCTGCCTCACTGCCAGGGCAGGGAACAGGGCTGCTCCACAGGCATCTGGCCAAAGCCTCGGCTGCTGGCAGGGCTGGCCCAGCTCAGGGGTCTCAGCCCAGCTTTGAGAGAGCAGGGTGAGACCAGTGGAGCACCACTGGGAGCTGGGGTTGACGTTATGGTCTTTGTGTTCCAGGGCTGTGGACATCCTGAGGACAGCGTCAGCCACCAGCCACATGCGCCTTCTGATAGCCCGCGACGACGACGCCCGGTAAGGGGAACGCGGCACACTGGGAATGAGGGATTTGGCACTCCTTGGCACCACAGCTGGAGAGCCTTGGGGCAAATTGGGCTCAAACCCCATGGGGAAGGTGGAGTTGGCCAGGGGTCTTTGATAACTGGTGGGAATTCAATAGTGCTGTAATGGAAGGCAAGCAAAGCTGGTGGCTCCCAGCTCCAGCCCTGGCTATGAGGGGTCTGTGGGACATTCCAAAGCTGGTGGCTCCCAGCTCCAGCCCTGGCTATGAGGGGTCTGTGGGCTCCAGCCCTGTCCGTGCCAGGTCTGTGGGACATTCCAGCATTGAGCAGATTTCCACAGGTGTTTCCCCAGGGAGGACCAGGGCTGCTCCAGTCTCAGCTGTGGGGTGGCACAGCTTCCTCAGCTCTGCTCTGTGGTGTTTTAGCACATGCTGCACAGAGCTCTGGGTGAAGATGTACAGGGACAGCAGGACCTTCCCTTTCCTTTCTGGTTGGACATGTTGAGTTAAGGTCTTCTTTCCTTAGAGGTTTCCTCCTTCTCAGGGAGGATAAGTTTCTCCCTGAAACCCGTCCCCTTGTTGCTCCCTGGAAAACCCTGCTCTCTCTGGAGAGGATCAGAGGGTTTGGAAGGAGAATGAAAGAGTTCAGTCTTGTCTTGACTGGATTTAAGCTTGTGGCGCCATGAGAGAGGGCAGAGCTGTGGAAACCAAGGTATGGATTAGCGGGGTCTTTGCTGACATCCCACAGGAGATCTGGCACAATGTGCTAGCACAACCCCTCCCTTGACAGAAACGGGGGTCAGGAAAGCTGAGGTGTGGCAGGAAGCAGAGGACTGGGAGGGGTTTGGCAGAGTGTGGCTGTGGGCAGGCAGGTTCCTGGTGCTGGGGCTCTGCTCTGCCTGTGGGCGGCTGAAGGTCAACTCACCCACATCCCGTTAGAGGAGATGATGGATTCATTCCTTACCCATCAGCCGCTGCACAGCGTTCCTGCCTTGGCAGAGGAGTGAGAGTGCTGTAATGACAGGTGTGAGACTAATTCTGACACAGCAATCCACTGGTGGAAGAATTATTTGCTATTAATGATGGGCTGCTTTTTAGCCACCCTCTTCCAGGGGAAATAACATCGCCTATTATTACATTAAGTGCAAGTCCTTCAGCAGCTGCTGAGGAAGTGCTGGGTGAAGATCCTGTGGACCAAGTAGGGATGCTCAGGATGCAGTTCTGGATCACAGCAGTCCCCTTGGAGGGGCAAAATGCCAGCGGGCATCTCACGCTCTCTCCCAGCAGGAGGGATGGGATTCAGCAGCAGCAGGACTTGCTATGGGAAACACTTGATTTCTCAGCCAGAACCCCCAGCACAGGTTTTCTGCCTCCACCCTAATCTGTTTCAAGCTGTCCATGCATCTCGGTGTGGCTCCTAATGTCCCAAATTGCAGCAGATGTTTCCCAAAGCACACACACGCTCTGGCTCCCCCCTGCTGTTGGCAGTCCCCAGTCGCCCTGCAGGGAGCTGGGGCAGGCTGGCAGGGCAATGAAACTTTAAGCAATTTATTTGGCCTCCGTTCACTGTTGGTTATCTGTTAAATCTGCAAAAGGTTAGCCAGAGGGAGAGGGGGGGAAGTAATCAGTTTATTTATTTTTTTTCCAAAAGATTTGCAGAGATTTCACTTACATAATCATCTCGCAAAGTGTTTAATACACGAATACATATCTCCAGGATTAAGGGCTGTGGGAACAGGGGGAAGGATTTTTCTGCTCTCTACTTTTTTTTCCACTTAGTTCCGTCTTTTATTTATGCCCTGTTATCTTTTAAGTCTGTCTTTGAGCGTGGGTGAGCAGCCAGCCAGGCGCAGAGGGACCATCAGCTCTGGGGGTGACGCTGTGAAGGGGCTGTGCCATGACCTGTGGGCAACTTCCCACTTTCCCACTGCCCAGCAAAGCAGCTCACAAGACCTGAGAGCTGAGGAGGAACACGGGGCAGAGAAAATTCAGTTTATTTTCAGATCCTTCCTCACCCAGAGTACTCAAGGCACACTGGAGGAGGGAACGTCATGGCTCTGGGTTTGGATCCAACCCTCCTGCCAATTTTCCCAATGACTCAGCTGAGTAGCATTTTGTTGTGGTTGCCCTCGGGTGAATTTGAGTCATAAACGCTATTATTTGTCCCTGGAGTTAATTATAGGCCCAAATTACCTGTGCTTTTCATGGAACTCAGTCTCTGGCGTGTATCAGATGCATGTTTTGGGCCTGTCGCATCAGCTGGGCTGCAGAAAGCAGCAGTAATGCCAGGGCTTAAAACAGAGAATTCAGATTTGGAGCTGGACTCACCAGGTTTAGGTGATGCTTGAATCTGATTTTCGTCTGTGCTCACCTCCAGCTAATGAGGGTAATTTTATTGCATAGTCATAATTATTGTTTATTCATTCTCAGCCTGAAAGTTACAATAGTTCCTTGTTTCTCTGCGTTGCACAGATATCAGCCTGGTCCGTCAGGTTTATCACTGGGAGAAGCCAGTTTGTGCTGCACCTCTGAGTCCTGGCATGATAAAATACTAAATTCATTGTATCTCCACACGAGATGCATCCCCAGCATCCCAGGAACAGGGGCTGTTGGATTAACAGCGCTCACACAAACAGCAGGAAGGAAAGGCTGCTTCTCTGCAAGTGCCCTGGCAGTATGGAACACACTCACAGGATCACTGAGGTTGGAAAAGATCTTCAAGATCGAGTCCAACCTCTGCCTGATCTCCTAACTCAGAGCACTGAGTGCCATGTCCAGTCGTTCCTTGGACCCCTCCAGGGTGGGGACTCCACCACTGCTCTGAGCCTGAGCTTTCCAAGGCCTGGCCACCCTTTCAATGAAGAAATTCCTCCTGATGTCCAACCTGAGCCTCCCCTGGCACAACTTGAGGCCGTTTCCTCTTGTCCTGTCCCTGTTCCCTGGGAGCAGAGCCCGACCCCCCCGGCTGTCCCCTCCTGTCAGGGAGTTGTGCAGAGCCACAAGGTCCCCCCTGAGCCTCCTTTTCTCCAGGCTCAGCCCCTTCCCAGCTCCCTCAGCTGCTCCTGGTGCTGCAGCCCCTTCCTCAGCCTTGTTCCCTTCCCGGGATACGCTCCAGCCCCTCAGTGTCTGTCTTGTGAGGGGCCCAGAACAGAACACAGACTTTGAGGTGCAGGGCCAAGAGGGGCCCAAGTCACTTCCCAGGTCCTTCTGCCCACACTGTTTCTCCCAGCAGAGGGGCTGTGGCTGGAGCTCATGCCTGGCCTGGTGTAGATACAGGACAGTCCCTTCTGTCCTGCCAGCCCTGTGTGTGACAGTGACAGCTCAGCCCATGGCATTGTTGTTCGAGCACTTGGTGCTAAACTGGCAGGAGGGCTGGGGCTGACTCCAGCAAGCCTGGGTGTGCCAAGGACATCAGTCTTGCTTTGGGAAAAACACTGAGCCTTCCACAGAGTGGCTGAGATGCCCCTGTGCCTGCTTCCATCCCACCCAGAGAGGGGGAAAGGACTGAATGGTTGGGGCTGGAGGGGACCTCAACACTCATCTCATTCCAGCCCCTGCCATGGGCAGGGATACCTTTCACTACCCCAGGCTGCTCCAAGCCCTGGACGATACAGTCTGGAACACTTCCAGGGATCCAGGGGCAGCCACAGCTTCTCTGGGCACCCTGTGCCAGGGCCTGCCCACCCTCCCAGGGAACAATTCCTTCCCAATATCCCATCCATCGCTGCCCTCTGGCAGTGGGAAGCCATTCCCTGTGTGCTGTCCCTCCATCCCTTGTCCCCAGTCCCTCTCCAGCTCTCCTGGAGCCCCTTTAGGCCCTGCAAGGGGCTCTGAGGTGTCCCTGACTTGAACACCCCCAGCTCTCCCAGCCTGGCTCCAGAGCAGAGAGGCTCCATGGCATCCTCTGGACTCTCTCCAGCAGCTCCAGGTCCTTCTGCTGTTGGCCCCAGGGTTGGGGCAGCTCTGCAGGTGGGGTCTCACCTGAGGGGCAGCATCCCCCCCTCCTGCTGTCCATGCTGGGGGCTCAGCCCAGCACAGGGGGGTTCTGGTGCTCATGGCCAGGCCATGTCCAGCTCTCACTCTCCAACACCCAAAATCCTTCTCCCAGGTCTGCTCTCGGTTTCTTCTCGGCCCAGCCTGGGTTGGTGCTTGGGATTGCCCTGACCCAGGTGCAGCACTTGCACTTGGCTTTGTTGTGCTTTATGAATTTTGCACAGTTCCCCCTCTCCATCCTGTCCAGGTCCCTCTGGATGCCCCATCCCTCCTCTCCAGGGTGTGACCTCCCCACACAGCTGGGTGTCAGCTCCAGGCTGGCCACGGATGCCCTGATTCTACTGGAGCTGTGTGTGAGAAAATCTGCCTTTGTGATGCTTTTGGAGTGCTCTGGGTTCATGGTTCCCACTCACCTGCAGCTTTGTTTTTTTTTTTGAGACAAACCAGTAATTTCTGATGTCACAGGCTCCACTTTCTCTCCCAGCTGTGGTGCAGAGCTGAGGTTTTCAGACGCTGTGTAACCTTTGATGTAGGATTCACCCTTTGTTCTCCCAGGAACAAAAGGGCAGGACAAAGAGGCATTATGAGATAAAACAACAATTTTCTGCAGGGAGATTGACCCTCTGCTGCTTAATCTGTAGCAAAGTCATCCTGGAGCTGGCTGCTGCTGGCAGACCCCCCCCATCTCACCCTGGGGCTGGCTGAAGGCTGTCCAGGGCCAAGCTCTATTACAAGCATCCTCCAGACCTCAAGTGTTTGCATCCTAATGAAAAAAAAAAAAAACCAAACTGAGAAATGCTTGTTAAAATGAACTTTCCACCTCATACAACGCCATGGTTGTTGTTTTTTAATAAAGCTGGGCATTTTAGTCCTGCAGGCACCTGACAATTCACAATGTTTTAGTAAGGGTCAAATTTTAAATATTAAAGACGTCTTCTGAAGCCTCTTGGTGTCTGAAAGCACAAAGCAAGGCTTGCTGGCATTCCTTCAGTGCACTCGTTCATTAATCGGCAATGTTTGGGCATTGCCTGCCCGCGTCAAACTCCTCCAAACACAGCACTGAGCACAAAATTAATTCCCAGGAGATTGGCACCAAAAAGTGTTTTACTTTCTGCTGGGATAAGTGTGTGCCTCAAGTTAGTCATGTGTTTGTGTCCCTGTGAAACTGGGGCTGGCAGGACTGACCAACAAAGCAGGAGCTGGGACAGTGGCATTTGGTCCCATTGTCCCCGGGCTGGACCCGGGCTCACAGCTCATTCAGGCTCCTGAACAAATAATGATAAACCTCCTTTGTGGGTGAATTTCAGGACACAAAATAAACAACAAGGAGTGCTGAGGCCATGCATGTCCTCGCTTATGACAGAGTTTGGCAGCACAGATTGGTGACGGGGTTTGCAGGGTCAGGGAGCTGCTGCACCAGTTGCATTTGCATTGACTAAGAGTATTTCAGCCGTTGTTTGGCGTTTATAACCTGCTCTGTGCTCTGGAGGATTATTATCTGAGGAAAATGGAACAATAGGTGACCACAGAAATACCCAGCCCAAAACAAAATGCAGGTGCTAGTGGCTTGGTAACCACTGGGAATAATACGTGAGATTCCAGGGTGTTGGACCTGCCCCTGCATGGGGTCAGGGAGGGGTAAGGCCTCCTTAATGGCTGTGTGAGCTGCCAGTGAAACTGGTGTGAATCAGCTGCAGAAACACAGAGGCTTCACTGGGAAATTGGAAAATTCTACTGAGATCCACCCAATGCTCAGCTCAGGGATCCACAGACGAGCAAACCAGGGGTTGACTTCTCCTTCTGCTTTCCCACTGCTTGAGGAATCACTTAAGATGGAAAAGCTCTCTGAGACCCTGGAGTCCAACCCTTAACCCACCACTGCCAAGGCCACCACTAAATCATGTGTGTCACATCCTCATGTTTTTTGAACACTTCTAATGATTCCACCACTTCCCTGGACAGCCTGTTCCAGTGCCTGACATCCTTTCAGTGGAGAATTTTTCCTAATTTTTTACATAATTTTGGCTCAGGTTACCCAGGGCTGGCCCCACACAGCTGTCCCTTGGTGAGCCACCAAAGGCCTGCCACTGTCTGAGGGGTGAACTAATAAAGAATTCCAGTGCTTGGAGAATGGCTTGGATCATCCTCATGTCCCCTCTACTGTTTTATCACCACAATGACTGGGAGGTCACAGCATCTTCTGGATGTCCTGGTGGAATCTTGTCTGTTCCTGGGAAGTTTGTGCCCAAGAGGTGAAAGCCAAAAGAGCTTTGTGGGAGGTGGGGTTTCTGAACAAAGTAATGGTCTTTTTTTAAGGTCATTGGTTTGGTTGATAAAGACAATAATATGGATGCAAATATTGGGATTCAGCAAGGACTGTCACTGAGCATTGTGTGACACTTGGGTTTTAAATTAGCATTAAATGGAATGAATAAGGCATAAATTTGATGGCAATATTAGATAAGGCATGCGCTGGTCTTTGAAGTTTGTTAATGAGCTGGTTGTGACTGGGAAGATGAAAATTACTGAGAGCACTTCCAGCAGGAACCTGAGGAGCGGATGATTCATTCATCATTTAATATTGTTGACTCTAATCTAGCCAATAACACCAACATCTGTCCCGGTGAGGAACGCAGATGACGCAGCGTCTGCGAGTGTGTCACAGCAGTCTCCTCGCTCAGGGAACTTTGCTGTGGCTGGGTTCCTACAGGTTCACCTCTTGAGCTTGTCTGACTGTCAGGCCTGAGAGGGAGCCACTCATAGCCAGGCTTTTCCTGGGGCTATGGCATCAGGAAGGCACCTTCCCATGGGGATTCCCTCCTGCCTTCAAAGACGACATCTGATGGTGTTACTGTGGCCACTGAAACAACATTCTCAGGGTCTCTCCCACTGCTTGGCTGCTTATTAACTGGCATGTGTAAGAAATTAGTCATCTTTGAGGAGCTCTCTGCCAAAAGGTCAGGTCCAACAGGTGAGGTTGGGTTATGAAGGGAGAGAACCCTCCCCCCATGGCAGAGGGACAACATGAGAGCAAAGAGCCAGTGTGGCAGGGGTGGATCAGAAGGCTGCTGACATGAACATGATGAAGATATCATCCTTTTCCATGCCTCCTCATCTGAAAGGACGTGAGGGGCTCACAGCAGATCAAAGAAAGGTTACAGAAATGAATCAGGAGCTGGTAAATGTGGACAATGGTAGTTCTTAATGGAGTTCAAAAACTCAGGATGTCACATTTGGTAAAGAGAGGTCATGAAGCAAATCACCTATGCTGTACAGGGAGTTCCAACTCATCAAGGGCTCAACACATGGTGGTCAATTCAGCCTGGAACAAAGCATTCCTGAAGGTGCTTGGGCATGGAGATAATTTTCCAGGGGATTTTGGGGATGAGATTGCATGCTTTGGTCTTTTTTTGAGGTATCATGCTCCAAGAGTTTAGCTTGTGATGCTCATGGAGAACATCATTATGAATGGATTGGGAGAGAGGGCTGATGCTTCTGCAGGTGCTCTGAAAATCATCTCCCTCTTTACCTCAGCAGGAGTTACAGAATCTGCTTTCTGTCCAGGAAAAGAGGAGAAAAAACAGAGAATAACCTGTATTTAACTGTCCTAGAAGGAGTCACAAATAGGCCAAGAATTTTTGGGTTACATTTGCACAGCTGCAGCTCCTTCTGGCAGGGTTTAATTTGTGTGGTGTGTCTGCAAAACTTTTGAGCCTTATAGCTGGGGGTGAAAACATTCCCAAGAGGGGTCCATGAGGTGGGTGCAAGGCAGGATGCAAAGTTGGACACCAGTGTTCATCTGCCCTCTCTCAGGAATGGCAGTCCTCAGCACAGAATCATAGGATCATAACAATGGGAAAAGACCTTTAAGGATACATCCCTTCCCAGCTCCTATTGCCCTGAACACATTCCAGAGCAGGAAAGGAGCACTCTGGAGTCCAGCCCATCACAGGAAAGCTGCATTGCCGTGAGATTGATTATAGACCTGAAGCCTTGCACAAGCCCTTGAAACCAGGGTGTTCCCCGTGTGCATGAGGAAGCTCCGTCTGCTCCCCCCAGCTGGAGAGCACCAGCCCTGCAGCCCTGGTGCCAAGTCACTGCCATCAGAGGCACTGCTGCCATGTAATCATCGGGGGGAGTTCTGAGCAGCAGCTGACTGCAGCATGGTTTTGTTTGCAGGAGAGAGTTCTCTGAGCTGCTGGAGAAGTTTGGCTCCCAGAGCAACACGGGCTCGGCGCGGAGCTCGCCCATCCTGCACAGTGGCAGTGAGTAGCTCAGCAGGGAACTGAAAGCCCCTCTCTCCGCAGGGAGAGTTTCCTTTATCCCACTGTCATTCTGAAGGAGTTGTGGTTGGACTTGAGTAGGTGTCGGGGGGGGAGGTTTGAAGAAAACTCAACCTTATTGCAGACCCTTGGTGCATGCCCAGAGTGTGGCCACAGCGTGATCAAGGGAGACTTGAGTTGGGGTCATAACCTGATCCCCAGACTCTGCCTAACTGTTGTTCTGGGCAGGTGACTCCCTCAGTAGGTGCAGCTGTAGATTTTTGCTCTGGATTTTGAGGTGTTTCAGCAAGAATTCATTCAAAGATCCTATTTTTCATTTGCAAATGGGAACTGTTTAATGAGATGCAACAAGGTTGACCTCAGCAAGGTGCCAGCACACAAAGCCATGTGTGCCTGGGGAAGGAAGCTATCCCTCCAGCTTGGCATTCCACCAGACAGCTCCTGGCCCTTCCTCATGGCAGAGGTGTGTAGGGCTGGCAGAGGGGTGACAGTCCCATGCTGGAATTGTGCCAAGGAGGCTGTATGTTTCCTCTCCTTCAGCCCTATCCTGATGCCTTTAACTACCCTGTGACTTTCCTCAAAAATCTAGGAATGCAGCATCAGCAGCAGCAGAGCAGGGGGAAAGGTGATGCTGGAGTGTTTGTGTGCCCTGGACTGACTCTGATTTTGTTGTTCAGGTCGATACCTGGAAAGCACCTCCTCGGGCTCGTCCTCGCGCTCCCAGAGCCCGCTGCTGCTGAGCCCTGCCAACTCCCACGGCCCTTTCATCGGGAACCTGGCGCACACTCCTCACGCACAGTACGTACAGATCCCACCCAGCCCGGCCTGCTGGGCCATCAGGGCACCACCACATGGCACAGGGATACATCCAGTAAATAATTCCAGTGATTGTGGAACAGTTTTGTTCATCCTTATGTCCTCTCTGGTCTTCTATCACCACAATGAGGGGGTGGTTCAGAGGCCACAGCATCTTCTGCATGTGGTGGTGCCATCTTGGCTGCTCCTGGGATGTTTGCTCCCAAGGGGTGAAAAGCTTCCCAGTTGAGACAATCGACATGTCTGTATCATGGTTAACCATGCAGCAGCTCCTCTTCCTCCCCTCTGAATCCCAGGGAGAGGCCATGGTTTACAGCCAGCTGAGAGGGCCCTGCACATCACCTTATAAACCATGTGCAGAGTGTTCCTGCAAGGCCGGTGCTGCTTTCAGGAGGTGCTTTTGGAGCTTGTTCCTATTGCCCTGCTCCTAACACTTTGACCCTATGCTCCAAGAGCACCAGCACCTCTCCATGCAAACCTTCCCAATGCCCTTTGTTTAGGGGTGAACAGCCCGCAGTCACCGCATCCTTTGGTGGCCAGAGCATCTCCTGGAGTGTGTTTTCATGTGGTCTGCTGCCCTTGCACATTCTGCAGGGTCAGAGCTTTGGACAGGCAGAGCTGGTTTTTCTGCAGAGTCTCGTCTCCAGGGCCCTTCTCCAGAGGGACAGCTCGGAGGGTGCTGGTGCTCACAGTCGTGGAATAGGGACCATTCGTCCCCAGGGCTCACAGCTTCCCTCCTTTGCCAGGACAAACAAGCCAACTTGCTGGTAAAGAGAATCAGCCCTCACTGCAGAACCAGTAAATCCTCTTGCTAAATACCAGCTTATTAGGGATTTGCAGAGGACAAATATTTGGCACCAGAGGTTTAAGCTGCTTGCATGGAGTGAGAGACCAATGCAGAGGAGACACCAGATCATCTACTTGGCAACTGGTGTGGACAAGCCATCCTTACTGTGCTGTTAACTCCATCTGGGTTGAGTGTAGAATCCAGAATGGGTTGGGTGGGATGGGACCTCAGAGATCATCTCATTCCAAATCTCCTGCTATGGTAGGAAAATGGGCATTTCGGCTAGAGGGGCCTGTCTTGGTGGCCTCCTTACCATGCTGTGCCATGTTCTGCTTGTCTTCATGCTGGTGCCAGGCCCCAGTGTCTTCCCCTGGAATTACAGACCACTGGCTTCAGCTGAGCACTGGTGGTCAGCTGCAAGGTGTAATTTGGGCCACAGGTCTTTTCACACATGAAGCTGCCACCCCTTCTGCTCACCACAGGCTGTCCCCAGGCTGTGACTTCTCATTGTGGCATCATCTGAGGTCCTGCCACTCCACTGAGCAATGGGAGTTGGATACGATGCAATCTCACCACCGTCAGTGTCTGAGATGTGGGCTGAACAGAGCATTTTAATGCTGCATTTCATGGCATCATTTCCCTAAGATCATTCACCTTAAAACAATGTTTTTTTCATAGGACTAAGGCACATTCACCCCTTCCACTGGGGTGTCTGTCCACCAGGGATGGCATTGCTGGGAACACGTGCTGGTGTCACTGTGGAGCACAGGGTACACAGCTGCTGTTGTGTCTGAACACGAGGAGTCAGTGCTGACTCTTTGGGCAGTGGCTGCTGTGGAAATAAACTGAAAAGTGAAAAGCCAGGTGCACCCACCAGCTGCACCCATCCCATTTGGAGGAAAAGGCTTGCTGAGCCTTAGACACCACCACATCCTTCCCCAAACCCCGCCTGTTGCAGTGCTGCCCATGGGAGCTCAGTGAAACCACTGCTCCCACAACTCTGCTGCTACCAGTCCCTCTTGGCTCTGAGCCACCACGGTGGCCAGGCCTTGGTGACGCGTTGGGTCCTATCCAGCACCTCTTAGAGGGAAGGGCCCAGCCTGTTTGCTGCTCCTTTTCATCCTCGACCAGGTGAGCCACCTGCCATAGCAACAACTCACGGTGTGGTGAGTTTTGCTGTAAAGGATGCCCATTTCTTAGGGCATCTTGCATGATTTTTGGTACAAACCCTGGTGTGTACACCCAGCTCAGCATCCCGAACTTCACTTTGTTGTTTGGTAAGAGCTGTTTGATAGCTGATCCATCTGTAAATTGCTGTCTGGTGATTTAGCTGGATTCAAGCAACAACCGTGTCTATTGTTTGTGTGCTTTTGACTATAAAATCAAGAATGTCAAATATATTCTGGTTAAATCTTTAGTTTCCTCTCTAAACAAGTATTCCCCTGTTTGGGATTAGGGGAATCAGTTACCTTCATAACACTGAACAATGCCTGCCAAAGAACAGGAGCACTCACCTCCCCTTTCCAATGGTAGGTGGAAGAAAGGATGCGAAAAAAAGGTTGGGAGAAGGTAGAAGGATCACTCATGGAAATAAATCCAGGCAGAGTTTGTTCAGTGATGTGGGAAGATAACCCAGATCACCTTGAATCACCTGCTGACTTCTCTCCATTGCAGCTACTCCATTGACTCAGGAATCCAGAGCATTTCTATAGCAAACTCCTCCGGCTTGGGGCTGACAATCAGTGGTGGATCCAACAGGCCTGATGGGCCAATGATTTATGTCCAAGAGCTTTTGCCAGATGGGGACTGTTACAAAGTAAGTCAATGTGGAGTGTTGGGGAAGATGAAATAGGAAAGCCTTATAGATATGATTACTTTGCAAAAGACACTGGAAATATGGAAAGTATAATCGAAATTGAGATGAAGACAAGGTTTGAGTTAAAGAGTAACTAAGAAACAATGGCAGAGCTGGCTGAAGGGAATCCTCCTTCTTGATAGAACAATGCCCTCTGCCCAGGCAGGGCCAAAGGGCAGAGCAAACCCTGCCTGCCTGGTAGGAGATTCCCAAAAGTAGTTTTTTTAAGGTTTAAAATATAACCCCATATGGTAATGTAATGATTCTTATAGGTTGCTTGTAAATATTGTAGAGTTTGTAGCTTGTTTCAGATTGGTTAAAGAGAATTAGAATATTCAACAGAGAAGATGATTTATTGTATTGTAAACAGCAAATTGCTCTCTTTTTGCTCTCTCTTTTTGCCTCTTTCTCTGGCCTGCTCTGAGCTGTGTCTTGCAGCCCAGCAGTCTCTCACACCCACGCTCTTTCACAATAAACTCCCATACTCTAAACCCATCTTTAGAGATCTCTCACTTCTATTTTACCCCTATAAACAAATTCCACAGAGTTAAATCCTACAGTGGAGACTCTCAGGAGCTCTGCTACCGGACCTTTCCTAGAGGCTGTGGCTGTTTTGAAGCAGCTTTTCTAAGAGTAGATGAATAATTGCATAGACTAATGAGGATTTGTGTTGCAGGAGAAGGCTTTGGGCAGAAATATCCCTTCCCAATGCTGTGTCTTTCTCCCTGTTTGTTTAGGATGGTCGGCTCCGACCTGGAGACCAACTCATTGCAATCAACAGAGATTCTCTGGTGGGCTGCACACATGAGGAGGCCAGAAAAATAATTGAAAAAGCCAAATTCAGGTAGGCATAGAAAGTATTTCCTGTCATCATCAGATGCTGTTGAGTCTTAGGCAGAACACTTCAGGTCATACCAAGATTTGGCTTCAGGGCACTATTAGTCTTAAATGCTGCTTTAAGGTAGTCACATAAGGAAATCTTGAAGGCATCGATCATCCTGAAGTATAATCCAGACCTTCCCGATCTTCTGGGCCTTGTGACTATCTTCTGCCAGCAGAGCTTGGAAACAGAACTGAAGTCAAAAAGGGGGAAAAAAAAGGAGGTTCAAGAGAGACCTTATGGATCTGTGCAGGAGGGTGGAGCCAGGTGGAGGCTGGGCTTTTCTCCCAATTAACAAGTGACAGGATAAGAGGCAACAGCCTCAAGTAGTGCCAGGGGATGTTTAGATTGCCTATTAGGAAAAACTTTTTCATGGAAAGGGTTGTAACGCCCTTGGCACAGGCTGCCCAGGGCAGTGGTGGAATCACCATTCTTAGAAGGGTTGCAGAACCATGGAGATGTGGCACTTGGGAACATGGGTCAGTGGTGGCCTTGGCCATACCTGGGAAATCGTTGGACTCAATGACGTTAGGGGTCTTTCCCAACCTTAACTATTCCATGATTCAATGGAATGCAGGTGGAGATCCAGCTGCACTGGTGTGGGCTACTCAGGCTTAGGTGGGGTAATCCTGGAGACAGAACCACAAGCAGGGGAGCTCTGCAAATTTGTGCCTTTTGTTTTGTTAATAAGATGTTCTGTGTCTGTTGTTTGTTGAAGACATGAGGGAAGCACAGAAGTGGCCTTTATTCCTGGGAGGGGACGGTTACATCCCGGACTGTCAGTTCACAACAACATCTCATCCCCACCTCCGAAGGCTGTGGGAAATGGCCTGAGCTCCTGCAGGCTGAAGGTTCACGTGAGGTCCCCAGAGGTAGGTGGAAGTTCATCTCTAACAGACATCAATCCTGGAATCTTTCCGTGATCAGAGAACTCTTCTTTAGGGACTCCCTGGTAATATTTCTGGCAATCCAGTGGAAAGTCTGTACTGTTGATGTCTTTACCTGCAGGCAGGTGTTTTAAAGCTGAGATAATTTCTTCTCTCTTGGGTTTGAGACAGAGATGGAGCTGTGGAGGTAATGACAGGAGTTTCTTCTCCAGGGCCTGCATTCAGACCTGTTTCAAGAGTCTCAGGTTTTAAAAAACACAAAGCTCTTCTGTGGATACCAACCTGCATCTCATTCAGCACCAGTCATAGGGCTGGAAGGGATCTCTGGAGTCAGTTTGATCTAGGCTCCTAGCCAAAGGCAGGAGCAACTCTTTATTCTTCAAGCCCTCTGATGAGGATGAATCCCCAGCATTCCTGCACAGCTCATTCCTGTTCCTGACTACTCTAATGATAAGCCAGGCTCATTCCTCCTGCAAAGCCAAGCTCCACATTTTGTTTGCAGAGAAGTGCTCGAGCTGTGAATGGCTGGGCAGGGTTTATCCACACAATCCTCAGGGTCTGTGGCTCCATCCTGCACATTTGTCACTCCCCTCCTGGACTGGTGCCATGCTGGGTGTCCTTTCTGCCCTCTTCCACACAAATTTCCTTCAAGAGGGGTTGGCTGGATGTTCCTTTCATAGAAGACCATTCACCAAACATCTTGCTTTCCAGCCCTGTGGGGACACAGCCTTGCGTGAATGTGACATGTGTGGCCTTTGGGTGCCCCAGGCTGGAGATGTGCCCTAGAAAGGCACCAGAGCCCCTGGAGCTGAGGCTGAGTGCTGTGGTTGGACTCCTCACCCCCAGCTTGTGTGATGCTGTGCACTTGTATGAAATCACACCATTGGCTGGACTGAAATGGCTCCTTTCCTCACTTTGCTGCAGAAAGATGGAACTCCTGAGGTCTGGACTTCCACACCAGGGAAAGAGCGCCCAGGCCCCTGTGTCTGTGTGTGCTCACACCAGTCCTGTGCCCCTGTGGGCACCCAAGTCCCCAGCTGTGCCACAGCTGTCATGTGGTGCTCACCCTCAGATTGTTTTTCCCTCTTCCTTGTGCTTTCAGCCATGACGTAGCACAAAAGAAAGGGTGTGAACTGATTTCGGCTTCCTGCCCTGCTCACTGAGATAATTATGGGTTTGGGGTAAATATTACACCTGGCTGTGGGCAGACTTGGGACCTCCCTGCTGGGCTGGACGCAGACCTTCAGGGAGAACCCCTGTGGAGAAACCAGGCAAGGTCAAATCCAGCCTCAGCACTCAAGCACAGTTACAGTAAGGACGGAGTGGTTTGGGTGTGACCAGAAGTTTCGGGTGGCTCAGCCTGTGCCAGGTGCTCCCAGAGAAACCCCTGGAATCTCTTTAGGCCCATCTGCACAAGAGGTGTATGTGGTGCCCTCATGGCTCTCTCTTGAACTCCTCTATCTTCTGCTCATGATTTACACCAACAGGCTCTTCTTAGCGACTGCCTGTGCCATTTTGTCTTGTTTTCTAGAATAGACGTGAAAATCCTTTTCCTGTGCCTTCTTTGTCACCGGACATTTGCCCACCAGAGCTTACAGTCTCAGGTGAGTCTTGCTCAACCACTCTCCTTGTGTGAGTGAGAAACAGCTGTGCTTCCTTGGAGCTGAGGATCATGAAATTATAGAATCACAGAAATTATGGAATGGTTTGGGTTGGAAGGGATTTTAAAGCCCATCCCATTCCACCGCCTGCACTGGTCAGGAACACCTCCCACTGTCCCAGGCTGCTCCAAGCCCTGTCCAGCCTGGCCTTGGGCACTGCCAGGGATCCAGGGACAGCCACAGCTTCTCTGGGCACCCTGTGCCAGGGCCTGCCCACCCTCCCAGGGAACAATTCCTGCCCAATAGCCCATCCAACCCTGCCCTCTGGCAGTGGGAAGCCATTCCCTTTGTCCTATCACCACGTTTTTTTATCAGTGTTTATACTGCTGGAGTGGAATTTAATGGGGTGATAATGACACTCAGCCTGCTCAGAGAGATGGCAAGGCAGCAGCTTGGTTTACTCAACGAGTAGTAATTATGTCCATGTTTGCCCATAGTAGCAAAACTCTTTACTAAGGCATTCAAGGACGGAGGTATTCACAGGAGACAAATTCCTCCACTTGCAGCAGTGGCTTTGCCCACCTCAGACACGCACAGGCTACATTCCCTCTGGTGGGAATGGGGGCTCTTGGTCACAAAGCAGTCAGGTAATGATAGTTGGGATGTATACTGCAACCCTGGGCTCTGAACAGACTTTGAGGATTCCCTCAAGTGGCCAAACAGGGAAATGGCTTAGAAATGTGATTAAATCAGCTTTCTCTCTACATCCAAGCTTCAATTTTTGCTTATTTTTCCATTCATCTCCATGCTCTGGGTCTCCTGAGCTTTTACCTTTTGTGGAGAAACCCACTCTGTTCATCCAACAATGTGGCAGCAATGGGGGGTGAACCTGAATCACCCTGCAGCTTCTCAAAAACCTTAATACTGTCGAGGAAAGCTCAATTAGTCCCAGAGCCTAGAGAGACAACCTTCACCGAGGTACCCCATATCCCTGTGATTTGAAGATTACTCCTGCCCCGAGTTGGACTTCCCCAACAAATCATGAGCAAGCGCTGCCCACCATTCTTGCTGCCTCAAATCCTACAGCCCTTCCTTCCCTGGGCTCTGCTTACAGGTCCCTGTGCCTTGCTGTAATTCCCCTCTGGAAGGCTAAGAGCAAGCACTGAAGGTAAATTGTGTTTAGTCCATACCTGGGATCAGCAGGAGATGGAGCAGCTGCTCCCAGGGATGCCTGGAATAGGCAGCTCAGCAGCTCTGCCTTCCCTGCTCCACTGGAGAGGCCCTGGGTGAGGGATATGCTCTGTCCTCCCTGCAGATGCCAGGGACACTCTCAGGTGGCCACCACAGACAGCCAGTCCTGGTCATGGGGACAGAGCAACCCAGCAGCAGCAGTGACCCAACCACGGCTTGACTTAGCTGGGGGATTTCATCACTCCAGGATTTGAATGTGGGATGCCGAGAAGGCTTTGTGTCAGTGTTGTCATCCATGGGAACACACAATGGGCTTTGAAAGAACAGCCAGGCTGGGAGCCTGGGCCAGGCAGTGCCTCTCTCTGGGTGCCTGGTGGATGGCCTGGATATGGCTGTATCCAGAGCTGACAGCAAAGCACATGGAGCTAATCCTGATTAGCCATGGCTCGAAGGGTGACAGCTCTGCCCTTGAACTTGGAGAGGGAAGGGTGGTGGCTGGTCCAGCAAACCCATTTGCTACTTCTTGCTGCTTCCCAGCTGCTGGCCTTAGCAGAGCAGATGGATGCCTGGATTAGGATTATGCAGCACCTCTGCTGCTCCTCACTGCCTTCTCCTGGCACCTGGGCTCTGCTCCGATGGACTGGAGGGTGAGGGGAGGAGTGCTCCAGGGATTCTGGAGGAGCCGTGTTACCTGGCAAAACACGGCTTCCCGTGACGGCCACCAGATCCCAACAGGCAAAAGGAATTGCTCCCTGGGCAGACCCTGTGGGACTGGCACAATTAGGAATTTTGTCACCTGGGCTGATGGTTTGAGGGTGGGCAGGCACAGCAACCCTGCACCCTTCTGGAGTCTGGCTGGGTTGTTCAGGAGCAGATAACACCTTCCACAGCCCTTTTTCCAGGGAATATCATGGCTCCTTACAGGCAAGGGTTAACTGTAATGGAAAAAGTGGGGTCCCCTTCAGGGATGGAGGGCCAGAGCTTGTGCTCTGGACCTTTTCAGCTGTGTAGAAGCACTGGCAATGCTGAGCCAGCTGTTGACAGCTGGATCCTCCAGCTCATGACAGCTTTTCACCAGCACAGCAGCCTCTGCCTCTGCCTCTCTCTGCCTCTGTGGCTGCCTCTCAACTCATGTGGCTCCTTCTACCCAAAAAACCTGCCTGCCCATCTGAAGAGAAAATGGTTCAAGGCTTTTTGCAGTCTTGGGGAGGGGAAAAATTTCAGTGTGTTGATTTTCCACATCACTTTTAATCTGTTTGTTCCCATGTGTGTCAGGAATTACTTCAGTTTTGCTTAATCAGAATAGACAAGAAGCAGGCAGATTTTAATTCCTTTTTCACACAGTTCACCATAACTCCAAGACTCCACAAAACTCTGTGACTGGAAATTTTCAAAGTGCTATTTTTGCAGTCCTTTGTCCCTGGATGAAACATCTCATTTTAAACCATGCAGAAGCCCAGTTTCAGAACAATTTGCCCCAGTATCCAATCTTCCTAAAGTGGCCTAGTTCAGCCTTACAGAGCTGGTTTTAATAAATCCTGGACTTGGATTTTTGTCCTGCTGCACACACTTTATATTTCATATGACAAGGGATCTGAATTTTGCTTTGCAGACACCTCTTTCTTCCACTGAAATGCTTCCCCATTAATATTTATTTTTGATTTTTCAGCACCTACTTCAGCTTCTAACTACAAAGCAGCTTCAGGCACCAAATCCAAAGTAGCACTGGATCCCCATATCAGGCTCAAGGATGGAAAACTGGAACTGGTGAGTGGCAAGGTCCCTCTCCCCAAAGCAAGGTCTCCTCCTTGTGCATTATGCAGGAATTAGTCCATTCTTCATGTGAGTTTGCTGGAGGTGGAGTACAGCCTCTGAAGTAAAGAGGGTGAAACACCCTGACTGTGTCCAAACGGGCATTTAAACATCCCTGGTTCATCTTTGCTATTTCTCAGTGCTCCATGAAGCTCCAGAAGTCTTCTCCTGGCAGCTACACCTCCTTGGACATGCTGCCATTGGCTGAGCTTGTGCCCCCCAAACTCTTTGGTGCTGCTGTCACTGCTAGGGTGATCTCAGACAGCCTGGTGTGAGCGAGGGATGGCTGAGACAGGAGATTCCTCACGGAGGAGCCATCCAGAACCGCTGATTTTTCCATCACTTTAGGGAAAACATTCCATGGGCATGGAGCAGAGCTGCCCATCTGCTCACCGAGACCCTGGCGAGGGACAGGGTGCCCTGGGAGGCCATGTCCCAGTCTGGCACCTTGGGTGCTCCTGGCGTTTGAGGGGAGATGTGGGGACAGACCTGTGTGCGGGGCCGGGACGCGATGTGACGAACATCTGCTGCCACCCGACGGCAGCGCCGCGCTCGCCCTCAGGAGCGCCGGCGGAGCCTCTGCTGAGCCCGCCTGGCTCTCCTAAAGCGGGACCCAGGCTGGCATTTGCCCAGCGGCCTCTCCTCCTCCCGGGGACGGAGCAGCTCCTCCCGGCTGGCAGGAGCGGAACGCTCGCCTTCACTTTTCAAAGCCTGTGTCAGGCGCGGGCGCTGCAGCGGCTTTGGGGTGGCCAACCCCGCCAACATCCCAAAGTCTGGGAGCCTGCGGCACTGCCTTGCACAGGGGTAGGCAGAGGAGCAGGAGGGAGACTTGAACGGCACAGCAGATGGATCCCAGGGACTCGCTGGGGCTGAAACAGGAGCGAGGAGCCCTGCGCAGCCCCTTCCCAGGGAATTCCCGGGAGCTGCTGGGATCAGGAGCTGCGTGTGCAGCCCGGCACGGGTGAATGTTTGACTCGGGTTCTTTCCCAGAGTCTGCTGAGCTCGACTTTATCTTTTAAAGCTTTCAGTTGCTGCTGCCAGCAGGGAAGTGGGGCTTGCACAGGTTTATCTGCTTCTGCGTGTTGCCCTGGGCTTGAACTGATAAATATCAGTAGAAGTCAGGGCATCGGGAGTAATGAGAGAGCAAAACATGCAGTGGAGGAGTAAAATGTTTGAATGTCTCTTCTCTCCATGGGAAATACTCTGTTAATAGCTTTTATCTTCTGATCCCAAACAATTTCTGGGCAGTAAGAGAAAGGAGAGGTTGAGCTCTTGCCAGCTGAGTCTTGCTAAAACTCCACTGGCTTTTTATAAAAGTCCTGAAAGCTCATCAGAGCTGCATCTCTGATTGCAGAAAAAATGTTCTCGGAGGGATGTGAACCTGTGTTCAGGAACAGATATTACCATACATGTGCAGGAAAGGAGAGACTGCAAATCCAGTCCAAGCCTGCTCCTTTGGGAGATGCTGCCTGGAGAAACCCTGCACCAAGTGTCTTCCCAGGGCTTACCCCAAAGAGCTGCTTTTGCAGTATTTTTCTTTTTAAAGGCTCCTTGTTTCTGCTCAAGGTTCTGCAGTATCTAGGTCTGGATGTGACCGAGGAGAAGAAGAGGCAGCTCCGGCAGAGCCTGACCACGGACTCACAGGGGACAGTGGCCTATGGAGGTGAGCAGGAGCTCTGCCCAGGGCACAGCTGCCATTTCTGTGCAGCTTCACTGGCAGCTAAACAGGGACAGGAGTGGCAGGTGAGACACCTGCCTGGGTACTGCTGGAGCCTGTAAAGAGGGAAAGTCACAAACTCGGAAGAATCACGGAATCCTGGAATGGTTTGGGTTGGAAGGGACTGCAAAATTCATCTCATTCTACCATTCTCTACTTCCACTATCCCAGGCTGCTCCAAACTCTGTCCAAGAGGACATTCCCAGGGATGGATCAGCCACAGCTTCACTGTGAAAGCTGTGCCAGGGCCTCACTGCCCTCACCGGGAAGAATTTCTTCCTAACATCTAATCTAAACCTACTCTCTGTCAGTTTAAAGCCATTCCCATTATCCTATCATAGTAAAATCAGACTAAAAGAAAATTGGTGCAATGGCTTACTTTCCATAAAATCCCAGCTTTCCCAGCAGGAACTGGCCAGAGGAGACACAGAAAATAAAAGCCAGTTCTGCTTTCTGTGGCCTTCCAGAGCATGTCTGGCCCACATGCTCTGCTCCCCAGAAGGATTTCAGCAAAAATCCAAAACCATCAGCAACGTCCCCACCAGAGAGAGCAGTCACAAGGCATCTGGATCAATGGTTTTTGCAGAGTGAGGGATGGGACACAGAACCATGGCCCTCTTCTATGAGTGGCAGGCGTTGTAGTTTGTGGCAACAGAAATAAGGATTATCTGGGGTATTTAGCAAACGTGCTGGCAGTAAAGATGCTGCTTTTGCAGAGACTCTGGCTCCTGCTGCAGCCCAGGGACTGAAGGTGGGACCATGTGAACCTCATGAAGTTCAATAATGCCAAGTGCCTGTCCTGCACCTGGGTCAGGGCAGCCTCAAGCACAAATCCAAACTGAGTAACGGATGGAGAGCAGCCTGGGGGAAGGATTTGGGGTGTTGGAGGATGAGGGGTGGCCATGCCCTTGCTGTGAGCACCCATAAACTGCCCTGTGCTGGGCTGAGCCCCAGTGTGGGCAGCAGGGGAGGGGGGGGACTCTGCCCCCTCAGGTGAGACCCCACCTGCAGAGCTGCCTCCAGCTTGGGGGAGCCCCTTGCAGGGCCTAAAGGGGCTCCAGGAGAGCTGGAGAGGGACTGGGGACAAGGGATGGAGGGACAGCACACAGGGAATGGCTTCCCACTGCCAGAGGGCAGGGATGGATGGGATATTGGGCAGGAATTGTTCCCTGGGAGGGTGGGCAGGCCCTGGCACAGGGTGCCCAGAGAAGCTGGGGCTGCCCCTGGATCCCTGGCAGTGCCCAAGGCCAGGCTGGACAGGGCTGGGAGCAGCCTGGGACAGTGGGAGGTGTCCTGCTCATGGCAGGGATAATCTCTGGGGTCCCTTTGTGCCCAAACCATTCCGTGTTTCTGTGGTTCTGTGACTGGAAGCTCTGGGACTGTGGTGCCCCCTTCCTGATGGCTCCCACTTATGCCACACAGCCCATTCTGCTGTTCTTTCCCTCATGTCTGAAGGCAAAATGAAGGTGGATTTTCAGAGTTGTCAATTTAACACCTTTTCTAAGTGCTGAACTCACTGAGTTGGTTTTTTTCTTGTTTAAATCAGCAAATGAGAAAGGGCAGCAGGTGCCTTTTTCTGGGGAAATGTGGGTTTAGCTTAAAATTTTAAAACCAAAACCAGAGTCATGAAAAACTCCCCTGTGAAAATATATGGGGTTTTCTGGGTTTTAAAAATGTAGGTTTTTTCAGCTGTATAAGAAATAGGAGTTTGATAAAGGCTGTCAACAACTCATTTAAGCTTGATGGGATTGCTGAGGAACTCAGGATTATTAGAGAAACCTGTCTGGCATCTCTAAACCCTGCTTGGCACCAGTGGATGGCCCCAAAATCAGCAGCATTTTCTCCTAACACACAGCATTTTTCTCTTTGAGCCTGCTAAAAACTGATTGTTTCTCACAGATGTTCTCCAAGCACTCAGGGATGTGATGCAGGAGGAGCTGGACGAGGCTGGTCTGGATTCCAGCTCCATGCTCTTCACTCAGCACGAAGTGGCCAATTTGCTGGATACATCAGCTTTTCACTCCCTGGTCAGTCACCCCAAAGCTCTTATACATTGAATCCATGGATCTTCTACATTAAATCCATGGAATTCTGAGATGGGAAAAGCTAAATTACCATTTTCTGGTTGTTCTAGAGTTAGAAAGACAAGGCAGAACTATTCATTAATAATTTTGTTTATAGGAAATTCTATAAAAGACCTCAAACTTCTTGTTTTTAATACGGAAATAACAGTATCTATGGGATAATATGAGGAAGCTGCCTGGCAGCAGAAGGAAAAACAGCCATAATTAATCAATTCTAAGTAATTTCATTTGGTTCATGAAATGAAAACTCTCTGTACCTCAGCTTTTTCAGTAATGACGGGGATCAGAGAGCTAAATTCTGTGGGGCAGAAAGAACCCTCCTGGAGCTGAATTGTTTAATGTGCCTTTTGATCTGTTGCATAAAAATGCTGACTTCTTTTGGAGGCGATTTTGATTTATGTGTGACGAGTCTGTCCCTCTCCTTGCAGACCTTTGACTCTCTCAGCTGCAATGGCAACGAGGATGTGGAGCAGCTGCAGCTGGAGATGAGGGATCTGCGGCAGGAAGTTCACAGGCTGAAGGTGGAGCCTCCCCTCAGAGCAGATTTCTTGGCTGGGACCTTCTGCTGTAGCTCTCCATGGGTGTAATGGGGTGGCCTGTCCCTCTGGAGAAGTCACCAGTTTGCATTCTGTGCATTCCTCGTCACACAGGAGCCTCTCATGCACCACTCTCCTTAATTGCCTCTTTCTCACTCTCCACCTCAAAGCAAAACTTACTTGCACTCAAAGCATGCAGTCCCTTCTCAGCAGGGAGTTAATATCTTTAAAAAGCAGGTCTCATTAAGAATTCCAGTCTGTGATTAGCAGAAGCAGCACCTGTCCTCTCACCCTCACCTGGCTGTCAGCACCTCTGCTACTGGTGGAATTCTGCAGGTCACCGCCCTAAAAGCTCTCCCTGGGGGGCCCAAAGTGCACAGAACTTCTGTAAAAAAACACTCTGGTGGGTAGGGACATTCTAGAGAATGTCCTGTCATTTGTTGCTTCTAATCTGGTGAAAATATTTCCCACAGTCTCTCCTGAGAGAAGTGGAGAACAGAAAGAAGTCGATGGAGGATGAGCTTCAGAGGCTGAACCAAGTCAGTGAAGGGATTTCTGGGGTGCTCGGGGTGAGTTTGGGGGTGGCAGCTGAGGGGGATGTGGTGTGTTCATCAGAAGCTCTGGGTGCTTGCAGAAGGCGCTGGGGTTCCTGTCAGAGAACCGGACCCTGCACAGCAAGCTGCAGATGGCTGAGGTGGTGCAGAGACAGGCTCACAGCGCCGAGCAGGACTACGAGGAAGTCATCCACCTGCTGGAGGCTGAAATTGCAGAACTGAAGATACAGCTGGCCGGGAAAAAAGCAAAGCACGTCTCTGAAATAGAGGTAATGCAACCCCTTAGTCTAGGGAAAAACTCACAGCCCTTCAGACTCTTCTCCTGTGGGTTCATAGAGTCATGGAATGATTTGGGCCAGAAGGGACCATAAAGCCCATCTCATTTCAACCCCCTGTCATGGGCAGGGATACCTTCCACTATCCCAGTTTGTTCCAAGCCCTGTCCAACCTGGCCTGGGACAGTCCCAGGGACCCAGGGGCAGCCACAACTAAGGTTACCCTTCTATTTACATAGGAGAAAATGAAATTGCACATAGATCATTTATCGTGTGAGACCACAAGGCCAACACAGTCTCTGTGTTAAAATTTGCATGACTTCCACTGTCCCTTCCCGAAGGACACTGCTTTTCCTTGTAGCAAATGTCACAAACTGTTGTTTCCAAAAGCCAAGACTGAAGTATCACCACCACCTTTCTCTTCCTCCTGTGTCCCTGCCTCAGGAGGACATCCTGGAGCTGAAGAGGCAGCTGTCCCTGGCTGATGGCCAGCTACGAAAATCTGAAGTCTCACGGAAGCGCCTGGAGATCTGCAATAGGAAACTTCTCCTGTTTGTGCAGGTGAGGTGTGGAACTGCCCCGGTGCTGCTGCAGCATCAGCACAGCCTCTTTCCTTCAGGGTGGTTTTGCAAGTCCAATCAACTTCCTGCTCCATAAGCAAGAGGGGGTTTTTTCCCTGTCTCACCCTAAAAAGTCACTGTCTATTAGTTAGGAGGAAGCAGGGAATGAACTCAGATCTCCTCATATCCCTGGGAGCGATGCAAACTCCATGGTGCAGGTTTTGCTGGTGGCTCTGCTCTTCCTGGCTCTCTGTGCTGAGGCTGCTCCAGGAGCTCTGCTGTCAAAATCATCCATGCTCACCTTCCCTTGCTATAGCTGAGGGTTGCTTCTCTATAAATAGGAGTCTGAAGAGTGAGTTGCTCTTCCAGTGCTTTTTCCGCCCCAGATTTCCTGCAAAATCTCACAGTTTAGTCTTTCAACTGGCTGTTTTTCCACTTTGTTCCCTATAGTGGGAACACCAGTATGTGCAATTAGTAAACTGGCCAGCATGGGAAGCATTGGTACTCAGTGTATCTGCTATGGCTAATGGTGACCTGTCCCAAGATCTCCTGAAATCAAGCAGAAACAGTGGAGCAGAAGGAAATGTAGATGCTGTGTCCTTTGCTCCAGAGAAGGAAGAATTAAATGCCTCCAGAGCTTCAGCACAATGTGCTAGAGCCTGTGCTGTTTGGGGTCAGACTTTGGAAATGGATCTCACTTGACCCCAGGGTCAAACATCACAGGATTTTGAGCACTGGAGCAAAATATCTCATTTTTTTCTCCACCCCTCAGTAGGGTTGGAGAAGTCATGAACTGTGCATGGTAATGAGAGCTTACACGTGCAGGCCCAACCCAGGAGCCAGCAATTGCTGGCAGCAATGATCACTGAAATGCAGCCTGCAAAATAATTCCTTGGAAGAGGATTTTTGTGTTGCATTTCATATATTTTAGCAGTGGTATTGAAATGCAGAATTCAGATGTGTCTGTAGATTCATGAATGCTGCCTGAGCTGCAAAAGGCCTTGAGATATTTGCTTCAAGGGCAATGAATAAGCAGAAGCTGATTACTGTCATATTAAATCTGATCATCAGGAAAAACCCATGGGGTTTGTTCTCAGGAATTATTCATTTCTATGAGTTTGAAACCTTTTTTTTTTTTTATGGCAGAACGTTCACAAGGTCCTCAGCACACAGAGTCATTTACCAGATGAAAAAAGGTAGGAGATGGTTTCTGGGAATAGTGAACAGCAACATGAAATGTCCTTTGCTGACCTTTCTCAGGGGAAGGTGCTTCGCACGTAATCTAGCCAGAGTTTCTAAATGTACTTTCACTTTGGAAGTGAAACCATGGGAGAAAGATGATCTGGAGGCTGCTGGTGGGTTGGTGCTGGTGGGGGGGGTTGGCCTCTGTTCAGGCTTTTTTTGGGAGTGAGTAGCTGAAACTCTGCTCTGGTTAAATTGCTCTTGTCAGCAGAGCCCCCAAGCAGGTTGTTTCAGAGCAGCAGAATTTTGACCCACCTGCTTTTTCAAACATAAACCAGGTTTTGGTTCCAGGACCACATCCTTTTTTATCAGCAGTTAGAGTAGAAAGACTGTAAGAAAAGAGCTCTCAAGACTCTCAGCTGCATGATGGCTGCAGAAATAGTGCTCAGGCTTCTGCAGTCCCATCCAACATCTCCTATGACTTGGGCATAAATACATCACACCTCTATGTGTGTTTTTAACTGCTTAAATCATTGAAAAGTCACTGTCCCATTGATAATGACCAGCCCCTTTGAAAAGCCAGTTTTTAAGAGGGATGGAAATCAGTTTTTAAGTTTCCAAGTTGATTATTTCTAAAATAATGAGGGGGAAATGCTTTTGACAAATTCTAAAGAATACTTTGCTATTTGTCTGTAACAAAGCAATGCAAGTAGGTCTAGCAGACACTTGAATGTGGTGGGAAGGAGATGCAACCCCCCCCAAAACCCACAGAATTTACGCAGCACATCCTTCCCGAGAGGCTGGCCAGGATTGTCAATGACCATTCTCTGATAGAAGTATTGATGGCACTTTTCATATTTATAAGCATCAGCCATGAAACAGAAGAGGATAAAACAGATGCAGTCTCAGACACATCTCTTCCATCTTCAGATCTTGTTGACCTTTTGCTATCAGAAGCTAAAGAACTGTTAGCGCCAATCTTCTCCAACAAGGATGGTAAGCACCAGATTAACTGGAGAAAGCTGAATCCCAGCAAGTCTCAGGGATCTCTGGCAGTGTTATTGCCAGTTTCCAGCACCTTCCATATTTTTCCATACCAGCTGAGCCTCCCTGATGCTCTCATGCTCACTGAGATGTAATTGCCCTCCCTATATCCATTTGACTTATCTCTAAATCTGCAATGCAGACTCGCAGGGTAGGGAGTGAAAGACTTGTGCCCAGGGCCAGAGGATAGGTGTTTATTCAGGGAAAAACCCCTAAGAGGCAGGAGGATGATTTCATAGAATCATTGAAATGCTGGTTGAAAGGGACTGCTGGAGAGCAGATCTGCTCCAGCGAGGCCCATCCCAGTACAGGGGATTTGCAGTGGGTTTAGCCAGCCAGGATGGCACCTCCTGGGAGGTGTTCCCTCACTGTTCTGTGACAAAAATCTTCCCAGCACCCAGCCCGACCTCCGCCAGGGGCAGCCTGTGGCCACTGTCCCCAGTTCCACTGGCTACACTGCCGAGAACAGCTTGGCTCCAGCCTCCTTTAACTGCCCCTGACAGTGGTGGGGGCTGTGACGTTGCCTCTCAGCCTCCTCTTTGCCAGGCTAAACAAACCCAGCTCCCTTAGCCCTCCCCAGCCTCTCCCTGCAGTCCTGGGGCTCCCCTTGCTGCACCCTGTCCGGTTTCCCAACAGCTTTAAACCCAGGATCCAAACTTTCCTTATGCCATCCAGGTACAACTACAGCAATGCTGAGTAGAAGGGAACAGTCACTTCTCCATTTGCTTGGAGTACAAACCAGCCATGTTCCCTTTTTCTCACATGTCTGTGACAGAATCATGGAACAGGCATCCAGCTCCATGGGAGTCTGGATTAACTTACCCAGTCTGGGACTCTGAGCTGGTCGTAAGCCATAAACATTTCTTGGTGGCAATTATTTGACCCTGCTTGTCTCTTCCCACACCAAATGAGTGACTGACCTCCTCAGTGTCACGTCCAGGTGAATGCACAGCCCCAAACAGGTGCCCAGTCCTTGCTCTTTGATGCTGTTCACCAGCTCAGCGTGGCCATGGCCCAGCGCTGGCTTTGTCTCAAAGTACAAGGCACAAAGGAAATAATTGCAGCCTTTCAGGAGCACCTCTGGTTTATGAGCGCTGTCAGCATTTTCTGAGTTCTTGCCCCATTTAAATGTGCATTATCATAACGCAGCAGCATTGGGCATGTTCTCTGCACTAACACTTGGCTCTGTGCTTCCATCTGCAGCTCTGCCATGGGACAGGGACCAGTGCCTGCCTGCTGAAGGAATCCCAAATTACAAGGAGTAGGTGTCAAAACTGCCCTGGTCTGTAATTTGGACAACACAGATACTAAAATTTCCTGTTTGTTTTGTCGGGGTTTTTTAACCGAAACTGTTGTTTGACAACTTTTGATCAGACAGTCTAGGAGAGGCCTCCAGATGGCCACGACAGAGAAATACTGTGAAATTCCTAGACAGTGAGAGACTTCCCGCCTTGCACGGTGTGAATTCCTGGATTTCTCTTTTGCTTCATAAAATGCTGGTTTTCCTTCAGGCCAGATGGGAATTTGTGGTTCTGTGGCTTGTCTAGCTGGCATTTTTATAGTGTGTTCTGTGTAAGGGAAAAAGCATTACTGAGTATGTTAATCTTTTATGCTGTGGTATTGAGATGCTGTGAAGCTCCAGACAAGGACAGCAGGATGACACGGCTTTGTTTGGACCTTAAATTGTTAAATTTCCTTGAAACCTCTTGAATGGCTTATATTTAACAGAGCCATTTCCTAAAGTAATCTGAAAGGGCATTTTGAGACCTAAATATCTCCTACTGCTTTTTTAGCTTAACTCAACCTGAAGATCTGCCAGCACAGTTTTTTTGTTTAGGTATAAAATACCCATTTGCAAATGATAATTTCAGGGTTATGAAAAGCATTTTCAGACAAAACAGGCAGTCTGCACAGTCTAACTAGGCAAGATCTGTGGCCTCCTCTTCTCTCCTAAGAAGCAGCACTGTCTTCACATTACCTTCTGTGTCCTTCTCCCAAACTACCTAAGGCATATTTCTCCTTTTCAGCCACCTTCATCAGAAGACCACATGGCCCCCTCCTGCAGCCCAGACCAAGAGTGACCAACCACAGCCACCAAGCCCCACGGAACTGCCTAAGAAGCCGACATAAATATCCCATGGCTCGCTGGTGCTCCGGACCACAGCCATCGCCCCCATGGGAGACAGGAAAGACACCCCCAAGGCACCTCAACTTCCAGGCAAAGCAGACTGAGAACGAGCTTTCTGACACAAGACTAATTCTTCCTAACTATCCAAGACTTTTTCAGCAACCTCCCCTGCGTGTCTACCTCTGAGTTATTGTACAAGGCTTTTTGCTCACGGTTTTGCAGCTTTATAGGAAAAATATTCTCAAGAGGCTCCAGAGGCCTGGATTTCAGTGGCAGCCTGTTAGAGCTTGTATTCTGGGTAGCATGAATGTACCTGAGGGACTCAGGGGTCTCCAACAGATCCCTTTTGGTATTTCAGATGAAAAACCAAAGTCGATTTAGTGACTGTAATCAAAGCAGCTTAATCCGTAGTGTCCTAGCTGTCTTGGGATAGGTACTTCTGGTTTTATTCTTTTTGTATAGCTTATCCCAGCTGCAGTGCTTGAAGTGGGAAGCAGCAGCTCAGGCAGTTGTTGGCCAGAGTGCAGGACAGCCAGCGGATGCTCCGGGCACAGCGTGGACACCGAGCCCTCCCTGGAACGCGGGGCGGGACATAGCGGGCATAGTGAACATAGCTCAGCAAAGGCCCCGGTGTCACTGGGAAATGAGATCCACATGATGCAAGACTGAGACAGCAATGAATGGGGATCAGATCTGAGATGGGCAGAGGTCTGCAGAATAAAATGGAAACACTCCTCGCAAGGGGTTTGCTCTCTGGGTTCTGATTGCAGCTGCTGCGTTCAGTGTCTCACAGACAAAGACACAGCCTGGGACCATTTTTCCTCCCTCTTCTTTTGGCAGCTCCTAGGGAGATGCATTGAGAAGTTAAAGGAAAATGGGGTACAATCTGACTTTTACAAGTAATTTGTTAGGATTACTTCAAATCTTCTTTGTGGGGGTTCAAAGCATCTGGATCCTTTATTGTCTAAATTAGAGGCTTAGGAAAAAATCACAACCATCACCAGTATCTCCTGCACTCGAGGTATCACTGCACTGCTAAACCAGCAACTGTGTGGTGGCATATATCACATAAATAACCAGCCTGAAATTTTGAGTAAACTTAATTTCATAGCTTGAGGTAAATTCAATCTTGGGAGTGCATACCTCAGAATATAAATTAAAGGACTTCTTTTAAAAGGAAACATAATCCTTTAGACTGCTTATAAGGAATATTCCCAGGAAGGAGAAAATATTCATCTTGGGATACCCTGTGTTTAATAACTAATTCCCCAATGCTCTCTGCTGTGATGGAATGATAGCAAATCCTGGTGTTACCTGTGGGTTTGGCCCTAGGGTTCTCATCTCCTGTGTTACACAGACAGGTAAGAGGTACACACAGCAAAATCCAGTCTCACCAGTCTGGTGTACCCTGATCCTGGAAAAACACCTCCAGTTCCCCTGGGGTTACCCAGCAGATCCCAATCTGCTCCTGGCAGGGTCTCTCTAAAAGCATTTGGCTGGAGGTGATGCACTAGGGAGACGTCTCCAGCCACTGCTTGTCACACTCGTCAGGGAACAGCACAAACAGGATTTTGGAAAGGAGCAGGTCTTGGGCTGTGCTGTGTGATTTCAAATGCCCAATGGCACTTGAGACACCTGGGAGAAAAGAAGCAAGTTATGGTGAAAATACAAGTGTTTAGGCTACACTTAATCAGCTGGAAAATCAACAGTCTGTTGTGGAAAGCCACAGAAGTTTCAACACCTTCTCTGACAATCACGAAATACTTTTCTGAAAATATGAGTATTGAATTCCACCTCCTTGAGTGCTGGAAAGGCACAGACCAGTACTGTCCCAGCAGGGACCAGTTACATGGTCTGAAAGAGAAATCCTTGATGCTGCTTCCGTAGTCTGTATTATTCCATAGATCTGTATTTTAAGGTCCCAAAAAAGAAGATCTTGCATTAAAGCATCACCGTGGATGAGGGCTTGGATGAGATAAGCATTGGGCAGTTGGTGCTGGCACCTGGCAAGGGGTGGAAACAAGGGGATGCTGCCCCAAGGCTGCTGCATTTGGGGTCTCCTGAGCTGTCTCTTACCAAAAAAGCTGTACAGTACACAGCCTTTTAAAGAGCCCCAACAGTTCTGTGGACTCAGCTCACTGGCGGCCCCTCTGGAAAGGAAATCCTCTATGTTCCCATCAGCCACTGGAGAGCTTCACATCAAACAAGGATCAAGCAAAGCTTCCTAAAGCTTTCCTGTTTCTCAGCTGGTTTCCAATATTTCCTTTGAATTTACCATATTCCTTTTGCCTTTGCTTGGAGCCCAGCAGACTTCTCTGCCTGTTAACCCCGCTGCTCTGCAGAGCAGTGCTCAGAGCTAAGCTCTGACGAGAGCTGTGCCCCTGGAGGTGACGCTCATTTCTGTGACCCAGAATAACAAACCTGTGTCAGGCTTTACTCCCAGGCAAGGGGAATTAAGCAGAACTCAACCAGTCACGGGGTTACATCTCCCACAGAACTACCGAGAGGCAAAAGGGGAAATGCATAAAGCAACAAACAGCACAGAAGGAGAAGTTATTTAAATAGGATGTTCTTCATTCACGCAGGGCCTGTCTAGCACTCTACAAGAGAGCTGAATTCTGGATTAATTTGCAATATTTTTGGCTTGCTTGTAACGTTATGGAGATGTGCTGCTGTCACAATGTGCTGTGTTTCTCTCAGAGAACCTGCCTCAGAGAGTCCCAGCATGACTGCACAGAAATGAGGAGCATTTGTGATAAAAATGAGATCTGAATGGTATTAGATCTTCCTGAGTGGCCTTCCAGATCCTGAAAGGATCCTATAAGAAAGATGCAGGGGGATTTTTTACAATAGCATGTAGTAACAGGACAAAGGAGAACGGCTTCACACTGACAGAGGGTAGGTTTAGGTTTGATATCAGGAAAAACTTCCCTTTGAGGGTGGGCAGGCCCTGGCACAGGGTGCCCAGAGAAGCTGGGGCTGCCCCTGGGTCCCTGGCAGTGCCCAAGGCCAGGCTGGACAGGGCTTGGAGCAGCCTGGGACAGTGGGAGGTGTCCCTGCCCACGGCAGGGGGTGGAATGAGACGAGCTTTAAGGTTCCTTCCAACTCAAACCATTCTGTGTTTCCAACATTCTACGACAGGCTGGAAAATGGCAAATATTTTATGAGCCAAAATGCAGAGAGGTCCCCAAAAACAGAGCATGTCAACACACTGCAGGTGATAAAAAGATCCATTTAAAAGCATCAGCTGGATCAGCTGTTCAGCTGAAAGCTTTGGGGGTTAAACACCCTGATGGAATGGGTTTCTTTTCTATTTCTCTTATGCAAAGCAGAAATCCAGTTCTTAGCTGCTGGTGGGTAAGAGGGTGAGAGACTCCTGTGCCCCACAAAATAAACCAAGCCAAGACTGGGGTATGTATTTTAACAGCTGCAGAAGCAGGGAAGGTGGGGCAGGGAGCCACCTCGGCATTGTGTTGGAAGGTGAATGTAGCAGAGCCATTAGCACACTGCTCATCTGCAGTCCCACGGGGAAAGGAACCCAATCTCAGCTTGCTGCTCTCCAGTTTCATCCCTGCCAGTGATCTCTGCCATCTCGCTGTGTGACCTTGGGCAGCCCATCTCATCTCAGTTTTGCACCAAAAAGCAAACGGGACCAAGAGTGGCACGGGGAAGGCAAAGCCCTAGGGATCCATGGCATGTGGGGCAACCTCCAGGCCAAGAGAGCCTGCAAGTGCTGTGGGGATGGGCACTGCTGGTCTCTTTTCAGTGAAGAAAGCCTCAACATTTCAACTTTTCCTGGCTCTCAGAACTGCAGATCCAGCTTTTGCTCAGCTTTGGTGAAACAGAGCAAGGTAAAGTGCTTAAAAGGTGTCTTTACAGAGGTGTGGAGGTAGCAGAGGTGAACTCCAGCCCAGAAAGGGGCAGTGGAGGAGGCTGGTGTGTCCATCCCAGTGCTGGAGGCTGTGTGTGGAGCCTCTTCTTTCTCTCAGCTCCACTCAGTGACACCTGGACTGAAGCCCAGGTTTAGAGAGTGGAATACACCTCCATGCTGCTTTAAATGTGGCTCTTGAAAGGCAGGTGAACTTTACTGCTGAATTTTTAAGCAAGCCTTTAATGTTTAAAGAGTGCTGATTTTCTGAGGGTTGTTGAACATGTGTGGCAGAGGGCTGGACAGCACCTCCTCGGCATGACACTGCAGCAAGGGCTGGGCTGGTGTGTGAAGCTGCCTTGCCTGTCCTGCTTTTCCTCAGGGATCCAGGGGGATCCTTCCCCTGCTCAGGGCTGTCTACCCCAGCACCTCCATGGCAGGCCACTGAATTTTTTGGCCTCACTGACTGCAGCTTTGGCACAAGGCTCCTTTGCAGCTTCTTTCAGCTGCTTTCATAATAAGGTAAATAGGAGTAACAATGAACAATCCCTACAAGCTTTCTCCTGCACATGGCGTGCCAATGCACTTGAATTGCTGTTGAGTTTTTTTTAAATTTATGCAACCAGAGGAAGCTCAGAAGTTGAGAGAAAAAGCAGAATTTGAAGAGAAATGCCCTTGCAATGGGGGAAGTGGAGGCTGAATGATATCTCCAGACCAGATGTCCTTTCTGGGAGACATACTTCTTTCGAACTGCGGGGCTGGGCTGCTGAGGGGTGAGAACTTCTTTCTGAGGAGCTCCCATGAGAAAAAACTGAGGGTCAGTGCCAGCCCTTGAAACAAACACCCAGCCCTGGTAGGTGGAAGGACAGTCAGAGCCCTTGGGAATGCCCTGGAGAGCTGGTCCTGTGTCAGGGGAGAAGGCAGCCCACCGACACTGGAAAATGCCAAGGTGACCTTCTGACAGCAGGAGAAAACAAATGTTGGGAAAGGGGAATTATAGTCAGGGCTGCACAGCAGAGAAAAGGATGGGATGGGATTCACCAAAATCTCATCCAGCTTTTATGACCTGAACAAAAGGGAAACCACCACAATTATGGCACAAAGTAGTTACAGGCCGGTATAAATTGTGTAGCAAGAAGATGGAAATAGTGCTTTGTTTTTTCTTCTGTTTTCTCTGAAGAAATAATAATAAGGAACAAGAAATAATAAATGAGGAACAGGAGAGAAATACAACTTCTTTAAAAAAGAAAGTTGCATTGTAACAGGAAATTCAGATTATTTATTTATAAAAATACATTTTAGTTTTATTCTGAATATATATTTATAAAATAGATACTGCAAGCCTTGAATAACTTTGTGGCTTTTGATGCCAAGTTGTGCTGTAAAGATCTTTAGGAGAAGTGCTCTGACTCTGCTGGCTGCAACCTTGGGAACTCTGACATTTGATGGTCTGGGGGTTGTTTGTTTTTGAGCAGTGTCAGGCCAGTCTCCTCAGTCTGAGATAGCAGAACATTTCAGGAAATATCGCTGATCAGAAATAGCACTGCAGCTTCCTGAAATGCCTGCCCAGATAAGGGCACACTCCACAGCTGGAAGTGATAAGGAGGCAGGAAAAGACAAAGCAGCAGTAAATGTGATGTTACTGCAGCACCCGCAGGCAAAGGGGCAGCTGGTCCTTAGGGAGCACCTGAAAGGAGGCTCTGAATGTGCAAAACATTTCCCTGCTGGTTGCCCACATCCCTCTCCTCCACCACTCTTGGTGCCACACGCCTGTTCTGCCCCAGGACCGGCTGCTCAGCCACTCTTTGACACCCCAAAATTGGGCAGCGTTGGCATCATTTCCTCCACGAGCCACAGCCTCAAGGCTGTCACTGGATGGTGACAACTCCCCAGCACACGGCCTGACAAACAGGGGCCACTCTCCAAAGCTCCCCAGGATCCACCAAACACTGCACAGATTTTCAGAGCTGGTGGGAGACAGGGAAGCTGAGAGGTGAGGATGCATCCCAGTGTCCTTCTCAGTGTCTCATGGCTGGGTGATCCCCTTGCACCTCATCAGAGAGTACATTTTGGGAATGTTTGCTCAAGGTGTGTGTGCACAGGTGCGTAATAACTCACGTAATAAATCAAACAATACACTGCAGTTAGAATTAAGGGCCACGGTGAGCAGGTCCCTCTGCTCACGAAGGGCTGATCCACGCTGAGGTGAGCAGGACTAGGCTGTGTTTGGGTGCTGTGGCTCTGCCTCCTCCAGCCCTGACCCGGGAAGGTTCCTCCTCAAGGGCAGGTGCCAGTCTGGGGAGAATCACTGAAACATGGAATATCCTGAGCTCAAAGGCTCCCATCGGGATCATCCAGTCCAACTCCTGGCCTCGCACAGGACACCCCAACAACCCCACTCTGTGCCTGAGAGCATTGTCCAACCATTCCTTGACCCCTGGCAGGGCTGTTGCTGTGACCACTCTGGGATGGGGTGAGCTCATCTCCACACACACCCCACGTTATCCTCCCTTTCTACCCACATGAGACCCCACCTGGAGACGTGGTCAAGCCTGGAGTCCTCAGCACAGGAAGGCATGGAGCTGCTGGAGCGAGTCTGGAAGAGGCAGCAAAATGATCACAGGGATGGAACAGCTCTGCTGTGGGGACAACCTGAGAGAGCTGGGGGTGCTCACCCGGCGAAGGCTCCGCGGAGACTTTAGAGCCCCTTCCAGCGCCTAAAGGGGCTCTGGGAGAGCTGGAGAGGGACTTGGGTCAAGGGGTGGAGGGACAGGAGGCAGGGACGGGGCAGCCGGCTCGGTGGGACACGGGGCAGGAGTCTCCCCTCACGGCCGGGCCCCTCA
>JAHLSL010000105.1:1278596-1290015 GCA_025920805.1 Petroica traversi | reverse complement strand
CGGGAGGCTTTCCCGCCCCGTGTGCCGGGGCCGTGGTGAGGCGGCAGAGCGGGGCCGGGGGTCGGTGTGGGGGCGCCGGGAGCCGCTCTCCTGCAGCCACGGGAAGCCCAGAGGGAAATTTCAGTCGTAATCCTGGGGGATCAGGGAGGGAGCCGGGCATGGGCTCGGGGTGGCGGGGATGCTTCAGGTGTGAGGGCAGAGTAGGGCGGTTCTGGAGTTGGCAGGTGTGTGGTGCCGGGGCCGGGCGGGGTTCGCTCCAGGGCCGCTGAGCCATGGAGGGCATCCCCAGCACCCGCCCGGGCCGGGCTCGCCCAGCTCTCCCTGGGCTCAGGGTCCAACAGATCTACCCCGAAACTGGCCCTGAAGTATTTGTGAACTCGGAGGGTGACCCTGATCAATGGCTGTTAAATGCATTGATGGGTTTAACAGGTTGACCAGAGAAGCTGTGGCTGCCCCATCCCTGGAAGTGTGCGAGGCCAGGCTGCACAAGGTTTGGAACAACCTCGGTTATTTGAAGGTGTCCCTGCCCATGGCAGGGGCTAGAGCAAGATGGGCTTTGAGGTCCCTTCCAAACCATTCTGTGATTCCATTTTTTCAAGTGAGCTTCTAGGTAAACCAAGTATGTTCTCTGGGTCACTTGGCTGAACTCCCCCAAGCAGTAAAATTGATCTGTGGATGGTGAGAAGGTGCTTCTGTTGATGGCACCACTTGTCTGGTGGGATTGATGACAGCCAGCTGTTCAAGGAAAATACAGCTGCAAACTTCACTCAGTGCATTGCTGGTGCTTTGTTGTATGGTAGAGTGAGCTGCTGCCTGGGTCTGTTCTTGATTTACATGAAGCATGGGGTCCTTGACACAAGAAGGATGTGGGCTTGTTGAAGTGGGTCCAGAGGACACCACAGAGCTGCTCCAAGGGCTGGAGCCCCTCTGCTGTGGAGCCAGGCTGGGAGAGCTGGGGGTGTTCATCTGGAGAAGAGAAGGCTCCAGGGCAGCTGAAGAGGGACTTGGGATAAGGGCTGTGAGGTTGATGAAGCCCTTGCATAGGGTGCCCAGAGGAACTGTGGCTGCCCCATCCCTGGAAATGCTCAAGGCCAGGTTGGACAGGGTTTGGAGAAGCCTGGGATAGGGGAAGGTGTCCCTGCCCATGGCAGGGGCTGGAACGGAGGTGGCTTTAAGACCCCTTCCAACCCAAACCATTCCAGGACTCTGTGTCTCCATTCTTGAACTGTATTTGAGAATTGAACTATTTCCTACATTGTGGTTGGATAGGTTGATGTATAATGACTTCCTGTGGAGTGGTAAGGTGAGGAATGAGAGGGTTTACTTCAGGAATGCTTATCTCCTGCTGCAGGCTGGCCAATGTCAGGGACTTAATGTATTGCTGTGCAGAAACGTTCCATGGTGATTCTTTGGTGAGGAAATTACCTTAGGAGATGGATGTGTGGACATACTGGTCGTGGAGCTTGTTGTGATACACACATGGAAGAGAAGCAGCTCTGAGAGCAGAGTGCTGGACACTGTTCTGTTCCCTTCTTCCCTTCAGCCAAAAAGACTGTTCCTTCTTGTGTGGTCAGCAGTGTGTAAATGTTGTTGTTTGGGTGTTTGAGTTGCTTGTCTTTGGTTTTGTCCCATGCCAGGACTCCAGGTACCCCTGCCAGGTTGAGGAGCAGTGTCCAGGCTCCACCTCAGCACAGGGACCTCTGTGCTGCTTCACCTGCTCCAGAGGTGTTTCTCAAGGGGCAAGATAAAGCTCTGCCTGAGCAGATTTCTCCTTCTAAAAGATGGTAAAGGATTATTCTGGCCCCGTTCTGCCTTGAGGCTTCCTTAAGTCAAGCTTCAAAATACTTGTTCTTAGGTGAAAAAGCTCTAATAAATATCCTAGAGCTTGGTCCCATATTATTATTCTGTGTGTAAAGCATCAATTACATTATCTCCCTAAGTGAAAGGCACTCCAGGCAGAGGAAATGTCACACACCTTTCTCTCCACCTTTCTCTAGAAGGCGAGAGGGAAGAATTGCAGCCCTGTGGAGTCCCCCTTTTCTGACTGGAAATATCAGCTTAGCTGGGTGCCACAGCTGGCTTTCACGTGGTGTAATGGTATTTGAGGAAGTCAAGAATCCTGCTATTTTCAGCAGTTCTTTGTCAAAAAATGAAACAAAAAGCCCTGCTCGGTTCTCTTCGAGATGAAAAGCAGCCACCACAGGTGGGAGAAGTTAATAAAGTCACTTGCTGCCAGTTCCACGTCCAACAGGCAGCTGCAGTGAGGAAGGAGCTGCCTGAGTTCTGTGCCTGGGTGAGAAATGGGGGTAGGGGGTCGATTCAGGGATTTCTGTGTATTTAATCTACACACTCAGTTTCTGATTTCCGAATATCTGGCTGTGTCCTGCCAAGTAAGCTGCTCCTACAAATAATAGAATTGGAGTCAAGCATATGGAAAATCCCTCAGGTGCACAGTGGCTGGTTCTAGATGAGAAGGGAACACACAGTTAATGTCACTGCCTGTCCCTTTGCTGTGTGTAGTGATGTGTGCTCCTCATGGGAGCCCTCTCAGGTCTGGCTCCTGTGCTGGGGGAGCTTGGGGTGCACCACTGCTCTTCAGAATCCATTTCTCTGGAATGCTCCCAGAGTTACAGCAAGTACCATCAGGGGTCCATACCCCTCCTCTTCCCACCTCCTTCCACTCAACACCCAGCAGGTGTAATGAGCTTGTAATGAGCTCTCGGCTTGATTCACAGAGGAGTTGCTGTGTGGGCTGGAACAAAAGGGATGCCCAGGGAGCTGAGGCTCTCAGGGCTTTGTGCTGTTGGCACAGTGTATCACAGGATGCTTTGTGAAATGTGGTGCTTATTGCTGTTTTCTGTGAAAGAATTGAAAATACTTCTAACTGGATGTTGTGATGGTTAGGGTTGTTGTTATTGGGATGGTTGTTGTCAGCCAGATTTGTTGCTTCAATGCATTGACAATTCCAACTTCTGAGCTTTGAACAACTACTCTGGGCTTGGCCAGCTGGAATTGAACCTGTTTCCTGGTGTTTGCCCATGGATGCTCCAGGTGTGCCTCCACCTGTGGATTGGGGTTTTTATGCTGCATTTCAGTGGGGCACGGCTCTTCACCTGAGTTGTCTTTGCTAAGATGTTTTTTTTAGCCAGATGTAAATAGGAAGTCGAGCAGGGAGCCTGGGCCCCTGTCGAGCTGAATGGATTTTGGGGAGCAGACATCCTCTCTGGTTGGGTGGTTTCTCTCTGGTGGTTGAACATACCTGTTTATAATTTGAGTGGGACATGAGCTGACTTTACAAACACATCTGTCTTTGGTGCTAAAGCCCTGGGAAGATGCACGTCTTGAGCTAATATGGCCCAGATGCCCAAGGGTAACACCAGAGACTCCTTGTCCTTATCAGTGCTAATTGTCATCTTCAGCTGGATGTGCCAAGTAGCCAACTTTCACTGCCTTTTCTGATGTTTTTTTCTTTCTTTTTCAGGACTTTTAGCAGGAGTCCCTGTTGCTTTGAGAAGCACAATGACCATCTCACAGCTCTGTTTGGAGGAGAGGGCATAGAAAGTCTGCTGCACTCTCCCAAGGTATGAAAGGTTTCTAGGGCAGGTGTGAGTTATCAGCTGTCATTTTTTCACAGCTTCCTGTGGGTGTAATAGTCACTGGCTCTTTTTTCCAGCCTTCCCTCAGCTGGAGAAGCACAGAGGCCATAAACCCGTGGCAGTTGAGTCCAGCAGATGCCAGGGAGCAGCGGGTCTGTCCAAGCAGCACAGTTAAGGCTCTGAGCTGCAGCTTGTACCATCCCACTGTCATGTGTCTGGAGCCTCTGTTACTGGGTTGTGGGTGATTCCAGACTGGTCTGTCCTGAGCCTTCCTGCTGTGGAGATTTCTGACCTTCTCCTGCAGAGGTGCAGGGATTCCTGGTGTAGCAGGTGAGGTCAGAAAAAACAAGATCCCAGCTTAACGAGGCTTCTGCAGCTCTATTTGCGCTCACGGGAAGGGTCCCCGCCCAGCCTAATCATGTTACAGGTCGTGTTCCAAGGTGCCCTGTGCCTCATGGCTCGGATATCCGATACCTGATAGCAGCCCGGGCTTCCTGGGGTGTGCTTGTGCTGCTCCTCTCACTGCACTCTGGGTTGGATGCTCTGCTGGGAGGTTCTCTCTGCACTGACTGCTTGGCGTGGACTGGCTTTTAGCACCAGTGAGCCTGAGACCCAGCGAGTCCTGACCTTTGCTCCTTGGGTAATGTGATCCTCTGCAGAGGAACTGTTTGATCGCTGGACCCTATTTCTCCAAAAAATCCCCCATTCTCAGGTACTCAAACTTTAAAAGTCCTTTTCCCTTTGCCCTTGCTTAGATTTTTACAGTGTGATGGCATTTTGCAGCAGATTTTGAGTGACAATCTATTGCCTGTTCATGTTTCACCTCCGGTTTTGGGCTGAAAATGTCAGGGCTAAGTTGTCTGAGTGCTCTGACTGTTGCGTTGAGCGCTACACTGCGTCACGTAGCCGAGGGCTGTGTCTGCTCAGCAGTGGAATTTGAGTGGGGTGGAATGAGCACAGTGCCTCCAACCAGCCGTCCAGCCTTTTGTGTCCTGATGTTTGTGGATGGTATTAGTAGGAGCAGTGCAAAGAAATTCCTAAAGGAATTGCAGAAGGCAACCTACTAACGCTTTTTAAAATGGTCTGTGTGCTTCCCTTGAGATGCTGGTTACTGGTGCATGTTTGAGGGTTAAAACCTGGCAGGAGAGTCTGAGGGAGGAATCCTGATGAGAACAGTGAGAGGTGGCTGGGAGCAGGGAAATGCTGAGGATGGGATCTTTCCCATTGCCTGCAGCTCTTGCTTTAGTTCAGCTGGAACAGTGGGCATCCAGGCAGTGGGATGTGATTGCCAGCTTAGCATCAGGCATGCTGGTTCCTTTTCCTTCCTTTCTGTGATCTAAAACAACTGAATCCCACTTTGTGCACAAAAGCATTTAAAACGTCGAGATGTGGAAAGCTGTGGAAGTTTTCAGTGAGAAAGATTTTGCCTCCTGATTACAGATTTAATATAGGGAAGGAGGATAGGGGGAAGAATTGCCATGTAAGCTCTGTGAGGCTCCTAAGACAGACTCCTTCTCCAGAGTATGATTCATTATGGCTTTACATCTCTGTATTGTGCTTTAATTAGCGTGAGTTTTGTTGGAGCTCCAAGCTGAATTTACTGCAGTAGTGCTGGGAGGATGTTGGACACAGCACTAGACTGGGACTGCAGAGATGTGCCTCTGTCTCTGCCTCTTACTAAGCAAGATATTCTACCTAATAAATCTCCTCCTCTCTATTTGTAAGAAAGAATTACAACTTTTAGTAACTCTGTAAAAATTGCCCGGAATGTATTGCGCTGCTTGGCGTGGGGGATCTAAAATGTTCCAATTTCTCTCTATTACAGGTGCATGGTAAAAATGGTGCAGAAATACCAGTCCCCAGTTCGAGTCTACAAATACCCTTTTGAGCTCGTCATGGCAGTGAGTAACACTCAGCACTTTTCCTGCTCCAGCTGCTGAGGGCCGGTGGGAAGTGGGGGACTGGATGGATGTCTGTGACAGTCCTACTGTAGGAGCAGAGCCTCAGCTCCCCTTCTTCAATTATCCAAGAAAAATAAGTATCAGTATCTCAGTGTTAAGAATGGCAGTTTAGTAGTTAGAAGGGGAAAAATACTCCAAGAAAATCCAACCTTCTGTAATTATTCTTAGACAAGAAAGGAAAAAAAAATTGGCGTTGTTAGGCAGGGTCAGTTTGTGGCCAGACACCTTCTTTGCCATATCACCAAATGCCACTCAGGTCAAAATCTGTACAGGTGTGATCCCAGTCAGCACTGTATCTACAACTGGATTTTGAAGAATACCAAGCTTTTTGATTTGGTGAAAAGCTGGAAATCTTTAGAAAAAGTCTCTGTGTTGTTCTTGCCTCTCCACTCTGTGATTGAACTGTCGGGAGATCTCTCTCCAAATCTGGTGATTTCCACAAGGGGCTTGAGGGCTGTCACTGAAGTTCATTCACTGGTGATGCAGAAGGCTGCTGTTGACCATGGGAGCTGCTTTAGGCAGTTTCTTTGTGATATTCTGGACTTTGTCACAATTAGTTGTGAGTCAAATACCCTTCTCAAAGGTTTGTGCTAACATTTCAAGGGTAGCATTTGGGCAATGGTAGAGGAGCTTGCTTATGGGAACCTTGCAAGGTTTTGTTTGGTTATCTACTGGGCATTTCAGTCAGCTGCAGGGATCCCCAGGCTTGCTATTTGCCACTTTTAGCCTGCTGCTTCCTCCATTGCCTGTTGCCATTTTCTTTAGTTTATGGGAGCCCAGGAATGGAGACAGAAAGCTGCAGCCCTTGCAGGCAGCTGCCATGACTCCCATGAATGGAAAGGACTCTGAGTTCCTCTTGGCAGACAACGTGGCCTCTTCAAGATTCCTGAGAAATTCATGCCTTAAGATTTCTTTTATCCAAAAAAGCCTCCAGTCATTTATTTCAACAGTTAAAACTGGGGGAATCAGTTTGTTCCTCATTGTGAATAAGGGACCTAGAAAGGTAGCAGCAGCTGAGAGTGGTTGCTGTTCACTTTGCTCTGTGATCATCCAGATGAACACTGCTTTTGCTGACAGCTGAGCTCCCTCCCAAATCCACTCCTTTTTTTCCAAGTCTTACCCAGATTTGCCATGTCTGTGCACAGCTAAACCAGTAATGTGCCACAGAACTGTCCTGACCAGTCTGGGGCTGATGTTTGTGTCAGTGAAGCTTTCCTGGCTGTGCTCTTTGCTCTCTCAGTGCATCCTGTGTGAAAATAAGACACCAGTACCTCTGATGAAGATCCTGGGAGCCTTTGCTCCATGCACACCTCTCCACATTCCTGTTGTCTCTATTAGCAGGATAAAGCTACTACCAGATGCTCTTCAGTAGATTGGCTGCTAATAGAAGAGGGCTATTTGCCTTGAGACAAATCCTTTGTAAGCTTATTAGCATATGCCTAAAGGCTAGGAGCTGGTGGGCTTAATTTTGAAGTGGTTTCGTTTTATTTGCTTTCAGTTTTTCAGCATAACAGAACTTGAAATTCCCTTGGAATTGGGGCCTGGGGTTGTAAATGTCATCCATTAGTTGTTGAGCAAATCTTAGCAAAGTTGTTAGTCCTCATTCTCATGAACAAGTTCCTTTTCTAGGGTCACCCAGCAGACTCTGCTGTGGAGTGGGGAGCTGAATATAGACCCCTTAGGCCCCTGCCACGATATCCTGTGAAAATCCCGTGTTCCCAGCAGGATCTGCTGTTGCAAAGCAGCATTTCAGTCTTGTGGTGGTCCAGGCAGGCTGAGCTGGTGCAGCCTTGGTTTCCTCTGTTGCTGTGTTCAGCCAGAGGCTCTCGTTTGTGTGGAGGCAGCATGGATCTCATGGATCTTGCAGAGCTGTCAGGTACCAGCTATCAGTTGCTGGAAGTTTTGCAGGGAAGAGTGGGTGTGCAGTGAAGCTGTTTTGCTCCTCAGCACGTGGCATTGCTGTTAATCTCCTTCACCATAAATCTGACAGCAGCTTCCTCAGCACTGATATTCAGCTGCTTTCATCTTTTCCCCTCAAATGCTGTGTGGGAACCTTTGGAGTGCCGAGGTCTCAGGCTGTGGTAGGAAAGCAGAGGTTGCAGGGGTGACCCAAAGACACCCCTGTATTTTACAGACTCTGGGCACCCTTCAGCCTGATACACTTGTGCTTTATTCCTCATTGTGGAGGGTCTTCCTTCACAACACGGCCTAACAGAACACGGGAAGTAAGCTGGGAAAAGTATTTTTCCTTCAGAACCTCCAGTGTTTGGTCCCTACTATAGAAAGCAGTGGGTGTGCTTTGCTCGCAGAGGAGAGTCTGAGAAACAGGGCTGTCACAGCCAAATTTGGAAAGCCATTCCTTGCTTCCTGGCCTGGCTCACACACGTGGTGTTCCCCAGGCCCTTTGTGGAGCCCACCCTCAGGAGCAGGAGTTCTCCTTGTAGGACTTGTGCAGAGGCCATGTGCGTGCCTGGGGCTTCGGGGATGAGTGGGGCTTTTCCTGGTGATGCCTTGGTTATTGTGTATCAGGGTAATTGTCTGTGATTTACACTCTGCTAATGCTCCTGCAGCTTAGGTTGGAGCATTTGCAGGCAGGAGATTTGATGTGTGTTCCAAGTCCTTGGAAGGACATTCCCCTCCTTGCTCTCTTTGCCAGTCCTGTGCATCTGAGGAAGTAAAAAGAAATCAGCTTAACAAGCCTTTTCTTGTCATTTGGGAGTTCTGAAATTTTTCTTTTTTCTTGTCCTTCCTTCTAAAAAAGATTTAAGCAAAGGGTGGTTTTTCCACACCTGTCCAAGGTCACTGTAGTAATTTCCACCTGCTTTGTTCCTAACTTGGATTCACATTAATGGATCAAAAGTATTATGCTCTTCAAACACATATTCAGTGCCTGACATCTTTATCCCTTATACTTGAAAAGAACATTGACTTCTATTATTCTTTGTTGTCTTGTCATGTTTTTCCTTTCTATTTTATCTTTTTTTGTCTGTGTCCTCTTTTAAATTGAGCTGTTCTTCCAATAGATTGTCCATGCCTCTCTGGGCCTCATCTTGTTTTCCCTTCAATTAGATCAGCAGATTTGACATTGCATGTCTTCTAATTTTATCTTACAGCCAGGAAAATTTCCAAGTATAAACTTACTTTTCTTTTTCTTTTTCTTTCTGTTGTAGTTGTAATTAAAAAGCTAAAAGGGAGTTTTTAAAATGTTACAATGAAGGAAAAATCCAGAAGGAGAGGTACCTCTGCCACATATGAGTGATGCAAATATTTGTGAGCTTTCTCTGATGTACTGGGGAGGAGCATTTGATTTGGGTGAGCAAGTCCAACATGCAGGAAACAGAGCTGAGAGAGAGAAATTGCATATTTAATGGTATTTGCAATGAATTATTAGGTTAGATGAGATAGCTGTAGCTAGAGGGTTTCAGCTTTGAACAGGGTAGGGAGTTGTTTCTATTACTTTTAGTAGTGCCTCAGCCCTTCCAGCTCACAGTTGGCATTGGCCATTTTCACACACCTTAGAGGAGTTATAGGATTAGGTCCCTAAAGCTACAGGTTGGGAATAACCCCCCCAGAGTCCTGACAGGGTCTTCTGTCTGTGATGGATAATACCAGTTGCTGCATTAGTGGTGCAAATGAGAAATCCCTGACAACACTTGTCAGTGGTTTGCTCCTCTCAACACAGTGCACTTCATGTTCAGCTCTCACTGAAAAGAGCAGTTTAGGGTTTCTGCTGCAAGAGAGGGATCTTTCTGCACTGCTACATAAAAACAAGTTGTGATTTTGGGAGAAAAAGATCAAAGATCAGGCACTGGGAGGTTTTCAGGAGCATCAGCTCCCATTGCCTGTGCAGTTGTGTTTTGTGCTTGTGACAAATCTGCCATGGAGCCCCACATGTGCCTGATGTGAGTCAGTGCTGCTTTCTGCTTGACCTCATTTCTTGGTGCTGCCCACGGCATGTGCTGACACATATCTGAGCAGCTGGAGCTCTTGGACACACGCACATGGAGAGCCTTGCTGTGTGTCTGTGCTGGCTGAGTGCTGCTCACCAGGCCAGGGCAATTCTGCCCCTGCAGTGAGAATTTGGGAGGGGCTGGCACCTCTGGGGGTGCCTGTTTGGCATGGGGTGTTTTTCATCTCCAGCATCACTCAGAGTCTCTAACAGAGCTGTGGCAGCTCATGTGTCCCCTGCCTGGCTCTGCAGTGAAAGCTACATCATCTGAGCTCCTGGCCTGCTCTTCCAAGCAGCTCCCTGACTCTTCTGGTTCAGTGGCAATTCAGTGTTCATTGAATCACAGAACAGTTTGGGTTGAAGAGACCTCCAAGCCCATCCCATTCCACCCCTGTCATTTGCATGGGCACTCCCAGGCTGCTCCAAACCCTGTCCAGCCTGGCCTTGGGCACTGCCAGGGATCCAGGGGCAGCCCCAGCTTCTCTGGGCACCCTGTGCCAGGGCCTGCCCACCCTCCCAGGGAACAATTCCTGCCCAATATCCCATCCATCCCTGCCCTCTGGCTGGGTGAAATCATTCCCCATTGTCCTGTCACTTCATGCCTTCATCCTAAGTTCATCTCCTACAAGATTTCTTGTAGGCCTCCAATATTCTTTACATTTAGTTGATCTGCAGTTTTTTATTTCACAGGTAAGGCAAAGTAGGAAATTAACAGTGGATGGTTCTGTTTCAGCTCAGTACAGTTTGAGTGTCAGAAGTTCTAAAAGCTGTGTGACAAATTTAATTCAGGCTACAAATGCTGCAAGTTTATTTCAAGTCAGAATTTGCTTCTCATGTAAGCAGCATAAATATTCCTTCTCTATCATCTTTACTCTCATCCTGTGCTCAGGGTCATACCCATGAAAAGCAAACATCCGTGGTCCTGATGGGAGATGTCATTTGCTTGTGCCTGACCCTCAGGAGCAGTCCTGATGATTGTCCCTGGATTTGGCAGTGGTCCTCACTGCTGTCCCTCAGTCATCAGCCTTCTCTGCACTGTTTGCACACTGGCAAAGCTTTTGCTCCTTTCCAACAGTTGAGGATCTGGCCTAGGGTTGCATGAAAGAGTCACCATCCAGGACAACTAAAATCAAAATGCATCACTCATTTCACAACCATCCCAACATTCTTTTGTCACCAATACTAGGAGGTTTGTAGATGCAGGCTAATTGAAAATAGCTCCTTGCTGTTTTGGCTGTCAGGCTTAGCTGCAGGAGAGGAAACTCTGGATGCTGGAGTCAGGTCCTGACAGCCAGAACTGCTTTCCATACACTTTTTCAAGCTTATTTTCCTCTTCAGCATCAACATGCATTGTGTTCAAGTTTTTAAATTTTAAGTAGCTTTATTTAATGACTTCTTCATGTTGCTTTAGCAGATTAAGTGTATAAAGAGACTGCTTAAATCCTGGTTTGCTGGGTGTGCTCTCCTTCTAATGCTGTGGTGTCTTAAAGGGTTGGATATTTCACTGGCTGAGGCAGTGATGCTTCTGCAACAGAACCTCTGAGCCCCCTTTTGCTGCTTAACACCCAAACAGCTCAGGGTGTGCTGGTAGCAGATAAATGGTGTGAGAGCTGTTCAATGCACGAGCAGGGGTCACATCAGCTCTGTGGGTTTGTTCACAGTGACAGTTCAATGTGTGTGTTCACAGCCCAGCCAGGCCTCAAAGGCTGCTGCTGTCTTCCTTCCTGAGGGCTGCAGATTGTTTGTCAGGTCACCTACAGTGCCATGTCCTACAGTGCCACAGCACTGAGGCACCACAGGGGACACTTTGAGGGGGTTCCTGAATGCTGAGCTGTAATTACAGGCTGGAATAGCCCCATTTGGAGCTCCAGGCTGGTGTCACTATTCTGCTGTTGTCACAGCCTGGTTTAAAA
>JAHLSL010000105.1:1253262-1278586 GCA_025920805.1 Petroica traversi | reverse complement strand
AGACTCTGTGATTCCCTTCTGCACCGAGACCAAGCAGTGGGAGGGACTGCAGGATGAAATTCCTTTTTCCTAGAAGGCCTCAATCTGCAGAGGAATATTTATGTATCGTTAGAGCTGCTCAAAAGCTGCTCCAAATGCATCCACTTCCTACTTAAAAGTGATGAGGCGTCTTTATCTTGCTTCTCATCATCTCTTTTCAAAGGGATGATGATCTGGGCATCCTCAGCTCAAAACCTGGTTTTGTATCTCCCCCTCACTTCCCTTCCTCTGAACACAGGGGTTCCTTCCTCCTGGCAACCTGCACATCACTGTAACATGACCTTGAGGAAGCTCATTAATTAAAGCAGATTTAAACATTGTCTGATTGTTAGAGTTTGAAGTGTTTTAGCATTAGGATGAAGTCTTCTCCTTGTCACATATTCATGTAACATTGACTATAAATTGTCTACATCAGGTGCAGCACAATTTCTTTGTACTCTACACAATGTAATGTCCCCCCCCCCCAGTTTTTGCACTCCTGAAGGTCCCATCCAACAGAAGCTGCCTCTGGAAGCACATGGAAACCACTCAGGACCCAGCAGGCTGGAGGGAGCTGCCTCGATGTGTGCAGGAGGTTTGGTTGCTGAGGTGTTTTGTTTCCTGCAGTAATTCAGTGGTTACACATCCCTGTTGTTGTGCATTCCCGAGGCCTCTGTGGTGTAATTGATTTCAAGGTCACTTCCTAGAAAACCCAGCCAAGGAGAAACAGGAGTAGCTGTTAGGAAGATCCTGCCTGCTGGCCACGTCCTGTGGGGGCTGGAGGAACAGCAGTGACACAGCTCCTAAAGTGGAGGGGCAGGAACACTGGCACTGTTGGGATCACTGTTGGGAATGTGCAGGACTTGCAGAGGGCCCCTGCTCTGCAGGGGAAGGGGCTGAGCAGGTGGAGCAGGGGGAGTGGGAAGGAGGGTAATTTCCTCTTTTCTCTTTGGCTTGAGGCTTTAGAATGTCACTTTTGGGGTTTGACACTTGTGGTTTTGTAGAATTTGTTCTTGTTTGGCATGTGGCTGACCTTTGGAGTAATCTCTTCTCACAGATGTGGGGTTTGTGCTGGTTATTGAGTGTTCAGCCAACAGTTTAGAACTGTTTCAGGCATGGCTTCTTGCATTGTTCTCAAGCTCCCTTCTCACAAGCTGATGTTCAGTTATCAGTGTTGGTCCCAGAATCCATTTGGGATTCAGATGAAACCACTTGGACACATTTCCCAGGAGATCACGGGGCAAAGGCTTGGTCAGAGCACTCTGCTGATTTTGCAGTCAGCCATATCACTATTAATGATTGCTCCTTGTAATTAATCACTTGTCAGCTTCAGTGGCGCTAAGGGGTCTTTGTGGGGATGCAGAGGTCACTGTAACCAGTGGGAAATATCCTTACCCTAGTTTGGGTTCCCTTCAGTGTGAAAGGAAAATTTGACACAAGTGAACCTTTGAGATCCTTGACTTTCCTGCATGTTTTAACTTTTCAGCTAGAAATTGTTTCACTTGTAATTTTTTAAAATTTCATTTCTTCTTCCTTGAATTTTTTCATTCCAATGAACTATATTTAAATGCTTATTTTTTCTTTACATTTAGATGCACCCAAAAATAATTGGTTATAGTTTTAAGCAAAATATCTTGATGAGTTCAAACAGATTCCAGATCCATCTGTCTTCACTCAGCCTTCTTGTGAAATTTAACATATAATTTCAATTTCAGGACTGCAGAGATTTAAATGACACTTTGAACAGTTGGTCACAGTCCAATACAACAAAAGCACTGATTTTTGCAACCATTTTTTTGTCAGAAATATGGGGAAAACGGGCTTGATTTAGGGAAAGACACTGAGCCAGCACCTCTTGTGAAATGGTTGGTTTGGGTATGAGGTGTTAATCCCAGTGGGGTTTAGAGGAAGGGAGGGAGTGGCTTCAAGGCACCATAATTTTATTATATAAATATATCAAATATATATATATTTGATCCTGTTGGAGACTTTAGTCATCACAGTGTCTGTCTGAAGTGCAGACTCACAGTAGAGCTTTAACACCCAGTGCTGGCCCAACACTGCTGTTGTTCCTTCTGGGAAAGGAGAGGCACAGAAGGGAGAGAGAAATCAAAGTTCCTGCACCCTGGTCAGTGCAGAGTTCCTGCAGCAAAGAGCTAAAAGTGCAAGTGCAGGCAGCCAAAGCATGAAAACAATTCTGCTAAATACTCTGTGCCTTTTATTTATCTGGGATGTTCTGTTGTCCACCTTGGACTCTGCAGAATCCTAGAGGACGAGATAAAACCATCTTGTGATGCCTTGAAAGCAATTAAGTGTTTCTCTGCCTTTATAACTTTCAGTTTCCCTGTTGGAGAAGCAATGGGCTGTTGCAGAGAGGGGATGATTTTGATAAGAGATGCAGAAATGGGCTGCTCTCCTGCTCTGCTCAGTGTGCAGGGATGGAAAGTCTGGGTGCTCCAGGAACAGCTTTGCTGTGACTGCAGCGTGGGGCTTCAGCTGTCCTTCATGTGATCTCAGGCATCTTCCCTGCTGTATTTTTAGAGCTGTTGTGCAAAGAAGATTAGCAAAGGACTTAATATCGATGTGGATATGGATTCTTTCTCAAATATGGCAATGTTCCCCCTGTTTAGGCAATGTGTTTGGGCTTGTGTCACAGTTATATCACCAGGCTGTGCCCTGCCATGTGCCTCTGCCCTGGCCTCTCTTCCTGCTCCAGATGTTGTTTAGCTGACTGAAATAGTGGCTGCACTCTTAGCCCTGGTCTTGGTTTTGCTGGATTTAATGGCAGTTTATTAGGGAGCCTGTCTCCAGCTGGATCAAGTCCATACTTGTGGAGAAAGAAGCAGCTGTGAGTTGAGATCCAGTGGTTTATCTTCAGATGGGAGCCACAGGCACCTGCATTCAGTGGTGGTTTCAGCCTTGTTCTTGTGGTCTCTCTGTGGTGAGGGGGCACTTACAGGCAAAGCTGTTCAAGTGAGGCCTTTGGAAGGTCCTGGTCCCACTAGAAGAGCTCTTGCTTGTCTGGAAGCTCCTCAAATGTTCCTGGCACAGCTGCACCCATGAAAGAGCAGAATCACAAGTCTCTTTGGATGGCAAAAGGCCTTAAAAGCCCATCCAGTCCCACATTCCTGCCATGGGCAGGGACACCTTCCACTATCCCACTTGGCCTTGGACACTTCCAGGGGTCCAGGGGCAGCCACAGCTTCTCTGGCAGCCTGTGCCAGGGCCTCAGCACCCTCACAGGGAAGAATTTCTTCCTAACATCTGATTTAAATGTGTCCTCTTTTAGTTTAAGACCCTTTCTCATTGTCCTATCAAACAGCCCACTCTTGCTGTGGAGTTAACTGGGGCAGCCTTTTCTTAGGGAAGGGCTTTTGGTGACACCTTTTGCCAGTGTGTTAAGGGCACATGGATGGAGTGACAGGGGACAAACTGCTCAAAACCACTTGCTAAATATTCTGGTATCCCAGTGGCCTCTGAAGGTGTTCTCAGCACGCACTGTCTGACCACTGGGATGCCAGTAACTTAGAATGGGTGGCCTGGAGAGACACTTTTGGTATGTGCTGGAACAGAAAAGAGCAGCAAGGTGAAGGCTTTGGCCTCAGGATAGCCCTGGATGGTGGTTTGGAGCCTGGAGGGTTGGGAGTGCATAGCTGGAAGCACAGATAGAAGTGTTAATAACTCTGTCTGGGCAGGTGAATGTGCTGGCAAGTGCAGGGAAGAAAGCAGGTACTGAGGTGTGCAGCCCTCCTGCCAGGTGGCCCTGGAGCAGTGTACCAGCAGAGGAGAGCTGGGAGAGTGTCCTGTGGCAATACCTGACACAGGTCCATGAACTCCCAGCCTAACAAATTAAGCTGCTTAAAGCAGTGAGTGTCCTTCTCTTGGCTGGAGCCAGGTGGATCCGTGTTGGAAACAGTCACTTACCACAGGAATTTTGGATTTATCTAAACTGATTTTGTTGTTCCTGTGATGAGGAGTGAAAAGCACAGGTAGAAGAATGAGGGAAAAGTTCTCTGAGAAGTGTGGCAGAGCATGCAGGACGCTGCTGAGGGGCTGGGAGAGCAGGGTTTCAAACCTGCGTGCTTTGTTCTGGCCAGCACTCCAGCTGGCAGCTCCCTGCACTTCCCTCCTGATACTGGAGCAACACGATAATCTGAAATAACTCCTTTCCCGTCCAGAGGTCTGGGAGCAGAGACACGGAATGTGTCCTTAAGTGCCTGGGCTATTTTGGGAGCAGGGGACACAGATCTGTGCAGGGGCACCCAGGCTGTGCATGGCTGGGCTAACGGGGAGCTGACAGCCGGCCCAGCGCCAACATCAGCACAGCAATGTTTGCTTTTGGGGCAGAGAATGCATGAAGATCTTTATTTTTCTGTGCTGTATGGGATGGTGGTGTCTTCTGGGGGACGGGAAGATGACAGAAGTTCCCAGAGGAATTGCCTTGGAATGATGGCAAAAACATCTTATGATGGAAATGTGGAGCTCTGAAGAGCACAGTGGAAGGAGAGCACAGGTTCTCCCCCTGGAGCAGCTGCAGTAGAATTCTGGGCAGCTTGTGCATATTTGTAACAGCAATACAACATGCAAGAGGTTTTTCAGAAATCCGAGGAAAACATTCCATCCTTCAAACATCTTAGAATATAATGAGATGGAGAAGTCAGGGAAGGAGCAGCAGCAGTCGGTGCTGTTTATGCAAGTTAACTTCACTGCAAGGGAAGACTGGATTTCTGCTAGAGCTGATAAAGAAGCTTTGGCTAAAGGGCTTTTCAGAGGGATGTGCTAATTAGAACAGGGAAGATTTCAGAGCCAGGACAGAGTGGTTTTAGAAATGGATAAATTGAGGCTAAGTGAGTAGCCAGTAATTGGTGGTCTTACCCTTGATAGTTTAGGGCAACCAGAACTGTTTGACACAGCACATTTTGAGGCTCAGGAGTATTAAATATTTCTTCGTATCCTCTTCATACAGACAGTATTGACCCAGAGATTATAAAATTCAAGTCTTTAGCCAGCAGTGATCAGCAGAGCTGTGTTTGCTTTTGTTACTTAGGAGCTTCCTGATGTTGAAGTGATGGTTCCCTTCCTAGTATTCTTCAACAACAGGATTCTGTTTCTGCTTCATGTGTGAAAGAAAAGTTATGTTAGGACATGCTTGGCTTGTGACTGACATGGGGCTGTCCCTGCTTGTAACTGCTCTGTTTTAACTTCACCTCTGAGAAAATTGGGACCAACTCAGGCATTTAGGTGCCTCTGTTTTGCTGGACTTTCACTGTAAGGGAATTAATTAATTTAGAAAGAGTTAGAGTTGATTTACTCAGAAGCTGAAATTTACTTTATTTTCACTTCTAGGCCTACGAGAAGCGCTTTCCTACATGCCCAGAGATCCCAGTGTTCCTGGGGAGTGAAATCCTGCACGAATCCAAGAGTGAGGATGGAGCCATCCATGTCATTGAGCGGAGCTGCAAGCTGAACGTGGATGCTCCCAGGCTGCTGAAGAAGGCAGGTGGAACCTTGGGAGCAGAGGGGCCTGGATTTTGTTGGCTGGCTCAGATGGAAAAAGGCTCTAAAGTTACTCTTTTTCTCTCTGTGTTTACCAACTGCCCTGCAGATTGCAGGGGTAGAGTATGTCTTCTTCATCCAGAAGAACACTGTGAACTGGAGAGAGAGAACGCTCCGCATCGAAGCGCACAACGAGACCTTTGCCAACCGTGTGGTGGTCAGGGAGACCTGCAGCTACTCAGTGAGAGCTCTGCTGGGCCTGTCTGTGCTGGGAGGGCTGGGGGCTGTGCACTCACACACTGGGTGAAGGTGCCTGAATGGGTTTGCGCTCCTCTGCAACACTGAGCTGTGGTTAGAGACTCTTTGGCTGGAAAAGCTGTTGGGTGCTCAGTGTGGGCTTGTTCAGTTGTGTTGGGGAGGGACAGGAAGGGTCTGGAGAGACAAGCAGGAATGGCTCCCCACTGGCAAATTGGATATTGGGCAGGAATTGTTCCCTTGAGGCTGGGCAGGCCCTGGCACAGGGTGCCCAGAGAAGCTGTGGCTGCCCCTGGATCCCTGGCAGTGCCCAAGGCCAGGTTGAACGAGGCTTGGAGCAGCCTGGGACAGTGGAAGGTGTCCCTGCCCATGGCAGGGGATGGGATGGGCTTTAAGCTCCATCCAAACCATTCTGTGATTTCACAGGGCTTGAGAAACTTCTTTAGGTTGATCATGGTTCTCTGCTGGGAGTGCAAGTGGAAAACAGAGTTGGAGCTCCAGAGCTGCTGGTGTTCCCTCAAGTTTCTTTTTCATTGAAATTCAGGCTAGCAAAAACACCTAGAGCTTAAGCATGTCTATAAATCTGGATATCTAGGATTAAACACTTACTATTCAGTAATATAAGGGCTTGAGTGAAGCTTTACAGTTAATTTTGCCCACAAATAAGAGAAAGTTTTAGCACCTTGTTTGTCGTTATTATTGGAGAAAGGGTTTGAGCCTTGTTTGTGGTCTGGGCTGTCTCCCTTTTGGCTGTTTCTGTGCTGGATTCCTGTAATAGTGCTCTGAGGGCCTAGGCACCATGAAATAGCCTCAGCTGTATCTGGAAGCAATCAGATCCTGCTTGTTCCTTACACAAATGTCCAGATCCTGTTACTTACCTGCCCATTTGGCAACTGGACAGCAGCTCAGCTTCTTGGCAGTAAGAAGGCTGTAAGGAGCTTCAGGCAAGAGGAGGAGGGGAAAAACTGTGAACATTTTGGATGGTGAGGGTGTTCCTGAGCCAGAGATCCCTTGGTGGCTGCATGAGGCTTCCTAAAAACTGCTGTAAATCAAACTTCCATCATCGTCAAAGGCACTGACAGGTCTGAAAGGCTCCCAGGTCAGCTCTGAGATTGTTACACTTGCTGATTTTGGCTGCGTCCTTAGGAAGGAAACGTCAGCATCTGGGCTTTGAGGGGAACAGGGTGGGAGCTGCTGGCTGCATCCTCAAGATGGTCCCTGCTCTATTTTTACCAGTTCCCTTTTCCCTGCCAGAGTGCACCGGAAGCAGGTTTATTCTCATCTTTCCTTTTCTGCAGTGTTCTCTGAGGCAACTCGGAGAAATATGATCCTGCCCCTGCAGTTACTTAATATCTCCCTGGGGAATTTGTCTTTTATGGTATCTTTGTGTGGGGGCTGGAGTTGTTTTTCTTTCATGTCAGTTTGTGAACAGCAGCACCTGCAGAGAGAAGGGAGAGCCTTCTCAGGAAAGGGTTAAGTTTAAAAGAGGAAAATATTCTACTATATAGAGAGAAACAGAGGGGAAATAAGGGCAAGGTGTGAGTTGAGCTGACAGTGGGAAAACTCCCTGTTCTTCATGTCCCCAGTGTTTTGGAGAGAAGGCTGATGTTAGTGGCTGAGTCTCCCATCCAAAACTGAAAAAGAAACCTGGTTTGCATCTTTCATCTTTGCAGGAGTAGGAGTTTTAATTGCATGTTCCACAAGGCCATCCCTGTCTTTCTGTAACGAGACCCTGACATGGTTTGAAGTGGGCAGTTTCACTGCTGTTTTAGTGCAGCTTTTGCTACTACAGTTCAGGTCTGCTGGGGCAGGAATGGGTTTAAATCTTGATTTCCTTGTGCATGTGAAGAACGCTGGGTTAGCAAAAGTCTGGATGTCCAGTTTGTGATGGGTTCTCACCATGGCAGGTCAGTCCAGCTCTGACAGTGCCTCCTGTGCCCCCTCTCTGTAGCTGTGGAGGTTGAGCAGTCAGTGTGGTGGCAGGGCCATGAGCCACCTGCCACCACCCCTGTGTGTGTTCCCCTCTGCAGGTTCACCCTGAGAATGAGGAGTGGACCTGCTTTGAGCAGTCGGCCTCTCTCGACATCAAATCCTTTTTTGGCTTTGAAAGCACTGTGGAGAAGATTGCCATGAAGCAGTACACATCCAACATCAAACGGGTAAGGTGGGCTTCCCTGGTGCCACAGCACCCCAGATCCTCCAGCTGCCTTTCTGTAAACAGACCCAGAGTCATTTTGTGCCCTTGCTTATGGCTCTGAGATCCCTCAGCTGGGCAAAGGAGGGCAAAGCCAGTGTGCAAAGAGCACAGAACAATCTGCTGGAATGTGTCTGTGCAGGGGTGGAGCTGTGCCAGAGGGGGATGGCAGTGGGGGCTGTGGGTGCTGGGACACTTTTTGTGCTGATGAAGGGAAAGTTCTGGGTGAAAATCACCCCCTGTGTCCCCAGAGCTTGGTCTTGGGTCAGTGGCCTGTTCCTCTGGGCTGCAGAGGAACAGGGCACCTAATTGGGTTTGGGGGCAGGAGGATGGGGTAAAAGTATTCTAAAGGCAGTTGCATCCATAGGCTGGAATTTTCCTGGCCATTATTGTAATTCATCATTCATACTGGGCTTTCACACTGGAGGTTTTTTGACAGAATCATGGGAAGGAGAGATTTCCCCTCTGTTTATCTCTAGCAGCATTAGTCATCTGTCCTGAGGAAACCCATGCACCTTGCTGGCTCGGGAGGAGCCTTTTTCCTAACGAGAGTTTTCCCCTTCAGGGCAAGGAGGTGATTGAGCACTACCTGAAGGAGCTGATCTCCCAGGGGATCACGTTCATCCCTCGCTGGAGCCCTCCCGCGGCCAAGGATGAGCCAGCCCCGGCGGGGGGAAGGGACCCTGGTGACATCCTGCTGGATTCTGGGGCTGCTGGCACCAGCAGGGAGCCGGCTGGGAGCCCCTGCCCTGCCCCCGAGGCTGCCAGCCCTGACGGTAGGCACTGCCCAGGCAGCAGCTCTCGGGCAGCAGCACTTCCTAAGGAGCTTATTTTCATTTCTCTTGGCATCAGGTCTTTTGTCTGGAGTGTGGGGGAGGCAGAGAGAAAGCTATTTTCTTTTTTCAAGAAAAATAAACATTGGAGCTTTTTTTTTTCCCCCTTAAAACAAAAAAGCTGTGCAGGGCAGTATGTTTTGGAGCTTAGGAAAAAAAACAGATTTGATCAGCTTTTAAGGTATTTTATACTCAAACTGGAGAAGGTGTCTTCAGTATGCTGGAATTAAATATTTTATCTGTTCCAAAATTATTATTCTTGGGACAGGTTTGGATGGTTTTGGCCCTGTATCAGGCCAAGACAAACTTGTGGAATGCCTCTTCTACATTTTTTTCCCACAAAATGCCTGACTCAAACTTTCTCTTTCCACGTGATGGTCTGATGATATCTTTTAGACTAAATAAAATACTTCTCTGGCAAGAAGAAATAGGGGGGGACCTTTGAATCCAGAGCTGTGGTAATAGAAACAGTTGTTGTCATTCCTGTGACAGAAAGGCAGCATTTGTTTTGCTGAGTGTAACTACGGAAAAAGCTTGAATTTGGAAATATCAATAGTTCTGGTCTCACCTGACCTTCTCTGGGAGCTTTTCTGGAAAAAGATGAGAATCCACAGGGAAGCTGATAAGGAGAAATGTTTTAGATTGAAGTTGACCTCAGAGAAATGGGTCCCATCTAGCAGAAGAGGAGATCATTATCATTATTTTTCTGCCCATATTCCTGTTCAGGATGGGATTATCTTCCCTGGGTCTGCTCCCCAGCTTGCTGGCTCTGGGGGTTCAGTGGGATGTCTCACTCCTAAATGCAATTTCTGTGTTACCCTGCTTATCCTGTGGGTGGCCAGGCCTCCTTCTGTAGGTGATGGCACCTACTGAGAACCTTGTGACAAAGAGCCAGCTCTGAGGTGTCCCCAGCCCTGCTCCCTGTGTCTTTCAGCCCAGCTGCTGCCTGGGCTGCTCCCCCTGGCTGCCCCATTCTGCTGGCTGGCAGCTACCAGCCCTGGGTGGCACATCCCTGTGTCCCTCAGAGCTGGCAGTCACCAACCCCTTGTCCTTTGTCTGAACTGGAGGGGCTTTGAGCTGCTGGTGATTTCTCCCCCTGCCAAAAACCTCCCTTGCTGTCAGAAATGTGCTGTTGTTCTCCCTTTGTCTCTGGTGGCCCTGGACAGAATAATGGCTTGGTTTTCCCGCAAGCCTCTTGTCACTGCAGTTGTGCATGACATTTGGGACACGTGGAGATGGAAGTGCCCAGGTCTTGAGCTGAGTGCCAGAGCTCATGATGGATCTTCTAAAGCTCCTGCTGGAGCAGTTCAGGGCTGAATGGAATATGGGTGTTCTCAGACAGGTGGAATGAGCCAGTTGTGACACAGCTTGTGCTGCTTGTGGCCTCGTGCCCCAATCACCAGGAGAGTGTCCCTCCATCCCTCCCTCCCTCCCTCCCTCCCTCCCTCAGGCTGCTGCAATGAGGCTTCTGAGCAATTCCTGTGTAAATCATAGAGAACCTGATGTGCAGCAATAACTGCACAGCCCCTTCCTGGCTGTGCAGCCTGCTCTGAGCTGCTGTTTCTCCCTCCAGCTGACAAACTGGACGCAGATTACATCGAGCGCTACCTGGGCCAGCTCACCCCGCTGCAGGAGAGCTGCCTGATCCGCCTGCGCCAGTGGCTCCAGGAGACTCACAAGGGAAAGGTGAGGGCAGGCTCAGAGGGGCACCCAGGGCATCCCCACCTGCCATGGGGAGCCCTGCATGCACAAACACCCTGGGGAATGCGAGGCTGGAGTGCAACACCACAGGAGGGGACATGGGGGTTCTGGTCGATGTTGATGTGAACGTGAGTCAGCCCTGGCAGCCCAAAGGGTCACCATGTCCCAGGGGCACTGTCCTGTCTGCTCTGTACTAGAGTGGCCTCACCTCAAGTCCTGGACACCACAGTGTCAGAAGGATCTAAAGCTGTTTGAGAGTGTCCAAAGGAAGGACGTGAGGATGGGGAAGGGTCTCAAGGGGAAGCCATAGGAGCAGCTGAGAGCGCTTGGCTTGTTCACCTGGAGATGGAGCACAGAGCTCACCAGGGGCTGCAGCTTCATCCTGAGGGGCTGTGGGGGGGCACCTCTGATCTCTGCTCTCTGTGACAGTAACATGACCCAAGGGAACGACTGGAGCTGTGCCAGGGAGGTTTAGGTTGGATCTCAGGGAAAGGCTCTTCCCCCAGAGGGTTCTGGCACTGCCCAGGCTCCCCAGGGAATGGGCACGGCCCCGAGGCTGCCAGAGCTCCAGCAGTGTTTGGATGCTGCTCTCAGGGATGCCCAGGCTGGAATTGTTGGGTGGTCTGTGCAGGGCCAGAAGCTGCACTGGATGATCCCTTCCTGCTCAAGGTAATTCTGTGGTTCTCTGATATTTCCCTGAAAAGCAGCACAGGCACTGAGGGACAGGTGTGTCTCTGTTCTGCTGGAATGTCCAGAAGCTCCTTGGGCTCCTTTTGGGTAGAGGAAAGTCTCTGTCAGACTGACAGGGTACAGGGATGTGGCTGGGAAAAGAAAGGGTCTAGAGCAGCCAGAATGCCTCAAGAGGGGTTTAACCCCAGATTTCCTGATGGAGAGAGAAGGAAAAAAGGACCAAGGATAGCACCAGAGAGAGTAGTTGGGTGGCCTGCATAGACAAAGGGTGTTTAGGAAGAGGAGCAAGTGATCCCCCTTGGGAACAGAGAAAACTGGATGAGGTTTCACCAGTAAAAGCTTGCTGACTTAGAAGGAAACAGCTCAGTCAGTCAGGTTGGGTTAGGTGAGGTACTCCACATTCCTGGCTTTGGGAAGATTTTAATTCTTTTTCCTTTACCTGGCCTTTCTAAAAGAGGCTGCTGCTTACAAGGGGCTTTGCCAGTCCTCTCTGCATGCTGTGCTGCATGTCTCCTCTGAGTACAGGGAGTCTGAACATGATTTAGAATGCTGGTTTTTCTTGGGAAAGTGAATGTGAATCACCCCTGTTGAAATAAAATGTAACAAAGATTTAGTGCTATTGTTCTGCTGCTGTTGAACTCCTGAAGTTCCCTTGTGTGTGAATGGGCACATGGGTTTTGTTGTTCCCAGGGATGTGGATTGAGAAATTGCTACCAGAAAAGCTCAGGCTGAAGAGAACAGGAGGTGTTGGGGCATTGTGAGAGGCTCCCAACGAGATAAGCCCAGACACCAACAGTGCTGTTGAATTGTAAGAGCAGATAAATTCCCCAACCAAATATCTGCAAAGCTGGCCAAGGCCACTGGGTACAGGGGCATCAACAGCAGGTTGGATAACTTAGACAAGAAAGGTGGTGGCTGCTGGAGGCAGGTAGAGACATCTAGAAATATGTCTGATATATTTTATATATATATATAGTGTATATATACACAAGTGATGGAGCAAAGGGCCCCTTGGAGGGCTGTGACACCTCCCTGCCAGCTGCTCTCATGTCACTGTGATGCTCTGCCCTTGAGGAAAGAGCTGGGGCTGGGCTCCCAGCCAGCCAGGGGGTGGTGAGTGAGCTGTGTGAGCAGCTACTGCTCACAGAAACAGCTGCACCAAGGAAAGGGGCTCTGCTGGAAGCTGCTTTTGCTCTGTGTCTGCCTGTGATTCAGCCTCCTGCCAGGTGGACAGGCAGGGATCAGCCCCCAGTGTAACTGTGCTCTGAGACAGAGCACAGGAGGCTTTTCATGGAGACCTGCCCAGTGAAATGGTGTGGGCTCCATTGGGTAGGAGATACCTCACCTGGTGGGTCCTGGATGGGAGCAGGACAGGGAAGCTTTGTCCCTGGTGTGATCTGCAAGGATCCTGCTCTCAGCTGGCACAGGCACCACAAAACCTTTGTTCTGTGGTTGGTTTTCCCCCCTCCGTGTCAGAGGTTGGGGAATGGAAGCTGGAGAAGGAAAGAGTGAGGGCACAAGAACAAAACATGGAACTGCCCCTTGGGTGCTTGGAGCTGGGCAGGGAGTGGCAGCCCCTGTTCCCTGTGCTGTGCTGGGGCCTTGGGCAGCTGCAGCTGAATCCTGAGCTCCAGGGACAGCAGGAGCTGGCTCAGGCCTTTGGGTGGCCTTGGTGGGCCCTGTCCCCAGGGTACCACACAGGAAGGGAGGAGCTGACTACTGAAACTTCATCTTCAACCCCCTGAGCACTCACTCACTTGTGTGCTTCTCCTGATTCTCTGGCAGAGCAGACCACAACCAGCAGCTTGCCCTGCAAGGCTGGGCTTTTCCCTGGAGAGGCTCTTACCTTGCTGTGACAATCTGTTCTTTTCATTCGGAGCAGGGATGGCCTTATTCCTCTGTCAGAAATTATCAAAAAATAGATCTCTCGTTTCTTGGAAAATGGCCCTTCTTATTTTGGTCCTTTGTCCTATTTCACTATCCCTGCCTTGTTCCTTCCAAAGCAGGCGTTACCTTTACAATCAGATGTGTTGTGGCTTAAAAAATGTGAGTAGTTGAAGGATCAAACAACAAATATTGTTAAAATTGCCACAACTTAAGGCTCTGCTTGTGGCTTTGCACCATACAGGAGAGTGCAGCAGTTTCACCAGTGAATACCAAAGCAGGCTGAAATTAAACCTTCATTTTCTTGCATGTGGGAGTTACTGCTTTGGTTGGACAAGGATAAAAGACTAATTCCACTGTGGAATAAGTCCCTTTGGAGCTTCCTGCCTTTGGTCCAAACACAAGTGCTGGATTTGCCTCTTGCCTAGAGCTGTGTACAGGGGAGGTTTGGAGCATGAAAAGTATCAAAGCTTCCACCAGCCATCCCCTCTCCTGCAGGGATCCAGGGGCTGTTGTGGGTGTGTGGGCTGGGTCTGATGAGTGGCAGCTGCCTCTGAGCAGCAGGAACACAAACCTGAATTAGCTGATGGACATTCTGCTGGCTTTAAACCTGCTGTGATACAGAATTCCTCTAAATACTCCTGAGATCATCTTTGGGAAGGCTGCCCTCTCCTTTCCAGGACACACAGATGCAGTGTTGGAACCAGTGTTAATCATCCCACTGCTCCTCAGGTGCTTTAGGCTTGGTTTAGGCTGCCTGAACTCTGTCCCTTCTTTGGGTGGGTCAGTTCTTACCATCTCTTGCTTGTGAATCTGAGATTGCTCCCTCCTGACACAGCTGCCAGCCTCGCTTTCCTCCCAGCTTTCTGTTTCCCTGAGCATGGCAGTGGACAAACAAAAGAGCTTTGACTCCTGAATATGGGGGTTTGTGTCCCAGCAGAGCTGGGAGTGCTGGAGTTGTGCTAAGCACAGTATGGATGCTCTGGAGGAGACAGTCCCTGCTCCACAGAGCTGGGTTTTTTTATGGAAACTTTTAGAGAATGAGGCCGAGCACTTTTGGGGAAGTTAGAGTGAGGGACTGGGAATCCAGCAGCACATGCAGCTTTAATCCAGTTGGATTTGCAGCTGACAGACTCTTAGTCAGATTTGGCTCTTCTGCAGAATCCGTCAGGTTCGTTGTTAATTCCTGCTGCTTGGCATTCCAGGCAAGTTTTCTTTGATTCCTCAGCTGAAGAGGCATGGCAGATCTGGAAGGAGGTTGGAATAAGCCCTTCTGCAGACTTGCTTTGAAAAGCTTTTGAGCCTGTGGTGTTAGAATTACTGGTGCTGCTGGGATGAGTGATTGGGAGAGGGTGTGTCATAGTTTTGGGTGATTTGGATCAGGAGTTATTGTGGTGTGATGGGGCAGGGAAGCCTTTGGAGCACTTAGCAGCTTTCCAACACCAGCAGCAGGGCCTGCACAAGAGCTGGGATTTGTACTGGTGGCACCATTCAGTTTGCACCGTTGTGATTCCCCTCCAGTGCCTGGGGTGCTCAGTGTGTTACCTGTGGTTCTTCGTTACCTCTTGCCATCCTGTGCTCATTTGCCCTGGGCAGGTGAACTTGCAGCTCCCTGACTTTCACACAGTATTTTGTGGTCCTTGTGGATAACCAGCCAAGGGAAACATCAGCCAGCCTGGGGTTTGCTGGGGCTCCTGGCAATTGCACTGGGGAAGGGCTTCCCACAGGCAGTGAGTCAGTCCCATCTCTTGTGCTCCTGGCACCCTCTGCTGCTTCCAGCTGGGTAGGCTCCAGAGGGAGGGAGCTGGGATGGAAGTTCAATCTTCTCTGTCTTAGTGTTTTAGAGATTAAGAAATGGTGCAGACTGTGCAGCCTCCTCTGCAGGCCAAACGGAGCAGTGCTGACCCTGGGCCTTTCCCCCTGGCAGATCCCCAAGGATGAGCACATCCTGCGCTTCCTGCGCGCCCGCGACTTCAACATGGACAAAGCTCGGGAGATGCTGTGCCAGTCGCTGGCCTGGCGCAAGCAGCACCAGGTGGATTTCATCCTGCAGTCCTGGAGACCCCCAGCCCTGCTGGAGGAGTACTACACTGGAGGGTGGCACTACCAGGACAAAGGTGAGGAGCTGCCCCTGGCTCAGGCTGCTTCTGGCACCTCACCTGGGGTGTTGCAGGAAGCTGTACTGATGTTTTCAAAGTTAGCAGAGCAGTTCAGTGCTTGTGAGTAGCCACTCTGCTTCCCCTGTTATTGTATTTCCTCTGCACAGGTCAGTCAGTGCAATGCAATTTCTCTGAAAAGGTTGCTCTTGGCAGTGATTTTTATCCTTTTCAAATATTTAATGTGGCTTTTAAAAAAGGTGTGAGAGTGACAGCCTGGGAGATTAAAGTGCTGCCCTCTCTAAACCCTTTGTTTTGAAGATGGGAGGCCGCTCTACATCCTCCGCCTTGGCCAGATGGACACCAAGGGTTTGGTGAAGGCCCTGGGAGAGGAATCCCTGCTGCGACACGTGAGCTGTGCCTTTGTGTCACCTGTTCCCCCCAGATGCTGGGAAGTGTTGTCATGGTGCATCAGGAATCCTGGAATGGTTTGGGTGGGAATGGACCTTGAAGCTCATCCTGTCCCACCCCCTGCCATGGGCAGGGACACCTCCCACTGTCCCAGGCTGCTCCAAGCCCTGTCCAGCCTGGCCTTGGGCACTGCCAGGGATCCAGGGACAGCCCCAGCTTCTCTGGGCACCCTGTGCCAGGGCCTGCCCACCCTCCCAGGGAACAATTCCTTCCCAATATCCCATGTACTCTGCCCTCTGCTCTCTGTATTTTTTAAAGTAAGATCTCCAGGCCATCCTGGTTCCTCAGCCATACTCGGGCTGATCCCTGTCTGTGCTGTCTTTGATTCCAGGTTCTGTCCATTAACGAGGAAGGACAGAAGAGGTGTGAGGAAAACACCAACATCTTTGGTCGCCCCATCACGTCAGTATAAATGGTTTTCCTGAGTCCTTGCAGACTCTCACTGCCATGCTGAAGATGCTGCTGGGGTTTGGGGTGATGTCCTTAGGGTTACAGTGCAGACAGCAGTGTGTTAAGGGCTGTGTGGGCACCACAGATGTATATAAATTTATTTGTTGGACTTACATGCAGACAAATCCTGCAGTTTCTTTGGAAAGCAAGTATTGATCCTTCCTTACATAATTGTCATATCCCATCTCAGATTAACTTAATCTTCCTGTCTTGGTGATTTTTAATCCACTTCTTTGAAATTCTGGGGTTTGGTTTTTTTTGTAATACAGGAGCCTGTCTGCCAGATCCCACCTTCATTTAAAATGCATTTCTACATTATTTTTAGCAGTAGGCCTGCATAGCTTCACCCTCTTCTGGAGTGACAGATGTTCTTGCCCTTGGGGTTGGGTGTCTGTGTTACCTGGAGCTCACCTGGATTGAGGTGTCTGCTGCCAGAGTGGAGATGTGCTTTTTATTGGAACTGCTCATGTCCCTTGTTGGCTTCCTGGATCCTGCAGGGGCTGTGGGGTTACTGTGGATCCTAAACTGAGCAGCCACCACCCTGGGCAGTTCTGACAGGTCTCTTTCTGCATGTTTATTTTAGATCCTGGACATGCCTGGTGGACTTGGAAGGGCTCAATATGAGGCACCTCTGGCGGCCTGGGGTGAAGGCTCTGCTCAGGATCATTGAGGTGGTGGAGGACAACTACCCTGAGACCCTGGGGAGGCTCCTGATCGTGAGAGCACCACGGGTCTTCCCTGTGCTCTGGACCCTGGTGGGTGAAACTGGGCCCTGCAAGTTCACAAAGAGGCAGGGAGGGAAAACTCCAGGCAGCTTGTGGTGAGCTCCTGAAGTGGCCACAGCACAGCCAGGCTATGGGTGCCTGTAGCTTGCTGGGTTCTGGTGACTTCCATCCACCAGCACAGGATGAGAACCTGAATCAGAATTCCCCATTCCACACAAATTTGGTGGGTTTTCCTACAGATGGTAAAAGACAGACCTTTTAATCTCCTGCTGTAGGACACTGAAGAGTAATAAGTCATAAATAATAAATCTGGTTCTGCCTGGTGCCTGCTGACTGCTCTGGCAATGAGAGAACGTGGTTGTAACGTTTCTGGTGAGGTTTGTAGGTGAGGCAGTGACTGCAGACTTCCTTTCCATGAAGCAGAAAGTGTTGTGAGGTGATGATACAGAAAGAGAACATTTTCCATGTGTTATCCCTTTCTTTGCAAAGTGCCTCAGAGCTGGAAGCTCTGCACACTGCTGAGACCTTCCAGGCTAGAGCCCAAAGCATCGTTGTGAGATGGCACAGAGTCTCCAGCTGCCCTCAGTGACAGCCCTTCTGTGCCCTTTGTCTTTCAGGTCAGTCCCTTTATTAATGAGAACACACGGCAGAAGTTCCTCATCTACAGTGGTAATAACTACCAGGGCTCAGGAGGGCTGGTGGACTATGTGGACAAGGATGTGATCCCAGACTTCCTGGGAGGAGACTGCATGGTGAGTTTTCTTTCCCCTTGTGCAGGTGGAATCTGGAACTGATTCCCTCTTCCTCACCATCCTGGCCTTCCACTGCCTTCTGGAAGGGGTGAAGCCTCTGTGTTGGCCAGGATCCCCTGCTCTGGGCACGGGGCAGTTCAGTTGTGCACAGGGGGGCTGTCCCATGCAGTGGTGGTGCTGCCCTGGCATCCTGGAGCAGGGGCAGAGGGCAGCTCTCTCTGCAGGGAGCTCACAAAAACCTTGGTAGTTCCAGTGAGCTCAGAGCCACTGTGCAACCCTGGCTCAGCAGAGGGCTCAGCCCATGTCTGCCAGCCAGAGGTGTTCCTGGGGCACTGCTGGAGCATCCTGACCCCTCCTGTTTGTCTGTCTGGCCATTGCAGTGCACTGTCCCAGAAGGGGGACTCGTCCCCAAGTCCCTTTACCAAACCGAGGACGAGCCAGAGAACTCGGATCACATCCGGCTGTGGACAGAAACCATCTACCACTCTGCAAGTGTGCTCAGAGGAGCCCCACACGAGGTACAGGCACAGCTTCCCTGGGCTGGGACAGGGACGTGTCCCCTCTGCTCGGGCTCATAAGCAGCCAAGGGTTCCAAGGGGGAGCAGGAGAGGGCTCAGCAGCAGCTGGAACAGCTGGAAGGGACCAGCTGGAAATGTGGGGGTTAAGGGCAGCAGTTTGAGCAGCAGGGTCTCTTATTTCTACCATGGCCTAATCTTCTGTAAGGTCCAGTGTCTTCCTCCACCTCCTCCTCCTCCTGGGGTAAACAAAGGCCCCTGAGTTTCCCTTCTGATAGTTCAGCTCCCATTCCCAGCAGTGTAGCTGAGACAGCCACGGGGGTGGTAAAGGCAGGTGTGTGCTGGGAACTGCCTGATGGGAGTCACCAGGAAACAGGATGTCCCAAAAAAGAGAATTGAGTGTCAAATCAGTCTTCTGGTCTCTCTGATGGGGCGTGACTCTGATTTGGCTCTTCACTGTGTCCTGCTTTGTGCCTCAGTTCCACTGAGGTTTCCTAGAACCAGTAACTCATTTACAAGCAACTCTGATTTGGGGAGAGAAGGTGTAAACACCTGAGTGGCTGTACTGAGGTAGGGTTGGCAGTGGGAATTGCTGTCCCCCTCAGCAGTCAGGACCATCAGCCAGCTGAAGGATTGTGGAGCCAAATGTGTTTGCCCCAGAGTGAGGAGGAACACACTGCTGTCACCTGAGCACCTGACCCTGCAAGGGGCTTGTTCTGTTCCCTTCTTAGATACTTGTGGAGATCCTGGAAGGGGAATCTGTCATCACCTGGGACTTTGACATCCTGAAGGGAGATGTGGTGTTTAGCCTCTTTCACTCCAAACGAGCTCCTGAGCCAAGTCACAAAGAAGCCACATCTCCAAGTCCCTCTGCTGCAGGGGACAACATGCAGCTCATTGACAAGACCTGGGTGCTGGGGGTGGATTACAGCAGGGTGGAATCTCCTCTGGTCTGCAGGGACGGAGAGAGCATTCAGGTCAGAGGGGTTTGGATCCTGGCATGGGTGGGAGTCCTGCAAACTCCAAAGTAATCAGGTGGGGGGGGAGGGAATTGTTGGTGTGGGAAATCAGGTGCTGCTGGAAATGGGAGCTGTGCTCATTCCCAGCAGCAGGGGTGGGGAGGATTTTGCCCCACTCAGGTGAGACCCCACCTGAGAGCTGCCTCCAGATCTGGGGTCCAACATCAGGAGGACCTGGAGCTGCTGGAGTGAGTCCAGAGGAGGCCATGGAGCTGCTCCAAGGGCTGGAGCCCCTCTGCTCTGGAGCCAGGCTGGGAGAGCTGGGGGTGCTCACCTGGAGAAGAGAAGGATCCAGGGAGAGCTCAGAGCCCCTTGCAGGGCCTAAAGGGGCTCCAGGAGAGCTGGAGAGGGACTGGGGACAAGGGATGGAGGGACAGGACACAGGGAATGGCTTCCCACTGCCAGAGGGCAGGGATGGATGGGATATTGGGCAGGAATTGTTCCCTGGGAGGGTGGGCAGGCCCTGGCACAGGCTTTTTCCCCTACTGGTATGACAGGGCTGTGTCTCAGACAGGTGAGTGACACCTGTGCTGGGTCATTCAGCCATTCCCCAGGACAGCCATGGTCACCTGCTGTCCCTCCCTCTCTGCAGGGGTCCCATGTCACACGCTGGCCTGGCTTTTACATCCTGCAGTGGAGGATGCACGGGCCCCTGCCCTGCTCCAGCTCCAGCCTCCCACGTGTGGATGATGTCCTGGCCTCCCTGCAGGGCTCCAGCCACAAGTGCAAGCTCATCTACTACTACGAGGTGCTGGCCTCCAAGGACTTCAGGTAGGGCATTTACAAGGGGTTTACTACGAGTTGCACTGAGTGTGAGCTAAACATTTGGGTATCAGAGACCCCCACAGGGGGTGTGGTTCATAGACAAGTGGATGGATACAACATTAGTGGCATTTTGTGCAACCAGTCTCCTCTGGTGCTGAAGGCATTTAAAAGTTCCCTTGACTGTGTCCACCAATGGAATTTTTGGGTCTTGGTTGCAGCTGCCTGAAGTGCAGGAGGTTTTTAGACTCGGGAGGGTTTTTATCTTAGTTGGGAATATTTTGAGAAGCTGCTTTTGGAGTAATTTAAATATCATTGGGCAATTTCCCAGATAATTTAGTTTGGCACTTGAGAAGGGTGAGCACTTCTGAACAGATGAACAGTCAGCCTTGGCTGGGTGTGCCTGGCTCCTCCTTCAGTGCTAAAAGCACCTCCCATCTCCTGGTAATCTGAGCTCTGTGCAAGTCCCTGACCTTTCCCTGGAGATGGAGGAGGCTTTGGGCAGAACAGACCTGCAGGTGCTGGGCTTGAGGTGTGACCTGGGCAGGTCCTGTGGGGTCAGAGCAGCAGAAAGGCCTCACTCCAGTCATGTCTGAGCCATGGGGCTCTTCCTGAGCCCAGCCTGCTTTTGGCAGGAGGAGCTGGAGGTGCTGAGCTGGGGCTCTGGTGTTCAGCAGCCTGGAGCCCCTGGGGTCACAGGGCTGCATTTGGAGTGCTCTGGAGCTTTCCTTCTCCTCAGGGACAGCTCCCAGAGGCTCCAGCTGTGTCCCCTTCCCCAGAACAAGAGTCAGAGACAAGGAATAATATCTGTAACTGGGAAAAAATGTCTCTGACTGATTAATTTTTTATCAGGACACAGAGGCTCTTAGAGAGCAAGTGGGAAATGATGGGCCAAAAAGCACTTGTGCAGAGTGGTAGAGAGGGGCAGCTGATCTGTGGGAGGAATAGTTATCCTTTAATGCTGCCCTCCTAACAGCACATCTGTTCTGTCCCATCCCAGGGGATCCATGTCCAGCCTGGAATCTTGCAACAGTGGCTTTTCCCAGCTGAGTGGAGTCACCACATCTTCCAGCCAGTCCCAGAGCAGTTCCCACCTCTCCAGATAGCAGAGCCAAGGCTGCAGCAGCAGGGGAACCCTGGGGCTGCTCCAGCCCCAGACCAAAGAGCTCCAGGGCTGAGCTGTGGGGCAGTCGCAGCCATTTGGACACAGAGAGGTCTCTGGGAGCTGCTTCAACCACAAAAACTGCAATTGCAAGGGCAGGTTTAGGAGCTCTGGGTCAGCTGCCTGCTTCTCAGTAGTCTCCTTCACCACCTGTGGATTTTGGGTGCCTCAGAGTTTGCAGGAATCTGTTCCACTCCACTCCAAAGGGCTCTTCCCATTGATCCTTTTCCTGCAGAGGAGGCTGATGTTGCCTTACCTGTGGGACCTTTACATAATTCCTGGGTGGCAAAGCTGAGGGAATGTCCTCGGTGCCCACGGGGTTCCACACTGGACAGTCAAGTGGGGCATTGCAGGGGCAGGGCCTTGGAAGGAGCTGCCAACACCTGGGTGCAGGTGGGACAGTTCAGAAATCACTCCCAGGCCAAACCAAAAACCTCTTCTGGTCTGGCAGGGTGCTCTGGGAAATGAGTTGGATTTTTTTAACCCTGCTGAGAAACAAAGTCAAAATGGGTTTTTTTTAGAAATTCCGGGCATTTAATCTGCCTCCAGTGAGTGGCATCTTCCAAGCTATTGTTTCTTTTTACTCAGGTTTACAGCAATAATGAGTAGGTCTGTCCCATTCCTGAGAGGATGGGAACTGAATCCAATTCTAAAGGGCTAAGAAAAGCAATATCTGATTTCCTGAAGGCACAAGATTTTCTGGCAGTATTACAGAACTTGCTTCTTTTAAACATGAGCTCACTTGAAACCTTTCAGAGAGGCACGTCTGTATGTAAGCACTTACTGAAGCCTATTTATTCTATACTAGCTTATTTTAAATTAATTTTTAACTTATTTATAATGTCAGAAATGACTATTTATTAAGAACAGCCACCTTTTTTTAATGGGATGAACTTTGTTTTAGAAAGGAATAATTGATTGTCTTCAATCCCAAGCAGTCTTTCTGCTTGGGTCCTGATCTTTGTGATCTCTGGATGTTCTTGCTAAAGGGCTGCATTGGGGTAAGGGCTGTGTCACCTTCCTTGCAAGGAAAGGTGCGACTCCAATGCCTTTTTTGGACTGTTTTTTAGGATTAAGAGACAAGGATTGAGTTCAGGAGTTGTCATGAAGATGCTCTGTCTTCCTACACACCAAAAATGCCATGTTTGTCCCTAATCTCTGATTGTTCCTGTAGTCAGGTTGGGGAGCAGAGTTATCCATGTTCTCGTCCAGATGTAAAAAAAAAAAAATGAGAGCAGGTGTCAAATACTCACCAGGTTTTTATTCAGGAATCTGTGAAGTTGTTCCTTCCCACCCTGCCTTTTTTAATCACTGATTTTGAAGCACCAGGCTCTGCTGAAGGAGAAAAGAGCCAAAATATTTGGGACAATGGGATATAAAGAACTTGATGTGGTTTTGAGTTGTTTGCTGGGGTTTTTTAAGGATTGGAGCCAAGGGAATCACTGCACGTTGCATCTCTCCTGTGAACAGGTAATTTGGTTATGTAGAGCTCAGGGAAGTTCTGAATTCCAGTTCTCAGTTGTTCCATAGACTTTAATATTTCTCCCAGACAAATGAAACCTCTGTCTCTGGCATTTCAGCATAAGTGGAGTCTGAGAGAGGGACAAATACCACCTTTCCTCTGGAAAGTCAGGAATTCTGGAAGGAAAAGTGCGTGTGTGTATCCCTTATGGAAAATCCTTGACTCAGAATAAAATCTGATCCTAGAAACATTTTCAGACTCTCAAAGCTCCAGGAGCAAACCCAGCCCTGTCTCCCCTGTGCTGTTTCAGGGTTTTACCTTCCTTTCTCATGTGGTTGCTCACATCCTACAGTGGCAACATTCCCTGGGTTTGCTCGGGCTAAGGATCCCTTCCTTTGCCCTGGATTTTTATTTTATTTTGAAATGTGGGATATGATGTTTTCTGCCCTCCAGAACTTTTGGGTGTTTGTCAGTGAAGCACCTGAAACTTGGCTCTTTTTTGCTTTTTCTCCTGAATGTCAACAGGAGAAAGGGAGCAACAGCCTGGATGCTGTGCTGAGCTTTTTAAACCTTGAGAACTGCAGATACCAGAGACACAGAGTTCTTCTATGTCACCTTTTTCTCTTTCAAATGATGTCAATGTGCTTTAGGAAATGAACCCCCAGTTTTCTTCACAGTGTGGGAGGGGTTCTGGATCCTCAAAAATCTCCTAAGCCAGAACCGTGGGAAATGCCTCATTTTGGGTGACACAGCAAAGCCCTCCCTGTTCCCTCCTCAGCAAGGCCAGTGAGCTCGGGCTGTGTGCAGGGAAGGAGCTGCGAATTCCAAACTGGCTCCCAGTGACTTGGGGCCCTCCCTGGTTCAGATATCCCCTATGCAAACACAACAGCTACCTCAGAGCTGCTGCCACCTCTCGTGGGTGGCAGGGGAGGGCAGGACGCTGTGCAGGGTGCCAAGGTCACAGTTCAGTGTGGCCAGATGTGACACCTTCATTCTCTGTGAGTTCTCAGGTTTGCCCCGTTCCCTGGGGTCTGTCCCAGGGCTGGGAAAGGCAAACACAGAGCGTGAGGATGCTGATGGTCTCGGCTGGCGTTCAGGGCACGTTCCTGAGCCATTTTTGCTGCTCTCTGGTGTGAAAGGGCTTTGTGAGCCCCGGGGCAGCGGGGGCGGCTCCAGCCCCGCCCGTGTCACCGCTCCCGGGCCAGGGCAGCGCTCGGAGCCGCCACTGGGGGACACCGGGGCAGCTCAGCCGCTCCTCAGCTCCTCTCCTGGCTCTCGGGAAGAGAATTCCCGATGAATTCCCAGGCCAGAGAGTGCTGAGTGACTGAGCTGCAGCTCACAGTGTTCCTGTGCTCAGCCAGTTCGGTTCTGTCCGTTCCCTTTCAGGAACTGTGAATAACAATTTGTAATTCCAGTTTGGTTTATTGTCAGAAGATTTTGAAATGCCATAATTCACTCGCAGTTCCCAGCAGGGACTGGTGAGCCCAGCTGTCCATCACACTGGGCTGGGAAGCTGCTGGGGCTGGGGCCAGCCCTGCTCCAGGCAGGGACTCCCTCATTTCAAAAGGCATTTTACGAGCTCACACTGCTTTAATATCCCAAATGTTTGTACTGTGAGCAATTAATGCAAAGGAACAGCTATTAGAGACTTAATTGACAGCAGCTGTCAAAGATTCCTGCATGCAATTAGCTTTAATATTCCTCCAGCACATTTGTGATGCTCCTTACATCTGATTATTTCCCTCTTGGAAGGTGAAATTGGAGTCAAGTCACATTTGCTGGCTTTTCATGACACCAACACCCACTTCCAAGCTTTCAGTTACACCTAAGTTAAATGGGCATTAATTAAGTCTTTTAGCAAGCACTTACTTTCTCACCCTTGCTGCTGGCTTTGGTTTCATACACTGAAATCCTCATTTTCCTCAGCCAAAACCCCCAAACCTCCTGTAAGAGCCCACTGAGGGCACTGCAACAACAGATGTCCTGCAGTGACAGTGTCTGTGGGTCCTGGCAGAGCTGTACTTTTGGGTGTGTGGGAAATAAAACATCTCTGAGAACACATGGAATTGTTTGATTCAAATGTTGAAATTGCAGGGCAATGAAAATTCAAGCTTGTGTGCTGCTCTCTTTGCCCCCAGAAGCAGAGGTAAGGCTTGTGTTCTCTTTTTCCTGCTTTTTAACTACAAGGTTCAGGCTTTTTCTACAGAACCAGCATCTTTTGTTTCGTTTCCTAGCACAGAGTGGGCTGGAACAGCACATCCTGCAGTGTAGCTGTTATTAAAAATAAAAGAGCCCCTGGGTTCCCGGGGTGGCTGAGGTTAACTGGGAAAGGCTCAGCTCCTTCTGCAGCTGCACATCAGGAATTTCGAGTTTCAGGCAGGTAGCACTAATAGACTTTATTCAAGTTTCAAATAATTTGTAAATCATAGAAAAATAGTGTCTCTTGGTTACAGGCTGATTTGATGCCAACACTGGCACAGGAATTACACATCCTTTACTTGGAGAGGTAAAAAGGGAGTGAGTGCATAAAGATGTGTGGGGTTCAGCCAGGCTCTCACCCCTCTGCAGCATCCAAGGGGCTCATCCAAGGCTGGGGTTCCCTCGCAGGGAAGCAAACTCAAACACTCTTTCAATGTAACTGTGCAAGGAGGTGTTCCAGATTTCCAGAGGAGGAGTTTGGGATCCTGGCTGGGCTGGAGCCCTTGCTGGTCCCTCTGAGGAGTGCCCAGCTGGGGCAGGACATCAGTCTTTGTCACACCAGCCATGCCAGGCTGTCCCTGTCTGTGCCCTTCCCACGGGGACAGCTCCAGGCTGTGTCACAGCCAGGGTCCCTCAGCCA
>JAHLSL010000105.1:1217600-1234003 GCA_025920805.1 Petroica traversi | reverse complement strand
CGGGCCGCGCCGGGCCGGACCGGGCCGGGGAGCGCAGGGACGGCGGGGCGTGGGGCGAGGAACAGCCCCTTGAACAGCCCCAGAACAGCCCCAGAACAGCCCCATAACAGCCCCATAACAGCCCCATGAACGGCCCAGGGACAGCCCCATGAACAGCCTCAGGAACAGCCCCGTGAACAGCCCCATAACAGCCCCAGGAACAGCCCCAGAATAGCCTCAGGAACAGCCCCAGAACAGCCCCATGAACAGCCCCAGAACAGCCCCAGAACAGCCCCAGAACAGCTCCAGGAACAGCCCCATAACAGCCCCGGGAACAGCCCCAGAACAGCCCCGTGAACGGCCCCAGGAACAGCCCCAGAACAGCCCCATGAACGGCCCCAGGAACGGCCCCAGGAACGGCCCCAGGAACAGCCCCAGAACAGCCCGCAGCGTGTGCGGGTCCAGCCCCGCCGCACGCACAGCTCCACACTCTGGTCTCCCTTTCTCTGTTAAACAGGGGCCGCTGGAATTAAGCACCTGCTGGTACATTGGTGCTGTTCACGTGCAGAGTGAAATGTGGAAATTATTTTCATTCTACGTCTTCCTCCCTCATCGTGTGTTTAGCCCTGTAGTCCAGGGAAGCTGTGGCCGCCCCATCTCTGGAAGTGTCCAGAGCGAGGTTGAACAGGACTTGGTGCAACCTGGGATGGTGGAAGGTGTTCCTGCCCATGGCAGGGATGAAATGAGATGAGCCTTAAGGTCCCTTCCATCCCAAACCATTCCATGACTGTCAGATTTCTTTCTGTACAAAAAAAAAAAAAAAAAGAAAACTTGTAGGGATCATGAGATTTTTATGTAGCTTTACAGAGAACATAGAATAGAATCATGGAATCATAAAAGAAAAGCCCTCTGAGAGCATTAAGTTCAGCCATTCCCCCAGCACTGCCAAGGCCACCACTGACCCATGTCCCCAAGTGCCACATCCACTCTTAAATCCCTCCAGGGATGGTGACTCCACCACTGCCCTGGGCAGCTGTGCCAGTGCCTGACCACCCTTTCCATGAAGAAATTTCCCCAATATCCAACCTGACCCTCCCCTGGCACAACTTGAGGCCGTTTCCCCTTGTCCTGTCCCTGTTCCCTGGGAGCAGAGCCCGACCCCCCCAGCTGTCCCCTCCTGTCAGGGAGTTGTGCAGAGCCACAAGGTCCCCCCTGAGCCTCCTTTTCTCCAGGCTGAGCCCCTTTCCAGCTCCCTCAGCTGCTCCTGGTGCTGCAGCCCCTTCCCCAGCTCTGTTTCCTACTCTGGACACATCCCAGCCCCTCCAGGTCTGCCTTGGAGTGATCCAGCCTGTCCAGTTCCCTCTGCAGAGCCTTCCTACCCACGAGCAGATTGCCACCCTCACCCAACTTGGTGCCATCTCCAAACTTGCTGAGGGTGCACTCAATCACTTATCCAGGTCATTGGTAAAATTATTAAAAAGGTTTCCATTTTCATGGTATTTTGACCCTGTCTGTGCAGAGCTGGCTGCTTCTGTTATGATGTTCACACTTTTGTGGGGAGGGCTCTAATATTCTTACCTGTTTTTCTGTCACTTTGCAGTGGGCCCAAAGCTTTTCCAGTATGTCCTAAAGGTGCTTGTGCAGTCAGTGCAGTTACTGTACACATTGCTGAGGATAGATCAGCCATCCTATATTCTTCTTCAGGTATGTTTGTGTTGGGACTGATTTCAATAAAAATAAATAGTGCTACATTACAGGGCTTTTTTAGCCATCTCAGACATTGTTCTAATTATTTCAGAGCAGAACTGGCCTCATCAGTGGTGTAAACCTGTATATTTTGGCTCTAAACTTTGACTTGTCTGTTAACAAGTCAAGTTTTGTCTTCCCATTAATTGTTGTGCTTTCAAACTTCATTGCCATGGGTAGTAGCAAAGAATAAATCTTACTGGAACTGTTGCTGTGTTTATTGGAGGGGAATTTTGATCTTGATGCAAGGGTTAGATCTGAAGTACCTGACAGTGTTAATAGGTGAATACAAACAGTGTCTGTTCATGAAGCTCCTTTAAAGTGATTCAGTTTGATTTTTTTGTTTCTGGTAGCTGCTTTGTGTTTGTGACTTGGTCACAGTCTTATGCTATTTTGGTTTTGTTTTTGAGCAGAATCCCCCAGGCCTGCCCAGCATAGCTGTTGCCTGGGTGGCAGGGCTGTTGTGGGGGAGCAAACTCATCGTTGACTGGCACAACTATGGATACACCATCATGGGCCTGAGTCACGGGAGCAGCCACCCGCTGGTCCTGATTGCAAAATGGTTTGTACAGCCATTTCTGCCCCTGGAAAATGATGTGCCTTGATGGAATTCAGAGTGGAGGCCAGTGGGGAGAATATCATTGGCACAGGGAGGGATTTCTGGGCTTTGCTGTGTAAAACTGGTTTCTGTTCTGCAGCTGCCTTTGTTGAACACGTGGGAGGGGGCTGCAGGAAGTAGGCAGGTTGCTTTTATGTGCATGTGCAAATGTTGATCTTGTTACTGGAATTTCTTTATATGTCCTGAGTTTTTAATTCTCTAATGCTGCTTTACATTCCAACTCTTCTTTGAACAGCTCCTCGCTGAGTATAATTGGTTATGTGCAGTCAAAGGCTTTAAAGGCTTTGGAGAATAGGAGTCCATCAAAAACTGGCAATCAAATTTTTGGGGGCAGTTGGGTTTTGTTTGGCTTTCACCAAGCATGGGCACAGGGGACAGTTGCTGCAAGTCCCTGCCTGTGGTTTGTGACTGACATTTAATTTTTGTCAGGTATGAAAAGCTTTTTGGGCGCTTGTCTGACTATAACCTCTGTGTCACTGATGCCATGAAAAAAGATCTCTGGGTGAATTTCAAGATAAAGTAAGTCATGTGCCTCAGACAATTTAGTGTGTGTGTGCTAAGTAATGAAAGAACAGATCCCTGAGGATTTGGGATTCAGAGGGACATTACAAAAGCAGCTCTCCCAAGCCCATCCCTCAGCACTGAAGCACATCAGCTCAGTGTTTTGATGGGCCAGTGGCATGTGGGCATTCAGGAAACTTCATATCCTTCTAAACCAACACCCCACTGACTGAGGTGGCAGTCCAGGAGCCATGGAAGTTTGCTGCAGGCTGCCTGTGGAGTCAGAATGGGAGAGATATCACTGGGATTTGAACAGTTAGTCTGGCCTGCCAGCTTGTCTTGAGGGCTTCAGGATCAGAGTTGCTCAGGGGCAGCTTTGTACTAAGTTTGAAAATCAGGACAGTGATGTCTGCAGTTTTTACAGGTGCATTTCATCCCTAGAATAAGCACACAAGAAAGGGGTTCTTTGTTACTTGTGTCCACCTTGTCTCAGCAAACTTCAGGAATACAGGAAGTTGTAAGAGTCAACATATTAATTACCTTGCTAGATTGATTTGGTTAATGTCTTGGTGATTACATTGTTGCAGCCTGTCACTGTGCCATGTGCATGTTGTTACATCTGTATCTTATCTGAGCCACTGATTTATTTCCTCCCAGGGCTGTAACGTTGTATGACAAACCAGCATCTTATTTTAAGGAAACACCATTAGACCTCCAGCACAGTTTATACCTGAAACTTGCCAAGGACTACGAGCCTTTCAAACCACGGTATGTGCAAGTGCAGCTGCCCCAAGGTCCTTAACCAAGGGATGTGGAGTTGTGGCACTTCAGTTACCACAAATACTTGGGGGGGGAGGAAGGGTTCACACCCCAGCAGGCTCTGAGTTGCCTTAATTGTCACTAGCAGAGGCCAGAAGAAGTGAAATGATTGAACTGTGGTAACACAAGTAGTAGAAGTGTTTTGTTTTTAAAGAAGTTGCACAAACACTGAGGCAATGTGTGGTGAGTGTCCCAGGTGGCACCCTGCAATTGTCAGCTTCCCACTGGCCCACACTGCAGTGGTTGGATGCTTCCTTAATAGCATCCCTTCCTTAATTGCTGTGGAGAGCCTTCAGGGTCTTGGTCCAAGTGTTAAACACTCCCCTCTGGCTGTGTGCAGGAGGTCACCTGTAGCAGATGTACCAGGGAGTTAACTTCACCAAGCTAAGGCTGGGAAAAAGAAGTGAAATCTATAATGGACAGTGGGGATTTTCTGGAAATGCCCAGCTCAGACTGTGTCTGAGTTTAGTTGAATAAATGTGCTGTTGGCCTCCATGCTGTGCTAAGTGTGAGACAGACTGTGGAAAGGGAGGCTGACTCTGCTCAACTTGTGAAGGAAAACATTTGGTTGGGAAGTGGAATTGTGCCTATAGCAGCAGGAAGGAGGGGAAAATGGCCTGCCCTGTCCTGGTGTTTCTGTAATGTAATGACTCTGTTTCTAGACAAGTTGAGCAGCAGTTCTGAAGCCAAATGTGTGGAAATTGGTGCCAGTTAAGCAGAGTGTTCCCTGCTGTTGCTGGCTGTGTGTGTGGCTCTTCCTCAGGAAGTTGTGTTTCCATAGTACAGAGCTGTCAGTCCCAGTGCTGACAGATCAGCCTTCACGGAGAGGGATGGCACACGTGGGAATGTGGTGAAGACCAGGGGCAGGCCAGCCCTTCTCATCAGCAGCACCAGCTGGACAGGTTGGGAATCCGTTTTATTCTTCATAAATAAAATAAAATTCATAAAATAGGGCTGCTTGTACTTTCTCACACTTGAAGTGATGTTTGTCCTTTGTTTTCCTGGGAGAATGTGAAGACAAGGTGTGTATGATACAACTAAATGTAGTGTAACTTATATAATGCTACAAATGAATGATTTTTTAGAAGTTATATTTTAATTATAGACCTCAGCTTTAAGAATGATTAAAAGAGGTTTCCTACTTCTTTTTTTTTTTTTTTTTGAGCTTTCATTTTAGACATACTGTCTTGCATGATGGTGTAAAACAGATTAAGAAACTCAAATATTTACTCCTTACTGAGCACCTTGCTTTAGTGGAATGTGTCCCTGCCCATAGCAGGGGGGCTGGGGTGAGATGAGCTTTAAGATCCCATTCAAGGCAAACCAATTTGTGATGCCATGATTTCTGATGATGTTTATTACATAATTATGTATATTTTTTCCCTCTGTATGCAGAAGGGAACAGAGACTGGAAACAAATCCATCGCTAGAGACCATGAGCAGGATTGTCTGTATCTTTGAATAATCAGGGCAGTTTTTACATTTAATTCTCAGTTTTAGAAACTAGAAAATTTTAACTTGATTGCTCTGAAGACATGCAGTATTTGTAGCTGGTTGGTCTGTCATGTTGCCAACAAGGGAAATAAATAAACACTGTGCATGGTTATAGACTTGTATTTATGAAAATAAACTAGAGATTTTCAATAGTACATTTTAGCAAACTTTAATTTTTAAGTACAGACTATATACTGAACCTTTGGGTACATAGTCTGTATTTAAAGTGTGTGGGGGAAGGTGAGGAGAATCTCAAATGTTATTTAAAGACAAAAATTGAAAGTGGTAGATATATGAATGTCACTAATAAAGCCTTCTCTTTCAGAGGATGAAGACTTCTCAGTCCTTTTAAGAGCTTTAGAAGGTTGGTATGAAGGAATTGATCTCACTTTTTTTAAAGAGGTCTTCTGGACACTTAAGAAGGGTTTTGCTAAAGAGCAATGCTTCTGTAAGCAGGTGAAAATGCAGCTGTATTTGATTAATTAGCAGTAATTTCAGATTAGTAATTGAAATACAGCAGTGCAACATCTGAATTCAATTAGAGGAATGTCAGGGAGAATTAAATCTCTAACTGGCTCCTAAACTGCAGTTTTATTTTCTGAGCTATTACACATACTCTCTGCAGGTATCTGCTAATAGGATGGGAGGGAATACTTTATCTCATCTTGTAGACTTTGCAGCTGCAATTCTAAATTGATCTACTGAAGCAACTGATTGGGGAGCAGTTGAAGAAATTCTTTATGCATAAACAGCCTGATTTATTTCTGTAGAAGTCTGTAAATGTTAACATTGCTGAATTTACTGCTGTGCTGCTAATACATGCTTGTAAGGAAATTGCTCGTAGTAGGAAGCTCAGTAATTAATCCACTGTGACCACTCTGAAACCAAGCACCCTGAGATTTGTCAGCTCTGACCAGTGTTTTATCTTCTCCAGATTATGAGAGGTTTATCAAGGAGGGAGCCAAGCTTCCAGCTTTAGTGTGTGTGATAACAGGTAAGAATATTTCTGTTACAATTCTTTCACTGCTAACAGAAAGTTTAATTGTCACTTCTGTTCCATGCTCACTCTTCTGTCGCTGGTGGGAGAGAGGAGAGACTGTTGCCTTTGTGTCTGGTTATGAGGACAGTGCTTTATAGCTGAATTATTGCACCCTCTACTAATGGCACATCTCTAAAGAGCCTCCTTGTCTGCTCCAGCACTGCATGAAAAACAAGGCCAATGTTGAGATGATGCTGCAAAAGCAGCATGAGAGGAAGCAGCCTCAAGCTGAGCCAGGGGCGGTTTGGACTGGCTATTGGGAGAAATCCTTCATGGAGAGGGTGGTCAGGCCCTGGCACAGCTGCCCAGGGCAGTGGTGGAGTCACCATCCCTGGGGGAATTTAAAGCCACAGGGATGTGGCACTTGGGGACATGGATCAGTGGTGGCCTTGGCAGTGCTGGGAGAACAGATGGACTTGATCTGAGAGGGCTTTTCCAATGTTAAAAACTCCATGATTCTACACTGATGGAAAACTCATGGAAATACTGAGTAAGAGAAGTCCAGGTGCACATTGCTTTCAAGGGACCTTGGATTTTTCATGTCTTTTTAGGGTACCACAAGTGTTGTATCCTGTTTGTGCACCTGATCCAACAGGAGCTCAGGGACCACACTGTTTTCAGGCATCTTGATACAACAGTTTTTTCTCTTTTAAACAGGTAAAGGACCTCTAAAAGATTACTATAATGGACTGATCAAAAAACTGCACTTTAAGCATATCCAGATCTGTACACCATGGCTGGAAGCTGAGGATTACCCTCTTCTGCTTGGTAAATAGTGGATGATGGAATAGGCTTGAGGATGTGTGGGAAACAGCTTGGCACTGGTGCAGACTGTGCACAGAAGCTGGGAGGATATAATCAGGAATGTTGCTGCTTGTGACAGGATATTCATGGATTTGACTCATTCCAGCAAAGTTGCTGAATTCTTCTGGCAAGCTTCTCCCTGGTCTCCCAAGAAGTAGCTGTGTTGCTATTCCAGCCTGGTCTTTGCACTCTTTGTTCCTTCCAACTGTGCTGAAATATAGGTGCCTGTGCATGTTCTTTTTTACCTCAGGGTCACTCCAGTGAAATTATAAGGTTGTTGGCTGAGCAAGCAAAAGAAGCTGAAATTCTAAATGAATGTGTCATTGGAATGTTATTCCCTCAGATTTTCACTGTAACAGCTTAAAGTGGGAGTCATTAAGGAATAAAATACATATTCAACACATTCAGATCTTCATTCTGCAGGGTTAGAGCCTGACAATTTATGTGGCTGTAAAACATTATTTGGTCCTTTTCAAATAATTAACGTCATGTCTGTAAAATCACACTGTAATTCCTCTGTTTTGAGCTGACTTCAACTGGGAGAGGTCACTAGTGAGCCATGCAGTGTATCCTGATTGGATTGTGATGGGATTTTCCTTTATTACCCATTTTTAGCAGATAAAGAGGCAGAAATGCTGTTTTAAGATACATAAAACTTCAAAATCCCCTCTAACATAACCTGGACTCACTTATTACTTTTCTAAAACATTACTAATCTGAGTCCCAAGCCATCCTTTGCTTGATTTTTTTTTCCCTGATTGCTTGAAATTGTGTCAGTCTGGGTAGCTGAAAGTTTCATTTGCACCATCCAAAGCAGCACAGAAATAAAGGTTTGCAGGAGACAGAGGAGCTGCTTTCAGAGAGCTCAGACTGTGCTGTGTTTGTTTTTCAGGCTCAGCAGACCTGGGGGTGTGTCTCCATAAATCCTCCAGTGGTTTGGATTTGCCCATGAAGGTGGTGGATATGTTTGGCTGCTGTTTACCTGTGTGTGCAATACATTTTGAATGGTAAGGGCTTATTTTATTACAGCTTGGGGGACTCACATAAAACAATATTACTACAAAGCCAGAGTTCAGCAGCTACTGCAGGAATTCAGTGAGATTCCTGATTATGCCATTTTTATAATTCAATGAGATAGAAATCAAAGTTGTTTTAAGTTAAAAAATTAATACTAGTTTCTGCAAAATTTGGAGCATTTAATGCAACCACCTGCCTTAAAAAATATCTCTGTATTCTCTTATTTTCCTATATTTAATTTTAAAAAAAGTTTTCTTCTGCACATCTGCTCAGTGAAAGGCTGAGTGAATGCATAGGAATTCTTGGAATTTATGGTCCTTTGGGGAAAGAGTAGCTTTATAAAAGAAGATAAATTCCCTGTGAAGATTTCACGATGGATTGTGGACAGATTTTCCTTGTGGGTTAGTTTTAAAGCAGATTATTGCCCTGGCTTTTCAGGGATGTCCAGATGAGTGGCACAAAGACAGAATGAGAGCCCTTTGGTGGAGTTGGGTAGATTTAGTCTGACATGGAAAGGAGAAGAAGTCTTTAACTGTTTAAAACTGCCTGTTTAATTCCATTTTGTCAGGTGTGGAGCTTGTGACATGTGGGGCCATAATGATGCAGATATCCTGGGCTGGTCCCTTTGGATGTCACTGTGCAACACTTTAAATGTCCCACTTGCTGCTTTTTGCCTCACTTTTCCTTCTGTGACTTTTTTCACAGTTTACATGAACTGGTGAAACACAATGAGAATGGTCTGATATTCAGGGACTCCAAGGAACTCGCAGAACAACTGAAGGTAAAGGCTCTGACTGATTTCTCTCCCCCCAGAAATAACCCCAGAGGTGCCACTGTGAGAGCAGCCTTTTCACACCTGAGCATCACCTGTGTGTTTTGCCTTCTCACAGGCCCAGTGAGCATTGTTTGCCTCACTTCTGTTTAAATGTGAATCTGAAGTTTGCAAAAACACTTCAAATATGTCCTTGTGCTCTCTTTGTGGGGCCTTGTGCTCTCTTTCCAGTCCCCAGAACTGCAGCTATAGTTGTGGATTAACACTGGGGAGGCTGGAATGAGCCTGAAATGTGATGTTATTTTGCTGTGGTTTTGCTTTTTAAATTACAGATGCTTTTCTTGGAATTCCCCACCCTGGAAGGGAAACTCCAGAGCTTCCGAGAGAACCTGCGAGCGTCGCGGCAGCTGTGCTGGGAGCAGAGCTGGGACCACACCGTCCTTCCCCTGCTGGGGAACAAGGAGTGACTGGGGGCAAGGAGGGTGTCAAACACATTCCTGCTGCTGCAGAGAGCTGGGAAATGGAATAAACACTTTGTAGCACCTGCACTTACAGTTTCCAACTCTTTCATCTTGGAATGAATCTTGGGGTTCTCACGCTCTTCCTTTACACTTTCAAATTCCTGGGGCAGTAACAGATGCTGAAGGTGCTGAGGCTGGTGGTGGTTTGGGAACCTGTGCTGCTTGAAGGTCCCTTTTTGGTGAAAATCTTTGAATACATATAGAAATTGTCAGCAGCTTTACCTCCTGTACAGTCAGCACTTTAGTGGGTGATTTGGGTATGGTTTTTTTGGCACATGGCACATGCTTTTCATTTGAGTTGTTTAGTTTCAGCTGGTCAACTCAATGATCTTGGAGGTCTTTTCCAACATAAATGATTCTGTGATTTGCCAGTTAATTGCCCAAGGTTTTATTGAGACAGAACTATTTTGTTTCCAAGTTGTTTTTCCTTCTGACAGTGTGTGACAGCTTTACTGGGCACTTAGAACAAAGCAGAGCTTGCAGGGAGTGTTCTCCCTGTACTCTGAAATGAATGTGCCCATTTACCTTGGCAAAGAACATAAAATTCATCTCTTTTCGAACAGAAAAGGGAAAAATAAACCCCAAATACATGTCTAAAATATCTTTAACAGTGCCTTTTGGCACTTTGCTTTGTGAGTGCTTACTCAGGTACAGCCTTCAGCTTTTTACTAAGCTCAGTATTCACATGCAAGCCTAATGCTTACAAAGAAATTTTTCATCATCTTTTTGATGGTAAAATAGATGTCAGTTACTGAAGGACTAAATGTGCCTGGTTTGGACTGTGTTTACTGCTCCTCAGAGCTCCTGCTTCAGGAGGCATGTGAGGACAGTGGGCTCTGCACCAGCAGTTTTACACTCCAACTGAATATCTGCTTTTGTCAAAAGGGAAAAGGTGAAAATAGAGTCAAGTTGCTTTACTGCAGCAATTTGGCAAAACCTCCAGCTAATTGATTGAAGAATGATCCATAAAGATTAATTTGCCAATTTTTAAGGGTTTTTTCCTGTTTTCAATCAAATCCTGTGTGGGGGTTTGGCCATTTCTGTGCACGTGGAGGTAAATTAGGCACTTCTCTAATTAAACAGTAATGCCAAAAGGTTTAGAGAGGTTTCATCTTCCTATAATATAACTTTTTTGATCCAAAATGAGCTCTGAACAGAACCTTTGACTAGAATTTTGTGTAAGGGGAGATAAAGGAGCTCATGTGTGGGGGCTGCCAGTTTGTGTTTACTCTAGAAATAATACTTTGGAGTTCTTTCTTTTTGGAGACAGGGAACCAAACCCCAGGCTGGGGTTATTTCTGCTTGATCCCAGCAGTCATGGTCTCCTTTAGCTTGAAGAATAAGAGGATTGTTCAGGTTTCAGTTAGGCATCACAGTTTTCTCACCACTGCTACAGAAGGAGGAGGTTGAAGTTTTTTTTCATTTCCTTTTAAGTAGCTTTTAATAAAGAAAATGAAGTCAAAAGAGGAGAATGAGCAGCACTTTGATTTTTCTGCTTCAGGACCAATGCCACCCAACAGGAGAATGATCAGTGGGTGATAGAAAGTTCTGAGCAGGTGAGCTCAGCCCTTCCTCCTTGCAGGACACTTGGAGCACTGCTATGGAGTGTGATCCCTTTCCATTTTCAGCCCAGCCTGAGGGATGGATTCCCAGCAGTCACTGTGAAAGTGGCAGTCCTTATGGGAGAGAAAGGGACATCACTTCTGACTTGTCACCACTGCAGATTAAAGATGCACCTGATTTACAGCAGGGTCTGTGACCTGCTCTTACAACAGAGCCATCCTGGGACAGCTGCAGGATTGGTCACTGTTTATTGGGTTTTTTTAAGAGTATAAATACAGACAGGTATAAAATACCAGAGTAGACAATCACAGCTGCTTTTAGTATCAAAACGCATTGATTGCTCTGAAACATTGTTTTGCTCCCTTGGGGATGTGAGATACTCATCCTGTGATCCTGCAGGTTGCTCCCAAAACTTAGAAATCATAACACAGTTGGAAAAAAAACCCCAAACCACTTGAATTTTGTTGTCTTCTACACAACCCAAGTGTGATTGGGGCTTTTTGGTTTCTGTTCCCTGAGGTTCAGTCACTTCCCAGGAGCTGCAGCAGGCTTGGATCCCTGCTGGGAATTACAGGAAGGAAGAACTCCATGTGTCCAGTTTTATCCTCAGAACCTCCTGTTTCCAGAATTCAGGATAATCTTGTTGCAAGGCTGAGACAGCTCCTGTTGGTCTCAAAATTCCAGTTCTGTTTGCCAAGCCTATATAAATAGCTGTAGAATAGTTACATCTGGCTGCACATCATAGAGAAAATCACAGCTGCTGGGGGCTGGAATCACCTGCCACCTGATCCCAACTTTATCTGTGAAAAGAAACACTGGGAATCATATTTATGCTTAATAAAATAAAGAGCAAAAGTTGTATGACCAGTTCTGTAAGAAGAGATTATTAGCATGCTGTAATCTACAGGCAAATGCTTGTGAGTGTGTTTTTTTTTTAAATCCCATTAATGCCTCTGCTGAACACTCAGTGTCAGTTAGTGAATTAACCAGAATGTCACATAATATCCTGAGTTGAAGGAACCCACAAGGATCATCAGGTCCAGCTGCTGAACATCAGCTGAGCAGCAAAGACTGCAAAAAATAGGCTTTAGGAGTGTGTATGAAAAATCCTCAAACTCCTATTTTATTTAATATCTAGTTGGGGGTTTTAACCCTTAAAGAACAGGTACAATAAGATAAAGGGTTTAGGCTGCATCTCAGGTGTTATCACTGTGAGAGTGCAGCACTGATGGCTCCCTGCTTTAAGCTTTAACCTTTTTTACTTTCCTATGGGCACCAGATTTACAAATCATCCCTTAGAGATGTGAGCTGTGATAGCCAGGATGTACCTAAGGGTGAGTTTCAACCTCCTGATCAAATCCTTGTGCAAAAGCTACTGCTCTTAAATCCAGCTCTAGGATGAGATCCTGCTCTTGGACAATGCTCCTGCTCCTCTCTACCACAGAACACGTCATGGGGAAAGAGGCAAAAGAGCAAAACTATTGAACACTGGAGAGAACAGGGACCCACCCAGCTCAGCCTGGAACAGCTGATACGTGTCTGGATTTCGGATTGTGGAGGCAATGAACACCTCAGGAACTTTCCCATCTGCTCTGGAGGTGGAGAGTTTCTGTAGCATCCCAATGAGGGCTAAAATGATCTCAGGATCATACACCACATCTACAAAAAAAAAAAAAAAGAGAGAGAAACATACAATATTTATTGAGAACTGTGCAAAAAAACAGAATAAAAACTGCAAAGCAGAAATACAAGCTTCACAGTGCAGGAGAATATTGATATTTTATGGGCTATGCCCTCATCACTAGAAATCAGTGCTGCTTTTTGTAAATGGATTGTCAGATATTTTATTTAAGCCCATCCTAAGGGAGGCAGCAGGACCTGTGAGTGTTGGTGCTCTGTTCCCACTGCCCTTGGCAAAACAAACCTGCCTTGTTAGAAATGAGTGGTTTAGAGGCTGATGCCAAGGACTTGCAGCAGTTCTCATCTGGACTCAGTCCCTGGAGAGCAGGAACGGTGTGAGAGGTCAGTGAGCACCAAGGGGGTGGAATGCTGATGCTCAGAGGGTTGTTTCCTACCCAGAGGTGTCCAGGTGTGTGTCCCATTGTTCTCGTGCTGCAGTGTGATAAGGGCACATCCTGCTGTGCTGAGTAACAGCCAACAGCAGAGAGAGGCCAGTGCCCCTCAGTTCTTGCCTGCAGAGTCTGGCTGGGCTGGGCTGGGCACTGAGCAGTGCCACTGGCATTAGGTACCATGCAGTGACTTCATTTTACAGAATTCCCATTCGCTGCATCCTGTGGACCTTGGAGGACAAAGTCATTTTTGCATCTGGATTCTCAGGTTTTTTCTTTGCAAAGCACCAAATCAGGGTGTAAGTCCTACAGCTGAGACATTCTGGTTTCACCACTATTGCTCTGCTATCACTACATTTTCTGTGATCAGATTTTGTATAAAACTCCCTCCAAGTGTATACATAGACGAGTCCAAAAAAGGTCTGTAGTTGTTTTTTTTAAATTCTGTTATTCCTCCAGAGGCTGCCAGGGTTGCTGAGCCCTGCCCACCCCTGCCCCCTGTGAGCACGTGCAGTACCTGCTGCAATGACAACGTCAGCTCTGAGCCCCAGCAGCTGCTTTTCTGTCACTGAGCCCCAGTCAAGCTCAGCAACAATCACTTTTGGGTTTTGGCAGTTCTGTCCTTCCACCTCCTGTCCTTGGGACTCAGTTTGGATGCTCCAGGTCACGTCAGGCTCTGGGGTGAAGCCGTTCAGCAGGATGTTTTCTCCCAGCTGTCTGAGAACACGGGGGTGGCAGTCACTAAATATGAATGTCCTGGGTTGGCAGGTCTTGCAGATGGCAATTCCAGTGAAACCAATCCCACTCCCTAATTCCAGGACTGTCCTGAAGGGTAACAGAGTAAAAAGTACTATCAGGACTCTCAACTGAGTTGGAAATCAAAACATTCTAAACACAATTAAAGGTAAAATCAGATCCAGGTAATTACAATAATTTTTGAGTGAACCATTCACAATCCAACCTTTGTCCCAAGCAAATGGAGAGTTGGGAATAACTGAGGGTGGAATTGTCAGCATAAAATTAATTAGCTGAAATGCTGATTTTTGTAAGGGACAAAGCATTCCCACCACAGGGATGAGAGACATTCCCACCTGGCTTTAGCCATCTGCAGCACAGGTGTTTCCACCTGAGCTGTCTCTCCAGTTTTCAGGCAGTGGAGAGAAACAAATGCTGAGCAGCACAGTTCCTTCCCCTGAGAGTTTAATTAGTATTAAATTATCTTTCCTCATAAGTCCTTGCTCCTCTTGACTGCTTATAAATAAAGGGGAGATGATGTGATCAGAGCTGCACACTGATCATCTAACATAGATGACCCTTGGTGAGTCCCATCATGGAGTGAAGGCTGTTAGTTAAATTACTGAAAACTCAACAGCTGACTTCACAGAGTAGGTCAGCCTGCACAGGGCAAGGGTTTGATCCTAAACTGTCTTGGCAGGTCCTCTCCTGGATTAAAGTTTGGCAGAACATACAAGAGCAGCAATTACTCAGCAGCAAAAGGGTGTAATTTCAGTTATTTTGGCTATACAGTCTGTTATTAAATATTTCTGTTATTAAATTACAGTTGTGTAGCTCACAGTGTCAGAGGGCTGGAGCCCCTCTGCTCTGGAGCTGGGCTGGGAGAGCTGGGGGTGCTCACCTGGAGAGGAGAAGGCTCCAGAGAGAGCTCAGAGCCCCTTGCAGTGCCTAAAGGGGCTCCAGGAGAGCTGGAGAGGGACTGGGGACAAGGGATGGAGGGACAGCACACAGGGAATGGCTTCCCACTGCCAGAGGGCAGGGATGGATGGGATATTAGGCAGGAATTGTTCCCTGGGAGGGTGGGCAGGCCCTGGCACAGGGTGCCCAGAGAAGCTGGGGCTGCCCCTGGATCCCTGGCAGTGCCCAAGGCCAGGCTGGACAGGGCTTGGAGCAGCCTGGGACAGTGGGAGGTGTCCCTGGGCATGGAATGATTCTCTGGCAACCCCAACTATTCCTGATCCTACAGGAGTGAAGAGCCCTCTCCCCATGAGGTCCATACCTGTCCCTGAAGAGCCCGGGGTGCAGCAGAGCCCACTGGGCCAGGAGCAGAGCAGCCTCCCAGGTGACGAGCCCCGTGGTGCCCCCCCGAGATGAGAGCTGAGCTCTCACAGAGGCTCACACAGTCCCCCGAGGGCTGCAGGGCATGGGAAGGCAAAGATGCATCAGCACAGGCCATGGATTTACAGTTTACAATGTAGAGTTACAGTTTCTGAGCTGGAAAAAGGCAGGAAGCACTGCAGGCTTCAGGGTGGGGTTTTTTAAGCCAATTATTGCTCTGTTTGGGTGAGTAAATGTGGTTTAGAACAGTGCAGCAGCAATGTTTACCAGTAAGTAGTTCTTGTAACAGTGAGTAGGTTCTTCTTCTTTTAGAACATCTGCCAATGCATTGTAGAGCTCATCCAGGGGTTCAGCTGCTGTGGATTCGAGCTGTGGGGGGAGAACAGGGCAGCTCTGGGCCTCACATTGCCATGCCACAGAAAACAGGAGCCCTCTGAGCCCCTTTTTAATTGCATTTACACTCAATGTTGTGGCTGGTTATTACATGAGGTCCCTTCAAGGAAAAAATTAAAGAGAAAAACAAACTGAAAAGCAAGAGGTACCTTCTTGATGAGCTCAGTCAGGAAGCACCTCCTGTACTTGACCGAAGGGGGATATTTCACACACAGAGGGTGAAGAACTGTCTAAAATGAGAACAACCATGGAAACCAATTACCCAGGGTTTAGGAAAGGCACTAAGGACCAGAAAAGGACCATTAATTGGCTCTGGGTGCCATGAAATGCACTGGAATTTAGTTTGTACAAAAGATGTTTAGTCAGAGATTGAAATTGGATGATTTCTGGCTGGTTTGTGAGTTTACACATCTCTGGCCACAAATTTCTTACTTTTTTTTGTGGCAACAAAAATCTCACTTTTCAATAGAGTAAAGAGGAAAATTGAGTGGAAACAATCCAATTTATTCTCCTCCTTCTTTTGCTCTTCTCTTCCTTATTTTCTTTTTTCAGGTCTGCTGCCTGATTTGTCATCTCCATCCCCAGTGACAGTTCAGGCACCATCATTCCCGGTATCCTCGAGCACCCAGGAGCGGCTACACTGACTGTGCCCTTCATCACATCAGTGCTCTGGCACGCGGGTCTCAAGTTTGATCTAAGAACACCCAAATGTAAGGCAGAGAGGGAAATCTGCAGTTCTGCAGGGCACAGCGAAACACTAACAGCGGGCCACCGATCTCTGTGTTTGTGAGCAATCCCGGCGGCTTTGGGACACGCGGTGGCACCGCGCGTTGGTGGCACGGGGGTGACTCCGAGCTCTCCCTCACCTTGTGCAGAATATCGGCGAGCAGCGCGGAGTCCGGCGCAGTCCGCAGGCTGTGTTCGAGTTCCTAAAACAGAATAAATAAATAACCAAGGCCGCGGTGCCGCTTCCCCGCGCGGCCCCGCGCCCCCG
>JAHLSL010000105.1:1164902-1207600 GCA_025920805.1 Petroica traversi | reverse complement strand
TAGGCTGCAGTGCCTGACCTGCCTCGCTCTGTGCGAGGTACGGGGTTGGCTCGGCTCGTGGGTCCTCCCGCGGGCAGGGCAGCTCCGCTCTCGGCAGCGCCGAGTGCCCGCTCCGGGCCGGAGCACGGCAGAGCCCCCTGCACCCCGGACTGACTGTCCTTCAGGTCTGCGCCTCCAGCTTAGACACCCGTGCTGGGGCTGGGTAGCGTTTTGTGCGGAGTTTCTCAAGCCTCTGCGAGTTTGCCCTTTAGAACCAATTGGTTGGCTCTTATCCTTGGGTTTTGAACATCCTAAGGCTGTTGGGATCCCAGTGTCTCATCAAGATCCCTGGATTTTGCTGCGTGTCAGCTCGGCTGCAGTTGAAGCATCTCAATCTGCAAGTCCTGAATGCAGGAGTCTTAGAGGATGGAAAAAGCTCTGTACTTGCCAGCCTCTCCATTTGCTGAGCTCTCTCCTCTCCTTGCTGCTGGGGTACATCCCCCAAAGCACCAGGAAACAACTGTTGAGGATTATCGTCCATGGGCCTGTTAGAGGAGATGGGATAATGGGAATGCTGTGTTTGAAATGTCATACTGTTTCCTCCAAGCATTTTTTCAGCTGGGAATCTCACTGAAGCTTGGCGCTCCGAAGGCCTGCAGGCCCAGGATGTGGCTGGGTGGGTTCTCATGGTCGGACAGAAGGTTGTCTGGGCATTGCTCACTGCTCATGGCCTGGGGCACTGGTGCAGGACAGGGCTGCACTTCTCTGGGTTGGTCAAGAGCAGATGGAGACCAGGAGATGTGTTTGGGGGGAGCCAAGGTGGAGGTGAGGGGTGCAGATCCCAGGCTGTGGCCCTTGTAGCTCTGAATGCGGAGAACTTGTCACGCTTTACGCGCTGTCTCCTGGGACTCAGAGGGACTTGTGCTTCAGGGCTGTGCTCTTCCCTAAACTGGAGCAGACCTGCGGTGACAGGCTGGCTGCCTGTGACACTGAGAGTCTGCTGGTGGCTTTTGTCTGGCCGTTTTTTGGGATCCTGCTGATGTCTGGCTCCTGCCTCTGAGTGAACCAGAGCAGGGCTGAGCTCTGCCTGAGTATAACCTGTGCGAGGCATAGTTCAAATTGCCCTGATTTTATGTACATGGGGATAGTAACTTGTCTCAAGTTGCATCAGCTTCTGTTTGTGTCCAAGGCTTTAACAGTTGACGGCAGAAGGCAAGACCCAACACTGCTCCCTTCCCCAGGAGGGGTTGAATGGCTGGAGAGGCTTTTGAAGGTTTGATGTGACTGGCTGGGTTTGCTAAGCCCGATTGCTTTGGCAGGAGGGAGGGCAGCCTCCTCCAGCCTGATGACTTGGTGCGTGAGGGAACTGGAGGCGTGGGCCAGGCCCGGTGTCTCCTGAATCGGAATAAATCTTGGAAAACAACCCGAAAGTGCTAAAGTTGCACGTAAAAAAGGTCGGGCGTTGTGCCCAGACTCAGAGCTGTCTCATGGTGGTGGAAGGGCTGGCTGACCCCGTGGAGGAGCCTGGATGTGCTCAGCAGATGCACGGATAACCCCCCACTCTCCTGGCTTGCTCCCCCCTTATCTGTGCTATGGACACCCTTTATCTGTGCTCGGAATTCCGCTGCCTTTGCAGAGGGAAGTGGCCACGGCCCTGGTGTTCCCTCAGCCAGCTGAGTGCAGTTGGCTTCAACTCGTGGAAAACACGCTGCTCTCCTCTGTTCCAGAGGTTTTGTGGGAGCTCTCCAAGTTTGCACTGGTTGCATGTGAGATCTAGAGAGAGACTCAGCCTGTGCTGTGTGTCCATGGTCATGCTGATCCCACTGATGGGAACATCATCTGCTCCCAGGTGGAAAAATGCTTTTTCCCTCTCATCTTTCTGCTTCATCTGAATCCAGGCTTGGTTGTTTCTGGCTTCATTCTGACCCTTCCTGTGAGCAGAGGGGTCTGGGAAGGTCCAGACCCCTGTGGCATTTCTCCAAGTGAAGATTTTTATGAAGCAGAGGGAAGCTGGAGTGAGGGGCTGTGGCTGCCTGTGGTCAGAGGAGTCAGATTTGAAAACCTGTGTCAGCCCAGCATCCTGCCCCCCTGGCTGTCTCCCAGTGCCCAGAGCTGGGGGAACCTTGTGAGCCCCCGATTTGCTGGAACTTGGGGCTCTGAGCAAGGTCACACTCAGTGCAGCCTCCGGTGGGAAAGCTGCTTATGCGGGTGGGACAGGTGAGTCAGTGGCTTCCTCCTCATTTCCCGTCATAATCCCACTCTCTGGAGCGAAGTGAGCTGCCTCCCTGCTCCCTGGAAGCCTCTGCATCTGCCTGTGTTTGCCTCAACCTTGCTGGTTGCTCTTGGAGCCTTCATGAGAGGCTCCCTCCTCTCCATGCCACGGCACCGAGCTGGGCAGGGAGGAGCAGGCTGCTCCGAATTTCTGTCACATTTGCTGCTTGGAGTGTTGACACTTGCCTTGTATTTAGCAATGGCAGCTGAGGAAGCCAAGAGAGGCAGAAGAGCTGCTGCCTTTTCCCGAGAAACATTTAACTCTTGCCCTCACAGCTCCCTTCCCCATGTGCTGGCAGCTCTCAGGTTGGCTGATAGGAAATGCCGGTGGTGTTCCCAAAATTCGTTCGTGTTCAGTTGCTCAAAGATGAGGAGGGTTTTTGTGTGCCATTTCCTCTTGCTCTGGAAGAAAAAAACGCTGGTGCCCTGGTGCCTGGGCAGAAGGGAGAAGGGGGAGCCCTGGCAAGGAAATAGGATCCAGAGAAATGTGTCACCAGCAGAAAGAGCAATTGTTTTCCTGCATTTCCATGGCAGAGCCTTGTCCTGTTCAGGCAGCCCGTGTTTGACAGCCAAGATAATACATTTATATTGATGTAATTAGCGGGACGTGGAGTTTGCTGAATGGCTCGGGGGCAGCCTGCTTTTCAGGCTAACTCCAGCAAATAGATCAGGGAGGATTGGAAAGCTGCCGTGGGTTGCTGAAATTGGCCCGTTGGGTTTCTGGAGGTTGAATATATAACTGCTGATATTTCCTATTGTGCTGTACCCTGCCTGTTTGAAAAGAAAATAACTCAAGGGAACATGGGGCTATTTTTGCCAGCTTGAGATGATCAAGTTTGATTTCTAAAAACTGAAGCCGAGTCTTTAGGCTTGCACATTAAAACCAGTGTTGGAACCATATCTCTGTTCCTCCACAAATGTGTGCCTCCACACTTTGCCAACGGTGTAAACTCTAATGAGTGTTCATAAAAAAAGAAAGAGCTTTTCTGTTCCTGCAGTGCAGCCCCTTTTGTAGGAAATGCTGTGGGCCTGAGCAGGCTCAGCATCAGGAATGGTGGCAGTGACATTGTGTCAGGGGACTGAGCTGGTGTCATGCCCTTTGCCCTGGCATGAGCAGCCCTTGCCAAACCTCAGGGTTATCAATTTGGTGAAATAGAGACCAAGACCTTCCAAAAAGCTGTTGTCCCCTCCTGCTGTCCAGCTGCATTTCTAATGTGGTGCTTCCTATGGCACCAAAGTTTCCCCTTCAACATCTTGGTCCCAGTCCCAGCCCAGGTGATATCACAGGCAGCTTCACAACTTGTGCCCTTCTGCTCCTGTAACAGAAAGGTTTGAAGTGAAAGTTACTCATGGACAACTTTACTGGCAGCAAATTCCCTGTGTGTTTGCTGATCTGTGGAAGTGGGAGCACAGCACCCTGTGTGCTAAGCTCTGTCCTCTCCTGTGGCAGCTCTACCATCCACAGAGGCTGCAGCACTGATGTGCTCAAGGTCTTGCTCTCCAGCTTGCCTTTGTCAGTCTGCTTTCTGCAGATTCTGGTGGCCAGGCAGAGCTCAGGAAGCCCCTGGAATTCTAGCCTAGTCCAGCAGGTTTGTGCTGAGCTTCTGGGTGCTGAGTGCTTTCCCTTCCTGTCCTCTTTCTGCAAGAAAAATGATGTGATGTGGCACTTGGGAGAGGGGGTTGCTCTGTCTGCTGGTGTTGGTCTCACTTCCTTATTAGCTCTGCTGAATCTCCCACCTTTCCAGTGCAGAGGCAGCTCAGTGAGTGCCCTGGAGGAGCTGTGGGCCTGGAATTCCCTGTGTAGCTGCACAGACCCAGGGTCAGGGTGGTCCTTTTGAACCTGAAGGGTTCCTGAATCAGTCCCTTATTTACTCATTACTGGTCCCTGCGTGGTGTCCCTTGCCCATTCCATACACCCTCCCTTTGCTGCTCTGGTTCCATTGGCTGCACGTGTCCAGGTGTTCACCACAGGGCTCTTTCCCCCGCTGCCTGGAATTGTCAGTGTTGGGGAGTTCTGGAAGACAAAAGCTCTTTATGAGCTCCCCATCCCCTACCCCAGGGGTATCATGCTGCATCTGATGATGTGACTATGGGGATGGTCAGCAGGGACAGAATGGGGTCTCTTGCTCTGCCACGCTCCTAAAGAGGCTCAGTGATCACATGGTGCCAGCTGAATCCTTATTTTTGTGCTCCCTCCCCAACCTAAAAGAGAGGAAGTAAGAGTGTGCTGGAGAGCCAGACACTTACGGACAAGGGTTCTTTTTGCCTCCATCTGCTAAAAGCCCGTCCCAAAGGAGACAGCACTTTTCCAAAGCAGGAATTTCATTGAAACAGGTTGTTTTGAGAGCAGAGAATATGAAGGAGGAAGGGGAAATATCTTGGAGGCGGGAGGTTTGCCGAGGCAACTACTCAAACGTCATGGCTTCTGGGGGTGGGATGGGCACGTTTGGCATAATCAGAGGAATTTGTACTTCAGAATCTCCAGGAGATGTAACTGCTAATGATGTCCTGGCTATGCAGAGTAATTAACATCTGTTTCTGTATTTGAACATTCAGGCAGCGTGCCCCGCCAGACATCGCTGCGTTCCCATCCGGCCCCTTGGGAGATCCTGCCCTGTTGCTAATTGTCGAGAGCTGTCCAGAGTCCTTCTCCACACGATCCTGCTGTGCTCCATCCCGCTGTGCTCCCGAGCTGTGGCATTCCCTGCTCTGATGACAGCTCACACCAGGATGCTGAGCAGCGGCCGCCAGCAGGGAGTGAGGCCGCTGGTGGGCATGGAACTGTAAAGTCACAGCCAAAGGTTCTGAGAGCACGAGTGAAGAGTCTGAGCTGACCAAAAAGCTGTCTCCAGGGGGGACCAAGCTCCAGCTGGATGTTGTGGGAAGCCCAGAGCCCTCTGCGAGCTGGAGTTCAAGGGGATGCTGATTGAGGGACCAAAATGTGAGGTTGGTTGTCTCTGCTGGTGCCATGCTGATGGGCCTGGAGTCTCAGCAGTCATTTATTCTTACCTGCCTTTTTTTCACTCTCTGTCCAGCAGCTTGGGGCAGCAGCCACTCCGTCCAGGCTTGGTGTGCTCCCAGGGCTTGGTGCAGGGACCTCCTAGCATGCTCCTCCAGCTGGGCCACTCAGCGGGTGCCAGCAGCGGCCGCTCGGGACCAGGGACACCAGGCTGACCCTACACCCGCTGGCACTGGACCTGCCAAGCAGGAATTGTATTGGGTGAGAGGCTTTTCTGACTCAGCTGCTTCTGGGCTGGGCTGGGCTGGGAGGGGCTGGAAGGAAGGAGACCTTCTCTCCTTGGGTTTGTGAGCGCAGTTACCCTGCTTCGTGTCTCTCATGCCTCTCGTTCTTGTCTTTCTTCCTTGTTTGAGTTCCTTCTTTGAGTGTTTCCGTGCTGTCTATGTGAAGGCTACGTGCTCAAATGGGTGGGAACCCTGATGTCCTTTGGTTTCTCATGGTGAAAAAGGAACTGTGAGAGGGAAAGAGAAATGGTGGGGTCTTCCAGCACCTCGCAATCTTAAGCAGTGGAATCTGCATGACTGTCCTAGGGTGTGTTTGAGACTGTGCGAGGGCAGGGCAATAAATTAAGAAACTCCACAAAGCTTTGCCTGCAGTAACCACAGAGCTGTGGCAGTTCCCAGCCTACTGGGACAGACAAGTGACTGTGTTGTGTGGCTGGCTGCTTTCAGCCTTGGCATTCAGAGCCTGGGCTCTGGAGGCAGGATGAGGTGGTGAGAAGCCAGCCTGAGCTTGGACCTTCAGGATACGTTAGCAGTGTGTGATGATGGTGTCTTTGGATTCAAGTGATCCAGGTTGACATGGCCTCATCCAGATTAGGGCTTTAGTTTAATCACGGGGACACTAGTGCTGGCAGTGTGTTGGCCCATCTGGTCTGGCTGCATGTTTATGGACTGGCTGGAGTCTTTATGTGTTGTTGATGTCCAACCACAGCAGAAGGTCTGCAGGAACCTCTCGTAGCTTTGGTCAATGAAGCTGGGCCATGAGCACTCTGGTGTTTGAGTGGTGACTGTGATAGGCAGGTCAGATCTCCACCAGGGCTTGTTCTCAGGGATGACAGGGATGAGGTGGTGTTCCTGCTCTTGGATCTGTTTTGATGCAGCCTTGGAATGTCTTCCAAAAGCTGTTGCCCTTGTTCCTGTTGCCTGACCGTGCCATGTCCTAGCGAGCAGAGCCTGCTGGAGGTGAGGCTGGGGGGGCTGCCCCACGTAAGGCTCAGGCAGCTGGATGCATCTTGCAAGGCATGTGGAGTGGCTCCAGTGACATGATCTCCTCTCCCTCTGCCCTTTTGGTTCGGGGTGCAGCTGGCAGCCCTTGGTTAAAATCCAGCTCCCTCCCTGTGCTGGAGGTTCCTCGCGTGGCTGCCTGGCTTGGCTCTACCATTCCTCAAACCATTGCATTGTGTTTCAGCCCTCTCAGAGTACAGCCTTTTCCTCATATGAACATTGTGTTTGTTTAAATGACTGTTCCAAGAAAATATTGCTTAAGGTGTGTGTAATAGAACACATCCTACAATTCCAGCTGTACTGGTGTAGCTGAAGAGGAGCCACTTGTGATGGAGATGGGGAGCCAGTAAAACTGCTCTGCTGAGGAGAGGGGAGGGTTGTGGTGGTGCCAGGCACTGTTTTGTTTGTATCAATTCCTTGTACCAGGTGTTATTCCACACCTCTAATTTCAATACAGTATAATTTTCTAACAGAAGCAATGGCATGGCTGCCACATCAGTGTGCAGAAGGATTCATGTGTTTATCAGGTGTCATCTGGGGGTGGAGAGGGGTAAGCAGTATTGTGGTGCTTTTGCATTAAGTAATTGTGATGAGCTGGGCTTCCTTGTTGTTCCTGTGGCTGCCCCATCCCTGGCGGTGTTCAGGGCCAGGTTGGGTGGGACTTGGAGCGACCTGGTCTAGTGGACAGTGGTAGGGGGTGGTAGGAGATGGGCTTTAAGGTTCCCTCCAACCCAAACCATTGTGTGAATCTATGATCCTAGAAGAGGAGCTTCCTCCCTGCCCCCCCAAGTCTGTCCCACCTCCCTGTTCTCTCCTGCTTCCCTGTGCTTCTGGAAGGGCAGGAGCCTCTCGTGTGGCTCTCAGCAAATCTCTGCTTTTATCTCTTGGCTGTTTGTGATGGAAATGCCAAATGGCACCGTTGTCTGTCGGGCTTCTTCCACCTCTGTGCTTGCCTGAGGCACACCTAGAGATGTGTTGGCTTAAATCTAGGCCAGTTGATTGGAAATTGGGACGTGGTGCCTGGTGAAAGCCAGGGAAGCCAAATTGCATTAAAATGGCAGGAGACAGCCAGGTGCTGCTGCCTGTGTGGCTTGGGCAGGGTACTGCAGTGAGAACTGGAGCTATCTCTAGGAAGGGCTGCAACTGGATGTGTGCTGGGCAAATTATATATTTACTGTCTGTCTAATCTGTGTTAGAATTAAAGCTGTGGCTGGAGTGTCTGGGGACAGTGTGCTCAGGGGACATCTCCACCTCCTGCCTCTCTGACTTTGCTTTCCAAGTACGTGCCCTGAGTTTTCCCTGGTTGTTTCTTGCTGCAAGTATCTTCCCCTCCCTTCTGCAGTGGCCAGCTCTTCATCTGCTTATCTGTCAGCTTAGCATGATCTGAAGATACAATCCCTGCTGTCCTTTTGGGAACGACCTCATGTTTGTGCTGTGTCTGGGCTCTGTGAATTTGGGTTGCTGAGTGATTGGGAGGAAGGAACTTCATGGGTCATCAAGTCCAGTTCCGTGCTGCTGAAGATGGGCACTCATCTCATGCAGGTCATGAACTTGTCCAGGAACTAATTGTTGGAACTCACGCTGTGCTTTTTTCCCCAGTGCTTCTGGAGCAGCTGATCCAGAGATCTGCTCTTGGAAAGGTTAGAAACCCTCCCCACACTTCAAGTGTCCACTTTTCCTGGGTTGGTTTGTTGTGCCTGTGTCAGTGCAGAGTGTCAGCTTGCAGATGAGATCATGACTTGCACATTTTTTTCCTTCCCTGGTTCTCTGTAACCTTTATGTCCTGCAGCAGTTGTGGCTGTGGATGGAGATTTGTCCTGAGAAATGTGCTGAAGGCTGTTTTGTTTACCCGTTTGGGCAGCTTGGGTTGGCTGGGCCCATTTGTTTCCTTGATGTGCTTTTGAGTGTTTCAAGTGCAGGTGGAGCTGTGAGCTGCAGTTTGTGAATGTTAGCGAGTGCAGAAGAGCACTTTTTGTGCTGCTGTCATTTCTGTCTTATTTTTTAATGTTTGTCCTTGCTACTTGTGGCATCTTGCCCCTTCAGGAGGGAGAGATGTCAGAAACATTTGAATCAAGGTAAACCTGATAAAGCAGAGTATTGAAGAACCAGTGCCTGGCTCTTACTCGTGGCTCCTATTCATGTTTATCTCTAGCTGTGAATGTGCAATAACAACAGTTCTGTTCAGCACAGGCTGGCACAGCCTCAGACAGGAAGATCTGCTGTTTACCAAGCAACACTCTGCTATAAGTGAGAAAGAGGGGAAAAGTGGTTTATTGCTGCTGGGTAGCTCCAAGTGTAGTTAAACCTTTCTGAAAAAAGAGGAAACTAAGAGCACATGTGTTACTCAAGATGCATTTTTCCTGGCAGGAGTCCCATGTGTGTGCTCTTCTTGCAAAGCGTCCCTGCGTATGCTCCTTCCCATTAAATCCATAGCATATTGGGAGCAGGCAGGCAGGAGCTTCCTGTTTTTATAATGCAACTGGTCTCAGCAGGCAGTCTGTCGAGGTGATTTTTCAGCCTGACATCTTTTGTAGCTGGGGCAGCCTGTGAGCTGAGTAAGATGACAGAACTCTGCTGCAAGGATTAGAAACACGGGGAAGAAAAGATCTGGAAATGAGATCTGCTGGTAAAGCTTCCCGGGATTGGATGCTGTGGCTTGTGTTGTTTTGTTCCTTCCCCTGTGAGTCTCTCTGTGGCATTTCCTCACTGCTGGTGCTGGGAGGGCCCTGCCAGCCCACCCACGCTGCGGTGACGCTCCCGAGTCACCCACAGTTGGCCGGCAATTCGGGATGCACGCGGCTCGCTGCACTTCACTGGAGCAGTGTTAATTGACTTAACAGAGCACTGCGGTTGTGGGGATTTTGCTGTGTGGGTTTTCTTAAACGTGTAGGCACTCAGACCCTTAACAGCAGTGTCCTTGTTGCCATTTTCATGTTTGCTCAGAAACTGCTTAGCAGTTGTCAGTGGAGATGAGGTTTAAAGTTAACCTTTATTTTGAAAAAACCTTCCTGCTCTTCCTCTTTTTCTCCCTCCAGTTTGTGATGAAGATGTTGACTGCCCTTTCAGATTTGTGTAGTCCCCTCTCTCAAAGTGACCGGGATAGATTTCCAGTAGCTCCTTGGATTATCTGTTACTGGTTTAAAGTGTCCAGTACACGGGAGAAGAGGAAACTTTGATGGTAGTTGCTCAGTGGCTAAGTTGGCTCTGCAGTACATCTACTTTTCCTATCCATTTCACTTCAGGCTTTGGACACCTCTTCCTCTGCCTGCATACTCATGAAGAGTCAGTGCTGGGCATTAAATGCAGCTCAGCCCAATTCAGCTGCTGTGTATGAGTTTCTTCTGGGATAAAGTTGAGCAGAACCAGTTTCAAGGCAGCTGAAAGAAGGTAAAGACCCTCAAGCTTGCCTTTGCATGTTGTGTCTGTTGCCACAGACGTGTGCTGCTGTTCTGGACTTTGTAGCATGGAGCGTGAGATCCCGTTCTGAGCTGGTCCTGGACTCCCAGTTCAATTATCTTGTTACCTCATTAATAGCCCATCTGGAAATCTGCTTCCAGACAGTTTGCTTCAGCTAATCATATCTGTGCAAGTGGTGTACCAGTCCTTATTTCTCACCAAGGTCTGGAAAACAGTTCACTTAAAGCTTCCTGGCCCCTCAGTTTCCTCCAAGGCCAGAATATCTTCTCTGCCCCAGAACAAACATCTGGATGGGTAAGTTTCACCCTTCTCTCCCTTTTCTGTGTCCTCCCATCTGCAGTGCTTGCACACTGCTGGTCATCCTTGTGCCTTGCACACCTGAAAACTCCTTGGCCTGGCAGGTAAAGCAGAGTTTTCTGAATCACAGAACTGTGGGGAGCTCTGTGGTGAAGCACGAGGGCTAAAAAAGCCTCCCCCATCCCAGCTCAATGAGCCAGCCACTGTCCCATCCCTCCTGTTATACCCCTGCCTTAGTCTGTCCTTGGAGGTGCCTTCCCACCCCTCCCTGCCAGAAGCTTTGCAAGGAATTGGAACTTGCTGACACCTTCGTTTCCTGCCAAGACTGCAGCACTTGGGCTGGCTTGGCAGGTGAGGGCAGGGAGAAAGAGCAGCAAAACTTTGTCTTGTCCTCAGCTGTGTGCACGACACCTGCTCAGCACAGAGTGTTCCAGCTCGCTTGCTCCTGCTGCACTTGAGCCGTGGAGCTCTCATCGGGTCGGCGTTTGCAGCTTGGATTTCAGTGCTGTGTTTACCTGAGGTGGGTGTCTTGTTGCTTGTCTGCTCTTCCCCTGCTGCCTTATGGAAAAAGAGGGGATTTTTCTATTCCACTCTTGTGGTTACTTCTTTTCCCAGGGTCATCTCAGGCTGGTGAATTCCAGCCATGCTCTTCTTGGTGCTGGTGCCTGGTTTTGCGCATCCTCGGGTCCTGCCACCCTGCCTGGAGCTGGGGGCTGGCTCAGTCACACAAATGCTTGAGTTCCTTTCCTGTCTTTGGCTGGCATGACACTCCACTCTGCATCCTTAGCTATCCCATGCATATCCTGCTCTGGGACTTGATAACCTTCTTAGGCAGCCGTGTCTCATGCTGGGCACCTTCCCAACTCTGCACACCATTCCCTGCTTACCCTGCCCTCCCTGAGCATGTCCTCTCCTTCAGGAGAGACCTGCTGTGCCTGGAGGCAGCATTGGTGGGGGCCAAGGTTGGCCTTTCCTTCAGGATGTCTGAAATGGTCTCCTCCAGCTCAATGCCCCACTCAGCCCCAGCTCATCCAGCTGCCCCTGAGCTCCTTGGTGTTTAAGGGTGTGAGTCACATCGTGCAGTCCCCAGAGAGGAGGCTGCTCCTCCAAGGCTGTGTGTGGCCACTGGACAATGAGAGCTCTTCAGGAGCCCTGGTTTCTCCCTGGCAGCAGCAGGTTACATGGGACTGAGGCAGAGAGCTCCCTGCTGGTGAGGGTGGGACCAGGTCCCAGCACATCTGGCTCCCCCGGGAATGGGCATGACCCCAAGTCATGCTCCAAGAGTGTTCTCAGGCACAGGGTGGGATTGTTGAGGACTCCTGTGCAGGGCCAGGAGTTGGACTCATGATCCTTATGGGTCCCTTCCAACTCAGGCTACTCTGTTGGTCTTAGCCCTCAGGCAGAGGAACTCACACAGCAGAGGGAGGAGAAGAGCTGGTACTTCAGCTTCAATCTTAGAAGAAAGTCTCCTGCAGCTTCCTCTGGGCACAGCTTTGAGGGATATTCCCCTCAGCTGCATAGTGTGCCTTCTCCTGGGCCAGCTGCTGGCCCTCACCTCAGACCAGAGCTGCCTGGAGTTCAGTACATCTCATGGTATTTTCATTCCTGGATCTTCCCTGGAGCAAGGGAGTAGCTCAGAATTTACTTGATTTATAGGTTGGGGGAGTGGAGGAATTAATGAAGTGGCAGAGTCTTGTCCCTGAGTTTCCCAGGCTGAGAACCAAGAGAGGGTGGAAAATTGAAGCAGGAGCAAAGCTGGATCGTGCCATATGGATCAATAAATTACTAGGAAAAGGATGGTGGGGTATCCCATCACAAGGAGGGGCTGCTGCACATGGGACCAGCTGGGTGACTGCCTCACTGGTTTCCTCAGTGGCTGCAGCAACTCCAGAGACCTCTGTCTCTTCTTCCTGCTGTGTGCCAAAGGGAAGAGCTTGGGGCTGATGCTAGGAAAAGTTGATTCTGCAACTTCCTAGATGCATTGAAACACATAGACTAGTTCCCTCTTTCTTCTCTTTTAGCTCTCTTCAGAGCCAAAGCCTACTTTGAACCTGGAGGGAAGGAAAGGGGGTTGGGTAGATAGATCCCCACCCTTCCTGCCTGCTCTGCTGTGACACGAGAGCTGGGCCCTGAAGGGTCAGCACTGCTCATGGTGTGGAAGGATAAGGTTATCTGGAAGCATCCAGGCAGCTGCTTTGCTGTCCTGGCAGCAGGAGGAGCTCCATGGGACAGCTTTGCTGTCCTGCACGTGCTGTACATGCCTGCTACTCAGGGTCTGGTGGGGAATTTGAGGAAGGGTCTGCATCACGTACCACAGATCAGGGTAAGTGGCTGTGAGTGGCTTAGGGGTGGCAAGAGCAAACTTGGTTTTATTTTGGAAGCGGTATTTTGGGAGCAGTTACATAGCATCAGTTTAAACCTGGTAATTATTGCAGCTGCGAGGGGCAGAAAACCAAAATCCAAACTCAGCATCTTGCTAAGGTGCTTAACTGTTAATTTCCATGAGTGAGATCCACCCTTCTCAAGACACTTCAATCTGTTCATATTGTTGCTTCCTCTCCAGATTAGATGGGTGGAAGCAGTGCTTTATTAATTAGAGGAAAAATCCTGCTCCCTCCTGCCAAGACACAGGAACTCTTGGCAGTTTGCTGCCTTTTAGTGACTGAAGCCTCCCCTGTTCAGCCTGCAGGTCATGTCCTGGGGCATCTCCCTGCCCAGTGGCAGAAATTCCTCAAAAAATAAGGCTGAGTGCTTCCAGAGAGACTTTCTTCTTCTTTAATTGACCCCTTCTCTTGCAGGGGAGCAGTTTCCATTCTCACCTTGACTTCTTGGAGGCTCCTCATTTGCTCAGTGTTGGCCAAAGGCGTTTGGGGCTCAGCATGGTGAGCACGTAGGTGCTTTGCATGGGGCTGTAATGCTGCTGCCACTCCTGTTCTCAAACTGGTTTGCCCTCTCCCCACCTTTGGTCAATGCTCCCCCTTCGATATCATTCATTGGCAGCTCTCACCTGGCATGAGGGTGACCCTGAGGAGAAGGATTTACTGCTTTGCCTGGAGAAATCCGATTTTACGCAGCACTCACAGCCAAGCAGTCCAGTTAGACCAGACAGTCGTGGAGATCACTCCGACTTAGCTAGGTTATCCTCCACCTATTTATAGCTCCCTTCCTCTCCTAACTCCACCCACCGTGGGGTTTTACTGCAGGTTTTAAAGCAGGGCTCCCAGCCCGTCTCCTCCACACCAGGGAGCCCAAACAGGCAGCTCCACTCTGTGGGGAGGGGAAAGGCTGGGAGAGCAGCACCACCTTGGGAGCCAGCAGCAATGCAGGCAGCAGGCATGGCTGTCTCCTCCTGGGATGAGCTAAAACTGGTGTTCCCATGGGCAGGAGGAGGAAGCAAAGGGTTCTGCTTTACCAGCTTGAGGAAGTGGTCTTGAACCAGGCCGTGGAATTGCTTTATGTGGCAGTTTAACCCAGCTTGAGGAGGAGAAAGTCTACTGAAGTCTGGGCATCCTTCCTCTGTTTGGCTCAGCGTGCAGCGAAGGGGCTTTTCTACCCATCTTGCCTTTATTTATCTACTTTATCATGATAGAACCTGAGTTTTGAGGTAAGAGACAGTTTGTTCTTCTAGTAGGTGTGAGAGTTGCATCCCGTGTGCCTTTGCTGCTGGAGCACGTAGGGCCCTCTGGGATGGGGCAGAGGAGCCAGAGACACCACGGGTATGGAATGACTGGTGTCTCCAGATAGACTGAGTTGATGATACTTGGAAGTGCTCTTCCCCCTCACATCGCCTGCCTTTCATTTAGCCAGAAAATCAGATCTGTTACAAATTAACTGCTTGAATTGCAGGAAATGAGAGGGGAAGCGCCCGGGATCCACTTCGGCTGGATCTGCAGGAATCAGTGCAACCTTGCTGTTGGGTAGTGGGAATGTGGGGCTGATGTACAGCAGTGAGGCAGACCAGTTAAAACAAGGAGGAGGTAGGGAAAACTGTGTTCTTGGGCTTTTTTTCAGATTTATTTTGTTAGTCCAGGCTTTGCAGGCTTCAGAGACCATGACAGAGCTGTTAACATTCTCCAGTTAATGACCTAATGCAGGCACGTTCTGGTATTGAGCTTGTAGCAGAATTGCACCTGCTCCTTGAGCTGCTGCTTTTGAGAGTCTATTATCTATCAAGGCCTTTCTTGATCCCTTAGATCAATCCTGGGATTGAAAAACTGTATTTTAGGACTCCTCATCTCAGCCTTTTTACGGCAAAAGTAGTTTCTTTGCAGAGGTCTTCCTGTGGTTCATTCATCTCCTTAAATCCTGGTTGGTAATTGAATAAGCTCAGCTGTGCTAATTTTTCCGTCTTCCTTGTTTCTTCTTTTTTTTGCTCTGTTAAATGTTACCTTGATCCATTGCTCCTGACGTGCATCCAGATTGTCCTGCCTTTCAGGAGGAGAGACGTGTGCGTATTTAAACTTCTTTGAATACATAAGACATGAAATGTTTCTGGAGTTTAATTGTGAGGATGCTTGAAGAATAAATTCCAAAAAGTATGAAAGAGAGGGAGAAAAGGAGGAGCAAAGCCTCAGACCTGCTTCTGTGGGTAGGGGCGTGCTCAGGGTCAGCTAAAACTTGGCTTGAGCTGAAAGTAAATAATCACAGAAAATACTTGTGCAGCATCCCAGTCTGTCCAGTTCCAGCCTTACTGGGCTGTTAGTGGGAAACAGGAAAAGAGGTTTTTTCTTTTTTTTTTTTTTTTTTTTTTTTACATGTAAGCCATCCAGTCCTTGTAGCTGAGGTAACTAAAATTGGAGTGGTGGTCAGAGCCCAGATTAACCTGGTGTGTGTGGACCCCAAGGGCTGCTGTTTTGGGCTCCAGGTAGGCCTGGCTTGTCTGGTTTTCTGCTTCTTTCCCGTGTGTGGAAGGCTTTGTGCTGGGCTCTGCTGTGCTTCCCTCCTTCAGCTGGTGCTTCCCTGTGCCTGGGAACTCTTGGTGCTTAACTTGGGGGGAGTCTCTTCTAGAGCCCCCACACTCCCCATCTCCAGCAGCAAAAGCTGGATTCAGTGACACAGCCCTTCCCATCCCAGTGAGCTCTGGGATGGGGACCCCGATCAGAGCATGCATTGATAGGCTTTAAAACCGGAGAGTTGTTGCTGAAATCATACCTTATCTTTCTCTCTTTTTCTTTCCTTTTTTCCCCCTTTCTCTGTGTTTGTTTGTTGTTTTTTTTCCAACTCTGATCAGAACCGACCTTCCTTTCTTCAGCGTGCGGGGATCTTTGCAGCAGCCCATGCCGCAGCGCCTCGCCCGTTCCACCCGAGCTGCCCATGCCACTGGCTTGGACCTAACCTAGGCTAAATCTCAGCGTGGCCTGGGCAGGGGGGGAACCATGGGGAGCTCTGCCTCATCGCTGGCCGCAGAGACGGAGTCGGACCATGGCTTCAGTAGCTCGCCCTACCCGGGGCACCCGGCCGTGGGCTGGTATAGGAGCAGTCCCGGTGGCCCCGTGTGGGAAAGTGCCCTTATAACGCGGCAGCACCAGCACTTACAGCACCGGCTGCGAAGGTAAGGAGGAGGGGAAGGAGCCTGCTCACCTGCTCACCCGCTCACCTGCTCCCCTCTCAGCTTCAATCCGGCCGCTGCCTTTGGGACACGAGTTGCTTTGCATCCTCCTGAGTGCTGGGTCCCTTCATTCAGAGGCTCAGTTCAGTTCCTCGCGAAGCCAGAGCCAAATTCCTACCAATTTGTGTGATGCCAAACCCTGGCTGTACTCAGGGTGGCTGATGTCTCCTGCAGAATGGACTGCAGGACTCATCCCAGCTCTTCCTCACTCACCTAAATTGTCAACGTGGCTGCCTGGGAATGGGATCTCAGTTCCTTGTTTGCCACGTTCTCGTGGCTCCTCTTCTTTCTGGCCTCCCAACCACACTGTAGTGTCTCAGGTGGAGGATTGTGTCTCCGGGTTGGGTGGCAATAAGTTGCAAGAGTTTCTGAACTCAGATGAGTCAGAGAAGCCATTTTCATGCAAAAGCAGTGAAATGCTTTGGAATCCACAGGAATGAAACATACCAAAACAGAATTAGTGTTTCCAGCCCTCAATTTCTACACCACCTCAAGGAAATCAGCACCTCAGATTTGTCTCTGAGCTGTTGCCTCTGCCCCTTCCGCATCAGCCACTTGCAGTGAGGAGTTTCTCTTGTTGGAGGGCTGGTGTCCTGCATTCAGTCTCTGAAAGGTTGAGAGATTTGTCAAAAAGCATCTAAAAGCCCTCTGTCTGGGGCCTTGGCTACAGAGGCTGCCGTGCTTTGTGCTGATAACATTTGAACCTTTGCCTAATGCCTGCTTTATGTGGACTCCAGCCTGGATGGGTGTCCATATCTGCTTGAGTCTGTTTGGAGCTGCTGGTCATTTAGGAATAGCTGCTTGCTCTGAGTGTCCCTGAGCTGTGCTGGCTTTCCCCTGGAGGCGTTTGCTGTGATGGTGGTGCAGTATCTGTGGTGCAGTCCTCATTTTCCTGCCTTCCTGCTGCTCTAAGGCCCAGGATGGGCTTCCCAGGCTCTGGTGCATGACTCTGAAAGCCTTCCAGCAGTGTCAGGCTTTGCTCCTTTCTGGCCTTGTCTTTGGTCTTCTTGTAGAGCTGGAACAGTGTGAAACCAATAAGCTGTTGTCTTTACTCTCTAGCATAGACGTGAGTACCTTTAAAAAAGATACTTTGTGCAGTTCCCAAATTCTTTTGCTGGGTGTGCCAACCTGTGTGGCTGGCCCATGGCTGTGGTTGGTGATCTGTGCAGAGTGGGTTTGTCCGTTCTAGTTTAGAGGGATCCTGCAAACAGAACTGTGTCCTTCCTGCAGGATTGTCCCCTCTGGACTGCTGTTTTCCCTGTGTTGCCTTGAGGAGTTGGGGAATGCATCTCAGCTCACAGATGAACTCCTGTGCATAGCCAGAACTGAAATGTAGGAACTTCCAGTGCACACCTGGCCCTGGGCACTAAAAAAGGCAGTGCCTCTGCAGCCTTGTGTGTGGCAGCTGGGGCTGCTCATGGCTTCAAGTCTGTAGCTTGAGGAACTAAGTGATATCTTGTCATGTGAAAATAAATTTCCTGAAGAACCAGCCTTGGTGGTGGAGCGGATGCTGGGGCAAGAACAGGAACTGCCGGTCTTGGCGCAGATAACACCAGTGTCTTGTGGGGACAGGAGTGGCTTTTGTGATAATTCCTTATTTCCCCTGCTAAAGGGAGAGCAGAACTCATCCCGACTCAGTGTCGCGTGGTTCCTGGAGACAGGAAAATCACCGGCCGTGATTCACTGAGCAGCGAGTTGCGTGGGAAGAGCTCGCTCCAGGCAGTGATTATGGAAGTGGGTTCAAAAGACCTGCTGAGATCAGCCAGGCTGCCAGGCATCAAAGGGCTGCTGCTCCCAGGGAACAGCAGGGCCAAGGAGCAGCGGATGGTTGGTTTCCAGAGAGGAACAGATAAATATATTCTTTTACAAAATTAAGTAAGTCAATAGAACGAGTCAGGGTAGGTATCCTGCCTGTGCATGTCCTCCTCCCCGGAGTCGTGTGGTGTAGGAAGGAAGTGGAGTACTGGGGAGTCAGTTTGAGGCTGGGCAGGAGTTCTGGGATAGACTTTGCTTTTCCTGCTGATTTTCTCTCCCTGCCTGCAGCCACCTTCAAAGCTGATAATGCTTTGGCTGCTGTGGAGCAGCACAAAGCCAAGCTGCTCTGGGCTGTCTCGGGGATGAACACAAACCTTCCTTGGCAGAAAAACAGGGACACAAATACTTAGCAAGTGACTTTGGTCTGTACTTGATAGGGGCGTTGGGGGAGTCATCCCTCATGGTGGGGTGGGAAAAAGGGGAGAAATCAGTGCTGTTTGGCTTTCAGGATTTTCGAATCTGGGAGGAGGCTTCACTGTCTCCTGTTGCCTGGGTGAGGCTGATGGTGTGGAATTCCCTGTCTGCTGTAGACAAGGAGACAAGAGGGAGTAGAAAAAAGGCCTTAGTGGTAGAAGCAGCAGGCCTGTGACAACCGGATTTGAGTCCCTGGTCTTTTCTGGACAGGGCTGCACAGTCCCTTTCTGTGTGTCAGCATTTGAACAGGACCCTGTCCCTTTCCCAGCACGCCAGGAGGACACAGCTACTGAAAGACTGGAGGTGCCAGGTGTTGGGTGCATGTTAGAGTGATCTGATAGCAGAAACCTCTGCTTAGGGCAAAGATGTTGGGTTTAAATTCATCCCTGGTAGCTGTGTGTAACCAGACATTCTGGCTCAGCTCTGAGTCCCCTTGGGCTCCATCTTCACTCGTGTGCTTGAAGGTGCTTGGCCTGGGCTGCTGCTGGGTGGGAGCTTTGAGCTGAGCCCGGGGATCCATCATGGCCAAACTTCCCGACGTGCCAAACCCTTCCTGGAGCTGGGAGCAAGAAGGGGCATTGCCACAGGCTTGGTGCTGGCAGAAGGACACGGCTCCATTGCTGTGGCTGCCACAGGGAAGGGTTTGGGAGCTGTGGCATTGTGGTGGTTTCTCCTGCTGCTGCTGGAAGGGATGGTAGCACCTCTCCAGGGTGCATCCTTCCACACTGTAAGGGGTTAGGAGGGAATGTGGGTCTGAACTGTTTCCTGATGAGATTTAAGGGAATGTTTCTGTTACCTGCTCCTTACTCACAGGATTCATGGAGAAGATCCTGTTGAGTACTGAGAACTTCTAGATTTCACTTTGTTTAGGAGAGGCTTCTGGGGAAAGGGTTGCAAGGTCTGTGCAGCTGATCTGAGTGTCTCTGCCCACTGCACCCTTTGGCTGAAGCTCTCTGAACTCCTTCTTCTTCCAGAGGATATTAATTTTCTTGGCTTTCCCACAGCATTCTGCAAAGGCTTTGTATTTTATTATGAAAACCTTTGCAGAATGAAATACCTCTGGGTCTTAATGACTGTGGAAAGAGGAACACACTATTTTATTATGCTTTTATTTTATTATTATGCTATGCTAAAAATATGTCAATCTCCCTGCTTTTAGAGGGAAGTGAGGGGACCTGCTTTTGGTGCTGGCAGGTGGTGGGAGGGCACTTGCTGTGCCACCCCCTGCTCCTCAGAAGCACTACTTGTTTCTGGGGAGAAACTCTGGGCAAACCTGAGTGTCCTGGATGTTTGTGAGGTCTGGCTTAAATACATGAGCAGCAGCAAGAGCTGCTGGGCAGTACCACACAGGCCTTTTCTGGAGGCTCTGAGTTGTTTTGAGGCTGGTGGAGATTTTAATAACTGGACAGTGGTCTGTGGAAGTGTGGTAGGGAGCTGTGTGGAGCAGAAATATGCTGCTCCTTCCTACCCTCCTGTGCTGTGGCACTTCAGCTCTGAGGCAGCACAAGCAGAAGTGTCTGGAGGACATCAGGACAGTGTCTAGTCTGGAGAAAACGAGGCTCAAGGAGGATCTGCTTGCTCTCCACAACTCCCTGAAAGGAGGATGCAGCTGGGTGAGGGTCAGGCTCTGCTCCCAGGGAGCAAGGGACAGGACAAGAGGAAATGGCCTCATGTTGTGCCAGGGGACGTTCACGTTGGATATTGGGAAAAAATATTTTCACAGAAAAGGTAGTCACACACAGAAACAGGCTGCCCAGGGCAGTGCTGGAGTCACCATCACTGGAAGTGTTCAGATAGCTAAGGATGTGGCACTTGGGGACATGGTCACTGGTGGACTTGGCATTGCTGGGCGAACAGTTGGACTCTATGCACTTAGAGGGCTTTTCCCAAAGAAATGATTCTGCAATTCTTTGTGTTTCTTGTTGGGGAAACCATGGCCCAGAGAAACGAGATTCTTGGAAGAAAAGCTCCTGGTAAAGCATCAGGTGACTGCAGGGAATCACCTGGTGATCACTTGCTTCTGTTTTCTGTCATCAGATCTCAGGTTGGCAGCCTCAGCAGGACAGGTACCCCAACACACCTGGGATGGGGCAGGCACAGATCCCAAATCCTGCATGGATTTGGATGTGCTCAAGTTTATTTTGCACCTTTCAAGAATCAGTGACTGGTTGAGGTTGGAAGGGGTCACTGGGTTCCAGCTGTCCATCTCTTCCTGAGCCTCCGTGCAGAGACCACAGACGTGTCTGTGGGACAGAGGGGGATCACCAACACATGCTCTGTGTATCCACAGAGGAGGCATGAGGAGGGAAAAAGAAGTCACTTTTCCAAATCATGAGGGCACTACCATCAGCTCTCATGTTCAGGACATGCCTGCTCCTCACACAGGAGAGCAGCCTGTGTTCCCCAGCTGCTGCCATGAGGTGGCTGCATCCCTGTGCGGGTTGTGCTCCCTCTGGAAGCTGCTGTGGAGTTCAGCTGGGATTTGCTAGAGTAAAGATGCTGCAGGTTGTTGTGGATACTTATTTGATGGGAACTTGTAACTGTTTGCTCACCAGTTCTCACTACAGCCTGTGATATCTGGAGTGGTGTCTTGCTCAAGGAGATGTTGCAGTGCCAAGGAGTTGGGCATGGAATGCTGTTCCATCTGCCTGAGGCTCCCAGCCCTGCCCATCCGCCCTCCACACTGGCTGCTGCAGCGGTCACAAAGCCCATTAATTGTTTAAATTGGGGCTATTTATAGCTCTGGAGCCACGGATAACTTGGAGGGTGGTGCAGAGCAGCAGAGACCAGAGTTCTCAATAGATCCCCAAACAAACCCTCCCTTTGCTCCCTGTGTGCCCTCCAACCTTTCCTCATTTCCATGTCCCACAAGAGCCATCCTGCCTCAAAGGAGGTCAAATCCAGGGCAGAGGCAGCTGGAGCACATCTTTGTCTTACGCAGCAGGCTTGGCCTAATGTGAGCAGAAATGCCTGACCCTCTTGCCTGGATGTTGCTGTGACAGCATGGAGAGCACAGCAGAGCTTTTCCTTTGACAATGACAGCCTGGAGAATGGAAAAACCAGCACCTTTAGCTGGTTTGGGGATGCTCCTGTCTGCAGGAGCTGAGCACTTTTTGCTCTAGAAACATGGGTTTAGGTCCTTCTCCAAGTGCAGGTGTTGGGGAGTTTTGCTTTGGATGCTGCATTGCATGGAGGAGTTCAGCATCCAGCTTTGGCTGTGCATAGGTACAGTCTTCATCTCTTTGAGAAGAGATCCTGGAGATGCAATTTTCCTGAAGGAAGCTGGTCTCTTGTAATCAGTGCTGTGGGAATATGTGGTTGGAGGGCCTGGGAGAGCCCTTTGGTATTTGGTGTTTTTCCAGGTGTGTTGGGGGTGGGGAGGGAGAGGAATTGGTATGTTTGTGAATTTTTTGAGGGTTTTTTTTTTTTATTTTTTAAGAGCGGGTAACAGTAAGAGGAGCCAGAGCAGTTTTTTTTTTTTTTTTTCTAGAATAACTCTTCTGCATTGCTCTTTTTGGCTGCATAGGAGGAACATGGTCTCGTGTCTCATGGCAAACCACTTGCCCCTGAGAGGTGTCACACATGTAGCCTGGAGTTGTGAAATGGTCTCAGTCCTCTGGCAGGAGCTGGTGGATAGATGTGATGACAGTGGAAAGCTGAGGAACCTGGCTGAGCTGATGCAGGGAAGGAGGAAATGTAGGAAAGTGTGTGTTTGGAGAGTTGTTTCTTCTTTCAGGATCAGGATGGAAGCTGCAAACACATGTCCCTAACAGTGTGCAGGTCTGAACTGCAGGGTGATGGGCCCTGCAGTGACCCCATGTTGTGGGATGGTGGGAGGAGGGGTGAGGGCAGGAATATCCTCCTGCTCAGGGGGGGGGGGGGGAGCTCCCTTTCCTCTCTGTACCCAGCAATCCCTGGGATCACTCCAGAGCCCATGGGTTCCCTCTCAGATTACCAGGTACTGGTTGCTGTGAAAGGCACGAGCTGGATTTCTCCAATCAGTAACTTAATCCAGTTTGACACCGGTGGCTCTGGGCTGGAGTCTCTGACTAACAAGAGTCAGAAGCAGCTCGGGGAGGATGCCCAGAGCTGCACCCACCTCCCTACAGCCTCTTTCCCCGTGATCTCTGGCCCCATGACCCTGAAAGGCTGCCTTGATCCCAGCGCGGCCGGAGCCTGGTGCTGTGTGTGGAGGGGAGGCTGTGCTGAATGAACCCTCTGCAGGCCTTTGTTCCCTGGGATGAAACAACCCTCAGCACAGGCTGCTGCCAACAGAAGGGCACAGAGAGGAAAGAGGAGCCCTGCTTGGGTGCTGTTTGCATTTGCCAAGCTGTGCTGCATCTCTCTGTTCCTGCCCAGGGACCCACAACCCACCCAGGTGGCTGTGCCTTTTCAGCCACTCTCTTCAAACAAACTACCTTGGGCTTTTCTTTGGCTTGGGCACCTTCCTGTGCTTCTCACCCAGCCAGCATTCCTGCTCTGCCTGGCAAGGCACCAGGATTTCAGCTGGTGCCAGCCAGTGCAGCTCCCAGCACCCCCAGGCATCAGCGAGGCCCTGTGAGAGGCAGGTGCTCCAGGTCACCGTGAAGGAGGGGTGGAGAACTGATCCGAAGAGAAGGAAGCTGCTCCTGCATTACAGATGGCGTTTCTTAGGCTGCAGCAGGACATCCATATCAGAAGGAAGCTGGAAGTGGAGTGTGAAGGCAGCCTGGAGCCCTTCTGGATGGTGACAGGACTGGCAGCAGGAGGGCCGGGGCAGTGCGGGGGGTGAGGAGAGTTTGGGCTGCAGGTGTGTGGAGGCTGCCAAGTCAGCAGCTTGCAGGGAGCTGGAGGGGCCTCTCCTGCCCTTGCCCAGAGCAGTGCAGAGCTCAGCTGGGGCTGCAGACGCTCAGGTTCCAGCCCTGCTGCTCCCAGTGCTCCCTGTGCATCACACACTGGGGGTAATGGTTTCCCAGAGCTGGGCTCTGGCATTTGGAGCATGGCAGGTTGGCTACAGCAAAAGGGGATTTTGAGAATCTGGATTTTTTTGCCAGCTTTTGGTGGGAGAGGACAGTGTCCATACTCCTTGGCCTTCAGCAGCATTCCCCAGCTGTGGAGTGGGACAAGGCAGACACAAGCAGGATCTTTTATCTCCTTAAAACCTGATTTTACTCTCCCTGCCTAGTGAATCTATAGGTAGGTAGGTGGATAGATGTGTGTGTATACATGCCTGTATTTTTTTCTTGGTTTTTTGGGACACCAAGGAGAGGACACCTTTCATTCAGAGCCCTGGTGTTGGCTGGCACGTGCCCCATGCAGCACTGGGACATTCCATCAGACCCATGCCACCAACTCTACCTTCCCTGTCCAGGAGCTGAGGCTGTTCCTGCTGCTTTACCCACAGCTGCTGTGTCTGTCTGTGGAGAGCAACAAATCTGGAATGTGGAAAGGCTTTTGTTTTGCAGGAGCTTCAGGCTGCAGCCCATGCCTCAGAGTGGCCTGATCAGTGACGTTGCTGCTGTCTCGCCCAGCAGCCCGTGGCACAGGCACTGACTGCCATTGAGCACTTCACACACACCGTAGCAAATCTCCAGCAAAGCTTCACCCAGTGACCTGTTTTCCCTGGGTTGTGTGTTCCCACAGCAAACGTGTCTTCTGGGCACACTGGTGTGGGCACTGCAGCCCTGGCTTGCTCAGGGACTGCTGTTGGTGGCAGCATGGTGGGGAGGGCACACAGCTGACAGGGCCCTGTGTCTGGTGCAGCATTTCAGTCTCCAGGGCACGTGTGCTCCTTCCTCTTCTGTCCTGTGCAGGTTGGCAGTGATGTCCTTCAGGGTGTCCTTGTGTGCTGAGCTTACCCAGGGCTGTCTGTGGGCGTGTGTGTGACTTGATGAGGTTCAGGAGCTTTTAACAACAGCAGGAGCTGCTCTCCTTGGTAGAAAACTCAGTGTTGTGCTGCAGGGAAGGGACACTGAGCTGTTAGAGCAGCCCCAGCCTGGTTGCTGTGCTGGCAGGATGCTTCCTTCTGGCACATGGACTCGGGAGGGTTAATGGCATGTGCTCCAGCCAGGAGCATCCTCTAGATTCCAGCTGTCAAAACACTAAGTTAAGTGTGTGTCATCTTTACAAGGCACTAAGCAGTGCTACAGTCTGAATTACCCAGCCTGAAGGCCTCCAGGGTACAGTATAACTTGTAGGGGCTTCCCTGGCAATTCCAGCCTGTCTGCCTGCTCCAGGAGCCAGCCAGACGTGTTGCTGGCTCAGTGAAGGTGCCAGCAGCTCTAGGGCTTGGGGCACGAGCAGAAGAAGCAGGTTGGGGTGCTGGGTGATCCTGGGGCTCAGTCTGCCCCAGCACAACATTGTTCTGCTCTATTCCTGGCCTTTCCATAAAACCCACCAAATCTTCCTCTCTTTCTCCAAGAGTTTGGAGGAACCGAACAGCCCCCATTTTGAAAGGGCACAGTGAAGCCAAACTGAATCTGTGGCCAAATGTGGATTCCTGTGCTGAGCCTGTGTTTAATGGGGCATTGGAACCGTGGTGGGCTCCTGGTGTGCTGCAGTGCTCCTGTGTCCTCCTGGAGCCTGGTATTTGCTGATGGGATTCTGGGGGGTGATCTGTGACTGGCAGCTGCCTGGGGTGGCCTCGAGATGCCATGGACTTGGTGCTGATGGGCAGGAGGTGTATTGAAGGGTTTAAGCTGGGGACCACAATGTGCTGGGGAAGCCCCTGCCCCTGCCTACACAGATGGCTGTGCCAGGGTCCACTCTGCACACCCAGAGCTATTTCACCTGCACACTGGCATGGAAGGTTGGCCCAGGACTGCCCTAGAAGCCAGTGCCAGGAAATGGAAATGCCAAGTAGGCTGTACATGATGAAGCATTCCCGGCCAAACCACAGGAAGGTCAGTGTTTTATCCCACTGAGCCTCTAGGGAACTGTGGCAAACTGTCCCCTTTAAAGTTCTGGCACATGAGAAAGAGGAGTGACCTTTCTAGGTCAGGAGCACACACCAACAGATCCATTGCTGTTGGTGGACTCAGCCTGTGCACAGGATCCCATCCTCTCCCATCTCCCTTGCAAGAAGGAGCTACACTCAGTTGCTGGCTGGGGCACCTCAGGGAGGTACTTCAGTGGCAGGGCTTGAGAGCTCCCCAGTGCCTGGGGGGTCAGTTTGGATCCATAGTTTGACCTCTCAGTAAACTGTCTCTGCCAGCCCTAGGGTGGTTTCTGGAATGAGGAATGAGCGTGGCCTGGCTCTTTCTGCAGGGATGCCCAGGGCCTGATAGGCCAAAGTCTCCTTGGCTGTAATTCTGAAATTCCTCCATGGTTTTGGCAGGACAGAGGACTAGTTCAGGACATGGGGAGTTTCCCTGATTTCACAGGAAAGTTGTTCTGTTGAAGTTTACTGAAGAGGTTTTGTTTTTGATTTTTTGGCGATTGTGTGTCAGAACCCAGTTGTGCAGAGCAGAGCCAGGATTCCCTGGGAGCTGCAGGGTGCTCTGATGTTTCCTTGGCTTCTCCTCAGAGGAGGGGGTGATGGGGGCCTCGGTGGGGGAAGCCCATGGTCTTTGTGCCTGCAGGGATACCGATCCATGACTTGACAGACTTTTTCCTCCAGATCTCATGTGCAGAGCTGGCAGGTTCCTGGAGGTGCAGGAGATAATTTAGCTGACCTCTGACCTCAGCAGGCAGGAATGGTGTTTACCTAGTGCCAGAATGAGAAGGGAGTGGGTGACATTTGGGATGGGGCTGTCCCTTCTCCTGTCCTTGGTGGCTGCAGTGTGGAAGTCGTGTGAGCAGCCACCAGCCTGCAGATGCCCTGTCCCTTTTGTGCCATTCTCTGCCAGCTGTATTTATTGAGCCTGACAGTTCAGGTGCTGTGGAGATGGATGGATTTCTATTAACTGTACCCTGCGTGTGCCCCACTGTGAGGTGAGCTCAGGCATTGGCATTGCAGGGTCTGAAGGCTGGAGCACAGCAGCTGGAAATGCAGAGTGATTGGTTCAATAGAGATGTGAGAGATGGTGCAAACAGCTTTGGAGCTGTGGTGTTGCTCCTGATCCATTTCCCCTCCCCTCTCTTTCATTCTCTCCTTCTCTTCCCCCACCACTCTTCCAATTCTATTTTAACAGCACTACAAATTGCAGCATAAATCTTTAGCTGAGCAGCAATTTGGCTTGGCAGCCACCAGTAAATCTCCTCTTGCAGTCTCCCCATGTGAGGGAAGTTGCAGTTGGGAGTCAGGGGGTCTGGGTGAGTCCTGTGTTTACAGTCCTGTCAGGTTTTCCTGGCTCTTTCCAGCCACAGCCTTAGTTCCACATCTCTCTAGTCCTAGGAAACAGGAAAATTCTTCTCCCACCCCAGCCTTCAGTTCAAACACTGTGTGTGTTGGGAAGTGGTGTGAAACAGCCTCAAATGTGGAATAGGAGGGGTGCCAGCATAACTTCCAAATGCTGTTGTTCAGGTGTGTGACCCAAAAGTTGTTCCTGTTTCTAAAGACAGTACAAGGTGGTCTTCATCTGAGCAAATGGACCTGTCCCTCCAAACTGCCCTGCACAGGCAGGTGCTTTTGTTACCTGATGCAGAATGTGTGTATCCTCTTGGGCTGTGGTGGGAGGAGTGATGGAAAATAGCTCTGAGTGGTGTGTGAAGGGCAAGTCTTTTGCCTTTTAGTCCATGCAAGAGATCTGTCTGCACAGTCCCACACCAGGAACTGTTCATTCCAGCAAACGTTTTCCAGCTGCTGGTTCTGTGTCCTTGAATACCTTCTGCCTGTGTTTGTAGCCCGCTTCCATCACATTTGAGCTTGACCACTGTGATGTTAGGAAGGAACTGTTCCCTGTGAGGGTGGGCAGGCCCTGGCACAAGGTGCCCAGAGAAGCTGTGGCTGCCCCTGGATCCCTGGAAGTGTCCAAGGCCAGGTTGGACAGGGCTTGGAGCAGCCCGGGACAGTGGAAGGTGTCCCATGGGATGAGATGGACTTGGAGGTCCCTTCCAACCCATTCTATAGTTCTGTGATTACGAGACCAGGATAAAGTACAGACCACCTTCTTGGCTGGATGTGAAGCTTCAAAGGCATTTTCTGTGCTGGGTTCTTCAAGCACTGGGCAGGTGTTGAAAGACACAAGGAGAACTCTGCCTGATGTCAACAACTTGCTTTTTGTGTGACGTACCAGTGAGAAAACCAAGGTGCAAAGGGGAGAGGCACCTGCTGCAGAAGTGTGTTAGAAAACAGATTCTGGGGATTTGGAGCAGGGTTCCTTTTTGTAGAGAAGCACAAGGCCACAAGTCCCTGCAGTGCTGGCTCCAGATGGCCACCTCGCCCTGCTCTGGGGAGCACAGGCTCTTTGAGGCAGACCACAGACCCTCACTTAAAAAGAAATTTCTTAATTGGCTTAAAGACAGAGAAGCTAAAACAACAAGTAGAGGTTCCTCTTCATCCAGCCTGCTTTCCTCAGGGGTTGCTTTTGAAGTGGCTGTTCAAACACACCTCAGGTGTGGGGAGCTAAATGGATGGAAACAAGTGTCCTTTGGTCCCACGAGCCCACCCTCCCTGCTGAAGCTGTCCCAGCTCCACAGATGAGAGAGAAATTTAATGAATTCAGCTTCTTGCTCCTTTCCTTGCCTCCTCCCCTCCCTGCTGAGAGCAGGTAAGGCTGTATTGTGAAACATAACTGTGGATATCAGCCCCATCAGTACTTCCCTTCCTTCCCACTTTCTCAGCTGCAAGGCCTCCCTGCCTACCTCCTGCTTCCTGTGTCCCTGTGCTTCCTTCAAGGAGCAGCCTGGGCTGCTCTCGACCCCCTTTCAAATGGAACCTGGAGAGAGTTGATCAAAACTTATTCCAAGAATCTCCATGCCCAGATCTGTGAGCTCCTCCCATGGTACCCTGGCAGCTGGGATGAGGGACACATCAGCAAGTTTCCCTCGGGACCCTTTTCTCTCCCAAGAGAAGCTCTGTTCCTGTGTTGGGGAATCCTTTTTCAGCTGTGCTAACCCAGCTCATGCACAGAGCTGTTTTTAGTGGAATTGGGGTGATGGGAGCTCTCTATAAGCTCCTGGTTAGATCCTGGCACAGGTCTTGTCCTGGAGATCTGGCTGTCATCCCGTTCAGGGGGTGGCATCTGTCCTAGAAAGGCCACAAGAGCCCTGGACATCTCCTGGGCTAGTATAAACCTCCTGACTAGCTCTGAAGGACCTGGGGTGATGTAGGTGAGCAGGAAACTCATTCACAGCCCGCGGGTGATATTTGCAGGCAGAGCTGGCTCTGCTCCTCTGGGGACAGGCACTGCTGCCTGGGTGCTCAGAGGTCCTGGGAGCCTTCTGGATCTCCGGTTCAGATTCCCCCCCACATACATACACACACACCCTTTAACAGCTGTAATAAACCATATGCCCCTGTTATTTAAATAGAAAACATTTTAAAATGGAAAAGCCTCCAGGAGCATCTGGAAGTTCAGCACCTGTGGAAAATCGGCAGCTGAAGGAGCTGTATGTGAAGTGAGAGCAGGGAGAAGAGCCCATAAAGGGCTCAGTGGAAAAAGAGGAGTGTCTGGAAGTCTTTCATCTTCCCATTGCAGTGTTCAGTTCACTCCTGCTGCTTTCTATTCTGGGATTCAGGGAAGTGTGTGCACCCACACGTGGCTGTTGCAACTCGGAAAGAGCAGCTCCACATTGGCCCAAAGGCTGGGAAATCATTCTGCTGTACAGCAAGAGGAATTCAGAGGATGGTGAAGGTCCATTGCCAGGACTAGAGAGATTCACATTTCATTTCTGAACTTGTCTTGGACTTAGTGGTCTGTCAGTGCTTGGGCTGCTGTCTAGTCCCCATGGAAGGAGAATCCAAGGCTCTCCAAAACACCACTGTTTGCTGCAGGCACGGAGCTGCACAGGGACACACAGGGAAGTCTGTACAGGTGTGAAGCCCTATTCTTTCCAGGTGTTTCTTAGGTTGGGGTGGGACAATCAATCCCAGTTCTGTATGGAACCCCCCCAAATACTTTGTGTAAAAAGGGAATGTGAGAGGCAGGTAGGTGTTACAAGCTGAGGAGGACACAGCCATCTCTCTATAGTCACTAGAGAACAAATGCACACATCAGGAGGGGCTTCTTCCCGTTCTCTCCTGGCTAATCCAGACAACTAGCATCCCAGATTCTCCTTGTTTCAGGTCCCTTAAGAGTTAAGAATTTTATTTCCTGCCCTTCTGGACTGTGAACTCTCCATAGTCAACAAGAAATTCACTTATGAGCTCAAGGTGCAGATATGAGCATCCCACTTGTGCTACATTGGTAGATGCTCCCTGACCCTGTGTCCCATCCCAGACACTTCTGCCCAAACCTTCAATCCCTTTTTGAGGCTGAAGGGCTGAGACATGACCCCTCTGGAGCAGGGGACACTGAGTAGTGGATGTTAGCAGCCCTGAGAGTGGGGGACAAGCAGTGGTGGCTGGCTGGCTCATTCAGTGCTCGCCAGCATCCCAAGTGGGCAGGCAGGGATCTCTTGCAGCCTGGTTCTCCTGAGCTGCTGATGGTTTTCCCCTGGGGAGTGATGCATATCCCACTTGACTGTCAGGCCCTCCCCTCTCTCGGTGTGGTTCACCAGCTTTGACAGGAAGGGCCAACCCCGCTGCAGGCTTTCACCATTTGTCACAATAAATTGCTTCTTCCTCCTGCTGCATGGGGGAGATGCTGGTTCGTTTGCCCTGAGTCTGAACAGCACCTGAGGTGCCTTCTCCCCTCCTTGCTCTTCCTCCCCCCAAGCCTGCAAGGAGAGCAGAGCCTGCTGCAGCTGGCAACAGGCTCCCCAAAGCTTGCCTGATGCAGCAAGGAATTTGGTGTGCTCTTGCATTCAGCTGCTTGACCTGACACGACCTGGGAAGGGGAACAGAGCTGGAGGAGGTGCGGATGCTCAGGAACAGGAAAGGTGGGAGCCATCTGTGGGGCTGGTGGGCTTTGCTGCTGTCCAGAGCCCCTGCTGTCCGTGGGGGCCCCTCTCCAACCCAGGTCAGTACAGCAGGAGGGCTGTGGCTCCAGCACAGCAGCTGCACCAGGCCTTGGTGTGTCTTTTCCAGCGCCTGGCAGGGAGTGTGAATGCACTTGGAAGTTGTGTGGGGCCAAGGGCTCAGGAGAGAGAGTGTGTGTGTGTGTACAAACTGCAGTACCCTCTTCAGCTGGGACTCTGCTCTGTGCACCAAAATCTGCTGGGGTCGGTGTTCTTTGGACAGCATTCCTCACGCAGGAGAGGGGGCAATCAGGTTTGCTCTCTGCCCTTCTGTCACCAAAGGAGATGGCAATGTTCACAGGCATGTTGAGAGGTGGCTGTGGCTCAGGGGGAACATCCATCCCCACCTTTCCCTCCCTTCTGCGTTTGCAGTGTGGCTGTAGTGGCTTGATGGCTGTGTCCTGATCAACCACACACTGAGCTCCAGGGCTGCCGGGAGCTGCCAGAGTTCCTCGCTCCCCTCTGTCCCCTGGCAGTCTTTCTGTCTCTCTGCAGATCAGTGCAAAGCCTGTTGGCTGAGATATTAAGCATGAACTGCTTTCCTGAGGTCCAGGACTGGCTTAGCTCTTCATTAAGGCCTGTTAATCATCCTGAGGAGCCTGACAGCTGCTGGCCAGGGAGCACAGTGCCCTGCTGCCTTCCAGCTCTCTGGGATGGTCCTGCCCGGGGTGCCCAGTGGCGCTGGCAGCCGCAGGGAGGGCACTGCCTGCTCTGGCATGGGACAGTGCCACTGCAGAGCTTGGCATGGGAACTTTCCTCCTTTGCAGGAAGAGCTCCCGACAGCAGCTCTGCCAGGAGCTGGGATGGTGGCCAAGTTAAAGCCCTAGGACAGGAGGAAGAGGAGGTTGGGGGCTCTGCTTCCCCCTGCCAGGCTGCAGCCCCCCTCTCCTTAGTCTCAGACCTCATGGAAGCACGAATCTTTCCCTCTCCCTCCATCCCAAATGGTACCAAGCTCTTATTGCTGTTGGTTTTTGTCTTAACTGCACCTTGGAGCTATGCCTTGATTATTATATCAGGGAGAATTTAGGGAAAAAGATGGTTGTTTCTGAAGCAAATAGCAGCCTGCTGGGAACTGGTAGGACAAAAGGAGAGAGGGGCTTGCAGTGTCCTCCAGCCTTCTTCCCTGTGGCTGTGCCTGTGCCACAATGGCTCCCAGCACCCACAACCCCTGCAGGGCCAGTGAGGGGACAGGCAGCCACCTCCACTCTCAGGTGGCATCCCCCAGCAGCACAGGCCTCAAAGGCAGCAAATGGCTTCCAATTTCCTTCTCCCACTGGGAAGAAGGGATTTGATTTACTCTCTGAAGGTACAGGGTGGCTTTTTAGAGCTAAGCTGGTGGTGCTGGCTGTGAGAGTTAGGTGGGGGTGTGGAGCTCACAGAGCATCACCTGCAGCTCCTCAAACCTGTCCCATGCCTCGCTCTCCAGACATGAGACATCTAAAGAGATGTCCTCTACTCCATTCCCTCCTGCCTTGCATCTGAAATCCTTCCATTTTGGCAATTCCTCCAACTTTTCCTACTCAAGATGCCGTTGGGTTTTAAAATTAAAATCTGCCATGATTTGAAATCAATTAGTGTAGCAGTATTATTAAGGAACATCATCTTCCCAGCTGTTTTTTCCCCAGCCTCTTGTTCGTCCTAGAGCTGAAGCATTGGTCATAAATCCTCTCCCATACATCTTACACTGTCCTAACACCAGAGGAGGCTTGGAGATTTGTGTTCTCATCCCTGTGTGATGCGACCTGCTCACATGTTCAGTGCTTCCTCTGTTTTGCTGGACAGCTTTATTTTATGTGGGAAACTTTCTGCTCAGACCACAGACGGAGTGTAATTATAAAAACCATACAGGGCAGCTGATCCAATTTTTACCAGGCTTTCTAAAGAGCAAAACTGCATTTCTCAAAGTGTTTTCTTGTTCCAGCTTTGCAAGAAGCTGAAGCTACGAGTGTCCAGCAGAACTTGGGGCCATCAGTCTTCTAGGACTCAAGCCTTTTATTGATAAAAAAAAGATAAAATTCTTGAATTCTTGTGTTGCATTTGCTGGAGGACTACAGGCTTTTTTTCCCCTGAAAAAGCAGCTTTTTTGGGAGCTGCGGGCATCTGAAACTCTCACAGGTATTTTGGCAGAACCAGAGATCCTTTGTGCTTTCTACACCCAAGTTACACCAATTTCATGCAACTGTGACAAACTCCTATAAACCTGTTGTACCTCCTTTCTGTATTTGCTCTTGACAGGGTTCAAATATCCATTATATGTAGATTTTGGTCAGTGTTGTGCAGTCAAAGCAAGGCTGTTCAGTTCATCACCTCCTCGAGCCAAATCAATGTGTTAATGGCCATAGGACGGTGCTGGCCTGAGTTAAGGACACAAATTTCCTTCCCCAGCTATAATATTTGGGTGCAAATGGAGCTCAGTATGTTTTGCTTTTAATTTCCCCAGGCACACAAAGGACTGGGGAAATTAGGTGCAGAAAAGGTAAATAAAGTCATTGAGCAAGAGGAATGACAGCAGCAGTAGCGCTGTGCTAAATTGGTTTCTTTGAAGTAAAGTGTGATTGCAACTGCAGAAATTTCCCCTGCTTGCGTGCAGGGAGGCAAGATGAGGTTATTAATTATAACAACAGGCTGGAATTGATCTTAATGAGAAACAAAGCAGCTTGGGAGGAGCTGAGGCTGTGCTGGTGGCACTCTCCAGGTCTGGGGTTCCAGAAGGACCTTCCTGGGCTGTTCTCATGCCAGCCTTGCTGCTCCAAAGCCTGTCCCGTGATGCCCCATGCTACTGGGTGCCTCCATTCTGGGTTTTGAAGAAGTCACATTGCTGTTGGCCAACTCATCTGGGCCCTGCATCTCAATAACCTTGGACAGGTGCAGGCGATGCTGCTTTAGGGTGAGAGACCTCATCAAAAGCTCGTAAATCCAGAGCTTGCAAAACTTCTGAGCAAAGCCAGAGCTTGGACTTTGCTGACCTCCTTGGAATACTCAGTCTGCCTCCTCCTTTTGTATCCCCAGGGATTGTTATTGTTGCCCTGGCAGACATGTGGGAAACCTGCTCATTAGCCAAGGAGCCTTTGGGAATGGTCTTGTCCCAGCGTGCCTGTGCTCTGCCAGCCAAACTGGTTTTCTTCTGAGAGCTCCTTTCTTACAATACTGCAGCAATTAAGGTATATTAAAGGCTAATCATGCACAGCCTGTTTTTCTCACAAGACAAGCCTTCCAGATTCTGATTCTGCTTTGATGAAGAATGATGAAAGTCTCTTATCTCCTGTCCATCAGTTTAGGGTAACGCTCCCCGAGTGTCCCTAGGCTCAGAGGGAAGCCAGCGTGAGGCACACTCCTTCCAGGTGTGTGTCACTTGGCATCCCTGCAGCAACTCCAGTCACTTCAGATGGGCAGATCCCTTCAAAGGCTCTGCCCTTCCCTCCCTTTTCCTGAACAAAACCCAGGGATTTCAGCCATGAAGAGGACTCTGCAGGCAGTGATAGCCTCCTCGACTTCCCTTCTCCATCAAAGCCAGACTTTGGTGTGTGTCACAGGAGCTTTCAGGGTACTCCTGTCCCAGCTGTGCTTCTGCCCTCCTGTTTCCATCCACACTCTGAACACGTTCCTTGGTGTCTCTTCATGGCTGGTGGAGGACAGAGGAGTGTGTTCTCTGTTCCACTTGCACCCCTTGCAAGCCCTTTTATTTACAGAGCATTGCCTTGGAATTGCCCAGCACTCTCAGGGATACACGGGGTGGGATCGTTGGGTGTCTCTGCAGGGACAGGGGTTGGACTGGATGATCCCTGTGGGTCCCTTCCAGCTCAGGACATTCTGTGATTCTGTGAAGTCCTTTCTTGCCTGTCCCTCAGCAGGATGTCCCCTCTCACCCTGCACATCTGACAGGCAATCCCGGTTTTGGAGAGGTGACAAGAGAGTAAATTGTAGGGACAGCTGCAGTTTGAGACTGTGTTCTGTGGCTTTGTTGGCTGCCAGAAAACTCCTGTGCTGAGAGCACTCTGTACAGCTGGGCCAGTGTTTTTTCTCAGACCTCTCATTAGCAGAGTTCAGCTTTCCCTTGGGAACTTCTCATTAAAACTCCCAGCCTCTTCTCTCCCTGGCTGTTGGAGCACATCTGAGCTGCAAGAGCTGTGTCCAGTGTGGGAAAAGAAGTAACTAAATAGAAGCTGTGCAAGAGCCCTCTGGAGGTTTGGTGCAATGGAACCAAGAAATTCCCTGGAACTGGAGTGCGTCATCAGCTTGGGAAACTCCTCGTGTCTGTCTGAGCCTCTTGGCACCTCCTAGGGAGGGTTGTGTGGTGTTGCTGGGTCTTTAATGGTCCCTTTCGCCTTTAAGTGCTCACCCTTGCATGGTTTCCTGCTGCAGAATTAGGCCTTTTTTCCCCCCTCCCTTCTGCTGTGGTGAGGAATTTTTGCCTGTCACCATTGCTTTATTAAACAGGACAAATCCAGTTGTATTGTTTCAATTCATTGCAGGTTATTACCAGTACAAAATGCTGTTTTCTGCATAAATGTGATTGTCCTGCCCCAGTGAATGGTCAGGAGTGCTGATAACTGGGCTGGAAGGAGGGAACATCCAGAGAGAAGGGATGTCCTGGCCACAGGAGAGTTGGTCATGGAAGGGGACCAGGCTGGTCCCTTGGCCAATTTTCCATCCCTGACCTAAGCTGTGTTTCTGGGAACTCGTTGACAGTTTGTCCTGGATTGACACTAAAGAGTGAGAGCAGACATAAATGAATAATAAAGCTCTGGAGCACGCAAAAATTAATATTTCAGGATCAAGTCTTTATTTCCTCAAGTGCTTCCACAAAAGGAGGAATTTGTTTAGTTGTAGTTGTTGTGGTTCCCTTCCAGCAACTGAAGGAACAAAAGGAGCTCAGATCAAGGCCCCAGCTCAGGCCTTGGCTGAAGAAGATACCTGGTGTCAGAGGCTGCATGAAGAAAAGTGGTGACCTTTTTGGAAGTGGTGACTTTTTTGGAGCTGTTTTTGGTGTTGGGGTTCTAAGGTGGTCAGGGTGCTGGAGTGTGAATCCTGCAAGCAGAGGGTGAGGGAGCTGGGCTCAGTCAAGGATTCAGCACAAGAAAAACGTTGCCCTGCTGGAGTGAGTCCAGAGGAGCCCACTGAGTTGATCACTTATAGCTGGAGCCCCTCTGCTCTGGAGCTGGGCTGGGAGAGCTGGGGGTGCTCACCTGGAGAAGAGAAGGCTCCAGGGAGAGCTCAGAGCCCCTGCCAGTGCCTAAAGGAGAGAACTGCAGAGGAACTTCGGATAAGGACATGAAATGATAGGACAAGGGGGAATGGCTTCCCACTGCCAGAGGGCAGGGATGGATGGGATATTGGGAAGGAATTGTTCCCTGGGAGGGTGGGCAGGCCCTGGCACAGGGTGCCCAGAGAAGCTGGGGCTGCCCCTGGATCCCTGGCAGTGCCCAAGGCCAGGCTGGACAGGGCTTGGAGCAGCCTGGGACAGTGGGAGGTGTCCCTGCTCATGGCAGGGGGAGGAATGGGATGATCTTTAAGGTCCCTTCCAACTCAAACTATTCCATGATCAGTTCCATCTGGAGAGAAAGCAGTGAAGGAGCTCTAGCAATACCTACAGACACATCACGAGAGGTCAGAGCCAGACTCTTCACAGCAGCACATGATGGAAGGGCAGGAAACAGCAAACATAGGATGAAACAGGAGAGTATCAGGTTGGATATAAGAAGAAGCATTTCTGCCCAAGAACAGTCAGTTAGTTGAGGTTTCTGCTCAGAGAGGTTGTGTAGTCTCCATGCTTGGAGTTTTTCAAGACCTGACTGTCTAAACCTGCTGCAATCTCTTTAAGAGATTCAGCTTAAAGCAGGTGTTTGGGCTGGAGACCCACCATGAGGTGCCTTCTGGCCTGAGTTATCCTGAGATCTTCCGCGCTTGCTTTTGTGGAAGTGGGGTCCTGCTTTTGCATAGAGCCCCTAGTTTTTGGGAATGTTTGTGCCATTGCAGTGGGACTGCCTGGCACTGCCTGACTTGGTCACTTTGTTCTGGTGCTCCAGGAAAGCGTGGCAGAGTCAGGGGAGGGTCTCTTTGCTGTCTCTGCCCTTGCTCAGCAGATCTGGGAGAAAAGGGCAAAGAGACAGCTGCCTTCTGGTGCTTTATTTTTGTCTGTGTCTCTCCAAGAAAGAATATCCCGAGTTGGAAGGGTCCTGGAAGGATGGGGTGAAGGTCACTGGTATTAAAGCCTATTTTATTTTCTTGTTTCATTTTGGAGGCAGGATTTGGAAGTACTTATGCAACCTGCCCTGTTGGGTGGTGCCAGCACGGAGCTGGTGGCACTTCCCTTTATTGCCTCGGGGGTTCAGAAGTGTGAATCAGAGACTGTTTGTCTCCACTGATGCTCCTATAGAAATTTGTACTTGTGGAAAGTCCCAGCTCCCTGTGTTTCTCTGTTGCTCTGCCAGTATATCTGCTGCAACCTTCCAGGTCCAGCCTCCCAGCCCTTGCCTGGCTCTGCAAGAGTGAGTCAGCTCAGCCAACAGCATCTCCTCGCCTGGGCTTCATGATCCCAACCCACGTGTGCTCCTAACAGTGCACTGCCAGAGGAATTCTGAGTGGTTCCTGACCTCCTGCACCACTTCCTGGTGGGCACAGGTGCCTTCTGCTCCTGCTGGCTCTGGAGATGTGGTAGGTCTGTGTGGGAGAAGGCTCAGCAGCCCTCTCTTAGGTCAGGGTCTGCAGTGCTAATGAAAGAAAATTAAATGAGAAATTTTAAGTAGAAAGCATGGGGTTGAGGGGAAGAGATTCAGAGCTCACAGACATTGAGGCAGGCTTTGTTAGGGGTTTTTCGTAATTTTTCTTTTCTTTCACAAAATTCTAGTGCTTTTTCTTGTGTTTGTCAGTGAGGATTTTGCTGGGATGCATTGTTTGTCAGAGAGCTTGGGGTTTGTGTTGCTGACTAGAACAATTGATTTTTATTTATTTGTTTATTTACTGCGGGAGAAAAATGAAGCCGTAAGTTTTAAGGCTTTAGCTGCTCTGGAGGAGTTTTATTTAGAGAAACAGCCTGATTGTGTTGCTGTGTGTGATTGACACGAGCTCCTCTAATCCTGTTGCCAGTGCAGGCTCTGCAGCAGAGCCCTGGGATCTCTCACTCTGGTGCCCAGGTCACCTGGAGCCGTTCTCTGGCAGTCCAGGGTGCTTCTGCCCAGGGCTGGGTGCCATCTCCTGCCTTGGAGCTGCACATCAGACAGCCCTGGCACACCACCAGCTCCCTGCCAGCTGCAAAGACGCAAGCTGCAGGTTTTTGGGCACTTCTCAATTTCCTACCCTGCCTTGTTCCTTCCTGTTTTGCCCTACTCCAGAGAAGTCTTGAGTCCCAGATGGTGCCCAGAGGTGGTGGCCACCCCTGGCCTGTTTGGTGGCTGTGTAGGAGCCAGGGCTCTGCAGCAGCTGGACACAAAGAGCTCAGCAAACTCATCGCTCAGCAGAGCCCGGGGCGGGGATATCACTGTCCTGAAGTGGTTTTGGAAGGTGACCAGCTGGAACCTTCTTAATCCCTGGAGCAGTGAGGTTCCCTGGGACCTGATCAGTGTGCTGAAAGCTGCCTGCTTGGTTGAGTACCTTCTATATTATTTTTTAAGCATGATAATTACACTGCTGCAATTGCCAAGGTAGGGGCACTCCTGCCAACGCGGTGGTGCCTCCTGCCAGCTGATGTCTCCTGCCTTGGCTGGGGAGAGCTGCTGTGGTGGGAAGCACAGGATTCCAGCCCCATCCATGTTGCTGGAGATGAGGGGTTGTAGCCTGTTACCCTTTCCTTGCACCCTTGCCTTTCTTGAATGCACCCCAAAAGAGCCTCCAGCCTCCCTGCTGCCAGGCTGCAGAGCAGAGCCCTGTGACATGTGCTCCCTGTGAAGTGTCCCCCAGGAAAGCCCTCCCGTGGGTGGCTGGCTGCCAGGTCCCTGGTTTCAGAGGAGCTCCTCTCCCGCGGGAAGGTGGCAGGCAGTGTTTATCTCAGTTGTGTTTGCTGGGGCTGGAGAGTGACTGTGTTAACACGCAGCAGATGGGGCTGGTGAATAGGTGCTGGAGATAACCCTAGTTCCTCATGCAGCCTTGTTGCCTGCTGGGAAAGGAGCCAGCCAGGCTGTTTAAGGAGAAGTGTGGAGCTTGGACGGGCTCAGGATGGATTTCTCCTTCAGCTGGTTCAGTTTTGGGAGTTGTTGCTGTGGGGCAGAAGCTGCTGCCACAACCCACCACATTCTGGTATCGCTTGGACCGTGTAAAGGCAGGTTCCAGCCTGGTGCCCTCTGGGATCTTTGGACCCTGAATTTAATTCCATGCCAGGCAGGGACTGGAATTGTCCCTCAGTCCTAGGCAGGGGTGTGGGGAAAACAGGCTGCAGGCTGGTGTCCTGTCAATCGCCAAGGCTGGAGGATTGGTGGCTGGGAATTGTGGGGCACAGCTGAAGGTTTGTGTCCCATGTCCTCTTCCATTTCTTGGCGTCTCCCATTCACTTTCAGGGGACACCGTGTGGCTGCTGGGCACCATGATGTGCAACACCAGGCAGGGAAGACTCCTGCCCAAACTTGTCACTCTGGTGACGCAGCCACTGCAGGACCTTTGAGGGAAGAGCTGATGGCCCTTCTGGAAGGCTTTTTGATTTTCCCAGCAAATCCCACTGGACAGTGTTAGGGGCTGACTCTTGTGGCATGGGGAGAGAAGACGGAACCAGGAGAGGGACAGTGCGACCAGAGAATGTCACAGTTTCCCAGGGCCATTCCAGAACACTGCAGTGTCCTGGCTTCCACCTCCCTTCCAGCTGCCTGGAGCCTGGATCTCCTGCCCAGCCAAGTGAAATGGTGCTGTCTTCCCTGAGCCTGCAGCTTCTTGCTGATGCCACATCAAGCAGGTCTGGTGATGAGGCTCATCCCAATGTCTCCTCGTGTGGTGCTTCTGTCTTTTGGGTTATCCTGGGTTTTCTCTTCTCTATGAGAAGGGACAAGGTGATTGCTTCCACGGTCCCGTGGTGGCATTCCTAGAAGTTTTTGCCTGCTGGGTAGGACCATGGGTGTGTGGGGGATGTGCAGCAGGAAGGTTGGTGGCTGCATGTCCCAGTCCTCAGTAAACACTGCGGCACCACATTTTGGGTGGATTTTTTGGAGCCAGTGCTCTCCTGCACGGTGTACACTGAGTAACAGCATGGAACACTGCAGGAGGATGGAGGTGGATGGCACAGGGTGCTGACAGCCTTGCCTTTTGCTGATGCCTGTGGTTTGATGAAGCTCACCCAGTAAGATGAATGGATGTGACAGGATCACAGTGCCCTTCATGGCCCCATTTGCTGCCAGAGCCAGGCAGCAGCTCCTTCCCCTCCTCTGCTTGAGGAATGATCTCCCTTTCAGATATTGTGGACATGGTGCTGCCACAGGGGAGAGGGATGTACTGTGGCTCCCAGCTGTAGGACTTGAGGCAGAAAAATCAATGTTTATATTTCTCTTAGCTGGGAATAACTCCAAAAAATAAACACCTTCCAGAGTTCAAAAGATGCAGGCAGCATATATGAACCAGAATGAATTTTCAAGCTCTCTCTTGCAATAAAATGGATTTCTTGATTTCAGGCTTTATTTAGAGAAATGTTAGATTTAAGAAGGGAGTTGAAGGTTATATCTGATGTCTGTGAGGTGGAGCTGCTCTTCCAGTGGCTGTGGTGCATGGTGTGGAAATGTGGTTGAATTGCTCTGCTGCTGGAGTGTTCTCAGGAGAGTTTCTCATGCACCAGCCAAAGGGAGGGTCACTTCCCTCCTCCTCAGGGGAGTTCTGGCTGCATCGTCTGCCCCTCCAGACCCTGCTGCTGCATTGCAGTCTGCTCAGAGCCTTGGGAAGCTGTGTGTGCAGGTGCTTCTGCTTGGGATTCTGGAGGCCAGCCAGGATCCGGTTCCTTCCATGGGCTGCACCAGCTTCTCAGAGCTGTCTGTGCCTGCCCTTTATGGGATTAAACACCTTCCTTCCCTTTGTTCCAGCCAGTGTGGTGGTTGAACTTAGTTGTTGAAGGGACGCTGGAGAGGGAGCCAGTGGTGAGCCCACTGAGGTGCAGCTCCCATGACTTAGGCTGCTCTTGGTCTCTGGAGGCCTCGCTTTGCTGTTCCTGGGAAGAGCTGAGGGCGTGGGATGGACTTGGAGGCTTCCTCTGCACAGTTGACCCTGTCTGTGGTCTCGGCAAGCAGAGCAGGGTGGAAGGGCTTGAAAGGGGCCTGCTCTGCTGGTGGAAGGCACAGCTGACCTTGAGCTTGTTCAAGAGTGGTTTGGAGTGGTTTAAGATTTGTCTTATCTGGGAGCTGTCTTACCCGGGAGCAGGAGTGCATGGATGGAGGGCTCCGGGCTCCTGGTGCATGGTCACCTGAGGGGGAGCTGGTTTGTCCTTGTGTGAAGGAGGAGGAAGCTTTAGCCTCACCTTTGCTCCCAGGAAATGACCCTGAGCAGGGGGCAAAGGGCTTCATGCAGGGCTGGGATTTGTTCTCAGTGTGGGTGCACACAGGGCATCCTGAAAGCACCAGGAGGGCTGCACTGGGGGAAGGCTGCTCCCTGCAGCCCAAGGATTGCCATGGTCCCTGGAGCTGGTGCTGCTGCTGCACTTTCTGAAAATTGAACCTGCCTAGAAAATGTAACTGAGTTCCTGCCCTGGGATAAGGTGGTCCTGGTTCTTGGACCCATTCTCCCAGCAGGGGTTTCAGGCATTCCCAGGCAACATTGGAGGTTGAACCAAGGGCTGGTGCAGCCAGAAGGACACGATGGCCTCTCTACTTCCCAGGTAAGTGCAGAAGCAGCTGGAGCTGGGACATGGTGCCCCTCTTTCCTGAGCTTGAAAGCTGCTAGGGAGGTGTCCTGGTGCTGGTGCACTGTGGAGCTGGTGCTCCCAGGCTGGCTGGGCGGGGCTTCTGGCCCCAAAAGCTACAGACAGGTAGAAGAACCTCTGCACTCCAAAGCCTGCCTTCCTTGGCTTGCTGGTGCCTGGTGTGGGATAACACAGTTATCCCAGTGTGAATAAGTGGTGTGGAGCTGAAAGCAGAGGAGGGAGACAGGAACAGAAAGGGAGACAGAAGTGGGATGGAGTAGAGGAGGAAGAAAGAATTGATGCTGGAACAGCAAGAAGGCAGAGCAGGGTGTCACCTCCTCCAGAGAGTTCCAAACGACCTGCAGACACACCAAGTTGCCAGGGCTGGGCACAGACAGTGTGTTTGCTCACCAGGGCACAACCTCACTGTGAGAATGGGGTCAGTGGGTGCTGGGACTGCTTCTTTTCCCCTTCCTGGAGCATTTTGGATGGAAGCCAATGCATTGCCATGCACTTGGAGAATTTGTCAGTGCCAGAGGAGCAAGTGCCTGGCGAGCATTTCCTGGATTGATGGTTGTTCCCTTCCTGAAAGCAAGGTCCTGACCATGCCAGCCCAGGAAACACATGATACCCCTGCGTATTGGCAGGCCTTGGCCTCACGCTGTGTCTTCTTTCTTGCAGCCACTCCCACTCTCCCAGCTCCATGGCTGCCGCCCGCGAGTGGTCCTGCACCCGCTGCACCTTCCTGAACCCCGTGGGCCAGCGGCAGTGCTCCATCTGCGAGGCCCCCCCGCCAGAAGCCCGACCTTAACCACATCCTGCGGCTCAGCGTGGAGGAGCAGAAATGGGCCTGTGCCCGCTGCACCTTCAGGAACTTTCTGGGCAAGGAAACCTGCGAGGTGTGCGGCTTCACCCCGGAGCCGGGTCCCGGTGGCTCCCCCTTGCCCGTCATCAATGGCGTCTTGCCCAAGCCTGCCGTGCTGGTGGAGCCCAAGGGCACGTCCAAGGAGGAGGCTGCCAAGGTGGAGAGCAGCAGCGAGGACTCGGAGGGGAAGAGCCCCGATGAAGCGGAGCTGGAGAGCGGCTGGGCTTGCCAGCGCTGCACCCTGCACAACACGCCCGTGGCCAATTCCTGCTCCGCCTGTGGTGGCCCACGCAAGCTCTCCCTGCCCAAGATCCCACCAGAGGCGCTGGTCGTCCCTGAAGTCATCACTCCGGCCGGATTCCACATGGCTCCCTCCACCCCGCAGCCCTTAGTCTCTGCAGAGATCTCTGATGGTGATGCCGTGGCCACCCAGGGCCCAGCGGCTATGGAACAAGAGGCCCAGAAGATACCAGCCTTCAGCCCCTTCTCCCCAGGCCTCCAGAACAACCCAGTGCCCCGAAGCCGGCGGGAGGTGCCCCCACAGCTGCAGATGCCAGGCCCCGAAGGCTCCCAGCCTGCGGCTGCGGGCGCCACGGGGCAGAAGGGCTCTCCCCAAGGTCAGGCCAGGGCTGGCCCTGCCGCGCGCTTCCCGGACCTGCTGTCCAACAAACGGCTGAGCGTGCTGGAGGAGGAGATGGAGGTCAGTCCGTCCCACTGGAAGTGCAGCTCCTGCTCCCTGCTCAACTCTGCCGGGGCCAGCAAGTGCGAGGTTTGCAGCACCCAAAAAGGCAGCGACACCATCAACCTGGTGGGGGACTCGGTGAGGTTCACCCCGTGCAGCCCCTCCAGCCCCGACTTCACCACCTGGTCGTGCTCCAAGTGCACCCTCAAGAACCCCACGCAGGCCCAGAAGTGCAAGGTGTGCGGCTCCTCCAAGCTGCACGGCTTCCAGGAGCACGGGGCGCAGGGCGAGCCGGCCCCGCGCTGCCCCGACTGCGGCGCCTGCG
>JAHLSL010000105.1:1136662-1152505 GCA_025920805.1 Petroica traversi | reverse complement strand
CGGAGCTGGGCCGGGGCTGGGCCGGGGCTGGGCCGTGCGGGTGCGGCAGCGAGCAGCTCTCCCTCCGCACAGCAACCAGGGCTCACCCTCGCCGCTCTGACCCAACACCGGCCCCGGCCGTCTGCCCTCCCTCATCCACGCCCTGCAAAACCCCTCTGGCCTCTTCATCTGCCGCCTCCAGAGCTGCATCCAAGCGCGCTGTACCTTTCCTTTGCTATTCCTGGCTCGTCCAACCCACGGTCGGTTCTGTCCAGGAGCATTTTGCTGCTGAAGACGGACAGTGGCCTGTGCTCCTCCACTTTGCATCCAAGCCTGCAGCTTTTCCCTGCGGAGAGCAGCCAGCTCTGCAGAGCTGCTCGTGGCTCCAGCTTGGATGCAGTAGCCCCTCAAACGTGTGGGCCACAAGCCCGGTGTCAGGAGCTGCTCCAGCTCCCGCAGAAAGGAGGTGGAAGATGGGGGGTAGAGACCCCTTTCAGTCCCGAGCCTGAACACAAATAAAGCAGAGCAAAGGGACCTGTGCAGGTCCTGCAGCCCAGGGTGGCTGCACAGCAGCGATGTCCACGCTGCTTCCCCGAGCACAGGCTCGCTCCTCCTGGCCTTCCTTGGCAGCAGAGGTTCCCATCCCTGGCGCTTGCAGGAGTTCTGCAGCCTCACTGCACAGCTTATCCATTTTTAACGAGCGCACCTCATAAATACTTTGTAAAGCACCTTCTAGCCAAAGTGCTTTTTTTGATTATTTTTTCTTCCCTGGCTGCTTGAAAGAGCTGCTCACCCTCCCATTTCTCTCTGGTCTGGGCTCCCGCTGTTGTCTTGCACACATTTGCTACTCTGGAGTCACAAGGCTCTGCCTCCAGCACCTGTGGTGGTCACAGGGAGGATCACAGGGCTCCCCTTTGCTCCCTACACCCTTCCCAGCACCCTGCAGACACCCTGGTGCCTCCCTCGCCCCTGCTGAGCACTGGGAGCTGCCCAGGTGGGCTCCTCCACACCCTCCCCAGACCTTCCTCACCATGTCCCTCCCACAGGCCCACCCTGGGCTCTGTGCAGGGCCAGGAGAGCAGGACCTGCCCTCTTCCTTCCCCATGGAGCTCACATCTTCCCTCCACCTGTGCCATTTTCAGTGGATTTCCATGGTAGTTTAAGCAGCAGGTGGGTGGTGGAGCAGCAGCAGATGACAACTTGCCAGAGCTGATTTCCTGCCTGGGAGATGTTCCCAAGCCAGGGCTTGGCTTGTCCAGTGTGCAGCAGGTTATTTTTATCTTTCCCTCTTTGCCGAAACATTGTGCAGCACGATCCCAGAGCAGTTCTTGCCAGGCAACTGGCCACAGAGCTGTTATGTCACTGGCCAAGCTCCATCCTCTCCAAAAACCTGTCAGAGGAGCTGAAGGAAGGCAGTTTGTGCCAACTGACATGGACTCTTCTCCAATTCCTCATTATTCCTCTGGCCACCCTTGACTTTGCCAGGTGCTGGTGTCCAGTGAGCAGCCCAGCACCCCTGCCAGTCCATCCCTGCTCCCTGGTCCCTCTTCCAGTTTAAATGTAGTGCTGTGAGTGCAGCTTGCTGGGCAAGGCTCACGTGGCCATGCTGCCTCTCCCAGCCTTCACCCTCCCTAAATGCTTGGCCCCATTTCAACTGAATTGAACAAAATAGTCAAAATCCAAAAAGTGGTAAGAATTTTTGGGAAGCTTCTTGGGCTTAATCCAGTAAAAGACCCAAATTTCCAAGGAAATGCTGCCATGTGAAGTCACCAGGACCTCCTGGAAGCACCACCAGACCAAGCAATGTGTGCATGGCCTGCCAGCCAGCAGCAGGGCTCCAGGAGATCCCGCCTCAGGTCCTGCAGGCAGAGGATGTGACAGGGGACAGGAATGGCAAGCTCTCATTAGAGCTGGGGAAGCGGGTGGATGCAGTGTGTCATCGGACAGAGGTCGGGATGTAAACCCAGGAAAGCAGCTGCCCCCACCATGGCTTTTCCCATCCTTTAGAACCACTTTTGCTGGCCTCTAAACCTGATTTCCTCTTCCCTGGGTGGAAAAAGCGTCCCAGACAGGTTGCAGGGGCTTTTGCCAATTTTCTCCTGTTGATTTTTAATTTTGTTCTTATTTTTCAGCTCCCTCTTGTCCAGCACCTGACTTCTGCAGGCTTTGACACCCCCAGCCCAGGGAGGACTTTCCCAGGAAGGAAAGAGGCAACTTCAGAGCCTTTTGTTGCTGTTCTCTCCCCGCCTTGGTGTTAATGGCTCTTGAAGGCAGCCGGAGCCCATCAGGCAGCGCAGAGTAACCCGAGCATGGAGCGGACACGGCCGCCCCGGGCGGGACCGCCTGGCGGGGTCAGCTCCGCTGCTGTCACTGTCGCACATCGCAGGGACCCGGCCCGGCCGTGCGGCAGCGGGACAGCGCAGGGGGGCTGTGCTGGGTGTGTTTCTGCTTCGCTGCCGGCCAGGGACCCGTTTTGGGTGGAGATTCTGCACCTGGTGGGTGCCTGAAATCGCCGGGGTACTGGGATTGGGGCAGGGGAGCGAGGCACAGGCTCGAGTCTGCAGCTGGCAGGTGACACAGAGCTCCCCGACTCGGCTGGAGGGAAGGAGTGACAGAACCTCACTTGGGTTCTCTTGTGGCTTTGAGATTGCCAAAATCAGCACATGGAATAGGTCCCTGCGTGTGACTTTGGGATCCTGCAAGGACACTTTTTGCCAGGAAGGGAGATGAGACCCCTGCCTGGTCCCTTGTTAGAAAACCAAGCTGGGAGATCCAAAGACGGAGAGGGAAGGTGAGGTGAAGGAGATCAGTTTTCAGAGGAGTCTGGGTATTTACTGGGCTTTCCCAAACAAAGCATTTGGGTGAGATCCACAGGGCAGGAGTGTCCAGCCCATGACAGCTGTTCTTCAGTGCAAACACTGGGAACATCCCAGCAGGAACACAGCAGGATCAGCTCTGTCTGAGCAGAGTCCTGCAGAGTGGTGGCTCCACAGAATCATGGAATTGTTTGGGCTGGAAGGGACCTTGCAGATCATTCCATTCCACCCCCTGCCAAGGGCAGGGACACCTCCCACTGTCCCAGGCTGGGACCTGGTCTTGGCACTTCCAGGGACAGGGTAGCCGGAATTTCTCTGGGCACCCTGTGCCAGGGCCTCCCCACCCTCACAGGGAAGAATTTCTCCCTAATAACTAATCCAATCCTACTCTCTGTCAGTTTAAACCTCTCCCAGCTGCCAAGAAAATGGCCAGGCCACCAAACACAGACCACAGCTCAGTCCTAGGAGAGTTCGAGGAGAAAGGAAGAGCAAGCAGTGGAAGGATCTGCCAAAGGGAGCATTATTGGAGTGCAAGTCACACGTCCCCATGAAATGCTGCCAGCCAAAGACCTGTGGCAACCAGGACATCTGTGAAAACATTTTGGAGTGATGAAGCAGATCAGATGGGTAAAAAAAGCTCCCAATCTCTCTGTCCAGCCACATGGCACAAGTGATGATGCACAAGGTGGGCTGGATGGGGAAGGTGCTGCCTGGGTCTTGTGCAAAGCCTCTCACAGCTCCTGCACTCCTGGAGGGGTTTGGAGATCAATCCCAGAAAAGAAAAGCAAAGCCAGTTCCTCTCTCTGAGTCACTGAGCATTTCTTTACCCATCCCGTTACTGCATTTTCTGGGCAAGTACCACTCTCTGGTGGTCTTGGTTGCCCAGATTTAACATGAAATTCCTCTGGGTGTGTGTTTGATACAGGCACAAGACAGAGCAGTTTCACACAGAATGGAGACTTTGGCTTTCCTTTTTGTCCTGCTCAGCTCATTGTTTCAGCCACCTTCACTCAGCTGGGAGTTGAGAACACCTTGATGAGAGCAGTTCTTGCTTTATTGAATTACTGCAATACTTTTCCCTTGGATGCTGCTGTGCTCATTCTTCCCCTCTGTTCTTCAGGGGTCCACACCCAAATTAAGATGCCACTTGCTGCTGTTTTGGAAGCCCCTCACAGATGTGCACATCTGTTCTTTGGAGCACCTCTGGAAACCCCCTGAAGAGCTGGAGCCTCCTGCTGCTCCGAGCCAGCCTCCCTGTGTTTTGTCCCTCATGTGATCATTTGTGCACGTTCAAAACAAACACGGGCTGGGGATGAAGGGCTGAGCATCCCAGAGCCAGCAAAGAAATCAGAGAAGCTGCAATTTTAATTACATGGAGGAAGTCACTCTTTTAGAGCCTGATTCGTGAGGCTTTCTTACCCGTGACAGCTGATGCTGGGACTATATTTGCTTCTGCTCTCACCTTCCCACATTTCTGGGATAATTTTTATTCCACAGCTTCCTTTAACTCATCTGCCCTGATTCCCAATGGTCCTTAGTTGGTTAAGAAATACAGAGTTAATCCTTCTATAAATTGTTCCACATTTTCAGCACTTTCATCCCCTCTGTTCATAAGTACAGAAGTCACCTCTGCAGGCCAGTGTGGCTTTTGGTAACTCAGTCACTGAACTTCCTGATTTAATTCTGTGTGCAACTCTCTCTCCAACCACCCTGGGTGTCAGAAACCAGTTGGGAATTACCTGCATGTCTTTTCCATGTTTTCCCTGTGGAAACACCTTTCACTGGCTTTGTTGGCTGACAGGTTCTGTCTCCTAGATGAGGTTTTAGCTGTGTTCACTGCTCAGTTTGGTGCTAAGTGATGTTATAAATAAGCACTACTAGAGGGATTATCATTCAAATCCAACGGGAGGAGGAATATATTGCTTATTCTGGGATTTAAACTGTAATTAGCTCTGATTGCATAGAGGTTTTGGCGTGAAAAATGGCTGAGATCACATGAAAAATGGAGATCACTGATCTTTAACACAATGCTCCCTTTTCCCAGCTGGTGGGCTCCTCTCCCAGCCCCCTCCTCCCTGCCCCACTGACTCCTCTCCTCCACTCCTGTGAGTATTCCCAGCCCCCTGCACAGGACTGCCAGCATGGAAATGTCACTGCCTGTGCTTTGGGGACTTCCTCAGCAGTGCTGTGGCAGAGAAGGAATGTCCAGCTTGCCCTAGCTGGTGCCAGGGATTTCATGCCTCCTTTGTTGGAAAGTTTTCCTTGCAACTCCTGTGAATTCAGAGGAAAACAGAGCTTTGTCTTGCTGCAGTTCCCAGCTCCAGATGCTAAATGTGTGAAGGGACTGCAGCTGGACTAGATGGCCAGTGTTGGTCTCTTCCAACTGAGCCATCCCATCCCATCCATCCCATCCCATCCCATCCCATCCCACCCATCCCATCCCATCCCATCCCATCCCATCCCATCCCATCCCATCCCATCCCATCCCATCCCATCCCATCCCATCCCATCCCAATTCTGGACTGGAGAATGGACAAAGCACTTCACAGTCATTGCAGCAGCACACGGAGTCAGGAAATGCCTCAAGGTCTGAGGAGGTTTCTGGCCCAGGTTTGGGATCTGGGGTGGGAAATTGGTATTTAATCATTACAGAACCCATACACAGGTGCTGGCCGACTTTCCTCTCTGCAGTGGGTGTGTCCTGCTGGAAAATTTAAGGCTGTGGCCCCACCTGTGACCAGAAACAACCCAGTTTACCATTGTCAGCTGGAATTTGGAGCTTAGCTGAGACCATAAAGCAGAAATATCTACAGAGAAAGACCCTGATCTTGACCTCCTGTGCACCTTCTTTTAATTCTGTCCTCCAACCTCCACAGGAACAAGAGTTCTCCCCTTCCAAACAGCCCTGAAGGTGTCCACATGCTGGTTTTGTCTAAAAATGAAGACTGAGCTTTTGGCTGCTGAAAGACTCAGACTGGTGCTCACTCAGGGTTGAGGTGGAGACAAGGTGTCTCCGATAGCTGGGGGCCTGCAGCTTCCAGCTCCTTGGTCTCTGGGAATACATGGATAATACTCCAAGCAGTTTTCCACCAGAAAGACTCCAGTTCATTAATCGTTTAGTAGGGAGCTCCCCAAAGTTGGTACAACAATTCCAAGGTTCTTTAATTCCGATGGTAAATTTGTTGTAGAGGATCTCAATTGGTATTATTGGAAAAGCATCAAAAACACAGGCCAGGTGAGAGGACTGAACTTTTTGGGTGTCATCTGAAAAGGAGTGAGTGGTTCGTAAGAACCAAGTTTTTTCCTGCCCAAGAAATCCCCTCTTCAAGCACATTTGAACAGGATGAGTGAAGAAAGTCAAGGCAAGAGAGTCTCCATCACCTTTTCTCTTTAACCATATGAACCTGCTTCAGAAGCATGGCAAAACAAGTGGTGTCCCACAGCCCCAAATTCAGCCAGGATGAAGAACTCAGTGTGGTGGAAAGGACAGGAGGGGAGAGGAAAACGGGGAGGTGACATCCATCAGAGGAGAAGGGAAGGTTGTCCCACCGTGGCCTCAGTGCCCAACCCAATCCTTGGGCCTGAGCAGCACCAGCAGCTGGGGTGGTGCTGGGACTGCTGTGTCCTCTTCCAGGTCTGCAACCATGGCCTTGGACAAGCCCAGCTCTCCTCCTCCCTCCACTGTGGTGCCCGTGCCACCCCCTTGTGTGACAGCTTTAAGGCATCATTAAATCTTATGGTTTGAAGCTCCTTGGGTTGGGAGAGCAAAGGGCAGTTGTTTATTGGCATCTCCACCGAGCACTGGAGGTGCCACCACACAACAGCCCTTTGTTCTGTCCTCCAAGTCCATCCAGGACCCTTGGCCTTGCTGGGTTAACATGTTGCTGGTCTCACCCCTGTTGCTGCTGCGTTTCCCCCCTCTCCCTCTCCCTCACTCCCCCTCTCTCTCTCCTCCTCTCCCGGCTCTGTAGCAGTTTCCTCGGGAGTGTTCAGCTAGCTGACACATTTGCCACAGATGGATGGTGCACACGGAGACAGCTGTCACTCCCGATTTGTGGTCCACTGCGTGACAGCAGGACTGATGCCTTGTGAAAGGCCGTCTCGCGGAGCACATGCACTCTGACATTCTTCGAGATGAGCCCTTCAGACACCTCTCAGTGGACCTCAGGAGAAGCTGGCAAGCGAGCCCTTCCCGCTCCCCCTCCCCGGAGCAGCCTGCAGGCTGGAAGAAAGCAGCCACTCTGGTGTGCACACACCCACAGGCACGGCCAGCTCCGTGGGCAGGTCTGTGCCACCGCTGCTGTGCCAGGTCCCAGCCCGGCTGTTTGCTCCTGATGCTGGTGTATGAAGTGAGGCGGGCTGAGATTTGCAGGAGGGAAAGGTCACCGGCGAAGCTGCTCTTTCCCCCTTTTCTGCCTTTTTAATTGCAAGGGAGGGATATGGGCTCCAGATTCATTCTGTCACAGCAGCTGCCTCCAGCCTCTTGAGCTCCTGTGTCACAGCAAAAGCTGATGGACTCTGCAGCCACAGCCCCTTCAGGCCTCTCTGTCTTCTCTATCACCTACGATGGTCTCCATCACCTCTGAACCACGCAGCAAAATGGAAATCCCCTCTCTTGGCAGGGGTTTCCTCCCAGCCTCCCACCCAGCACTGCACAGGACAGTGGGACAGCTGCCCCCACAGGACCCCAACAGCTCCCAGGGAGTTCCTCTGATCAGCTCCAGGCCAGCAGCAGAGGCAAGGCTGATTTAGGCAAGGCTGGCTCCTTGGAGGACAAAGCTCTTTCCCCTTAGCCAGGCTCAGGCTCATAATTTCAGGCCCCAACCACAGACCCCTGTCCTAGGCACTGACGTGAAGACACCTGGGTTTTCAATTCTGAGACCTTCAGCAAAACCCTTCTAGTGGGACTTTCACCTGAATAGTCAAGACAGAGCAGAGGAAACTGTCTTTAGCTCTGGGCAGAAGAACAAAACCCTCCAGATTCCAGCCTCCATGGGAATGGGAACTGGTCCTTCCTTTGGTCCTCAGCGATAAAAATTCCTTCCAGAAAACAGATATGCATAACTGTTAATTGCCCATTTGATTTGTCAAAGATTATAAACAAGGTAATAGGCCTTTCTAACAGGGAAAACTTGAACTAACTCTAGAGAATATCATCTGGGTCCCTCTGAGACTTCCCCATCTTCTCCAGTGTCTGAGCCCACCGCACAGGACACAAGAAGCTGGTGGCTACACAAGGTAATGAAAGAAATCCTTCTAGCAAGGTCTCTGGTGGTGCTCAACAGTGGAAACCCCGGGAGAGGAACGGGCAGAGCAAACTTACAGGAGACTTCTCCTGGACACTCTCCAAGCTGGTCAAAGCTTCGGGACTTGATGAACCAGTGTTGATTTCTCCATATTTAGTGACTCCTGTTGGAGCTCCCACCTCAGCAGTGCCTGGCTAGGTCTGCCCACCTCTCCTGCTCCAGAGTCCTTGTGAGCCATTCAGCTGCTGAACATTCCCAAGCACAGAAGCACAAGGACATCAGTTATCCTGGCTGCTTTCATCCCCCAGCTCCTGGTCTCAGCTGGGAGCAGGCTGGCTGCCAGCAGGAGCTGCTCAGCAAGGAGAAGGTGTGATGTTCACCAGGACTCCGATTCCCCGGGTCCTTCAGCAGCAGGAACAGTGGCTCCCACCAGGCTCTGAGCTGTGTGGCCTTTGAGCTTCCCCGCTGGATGCAGCTCTGTTATCTGAGCAAGGGCACCTCCAGCCTGGTGGGAGGTCGTGTCCCAGTGGCATCAGCATGAGAGGAAGGTGTTCAGTGGGATGGAGACCCTGGCAGGGGAGATGGAGCACTTACACAACCCCCAAAGCTGGGAAAGCATGTTTGTGTATGGCAAAACATTAGGATAAGTGTGGATCCAGTAGGAAATTCCACTACCAGACCATGAGTTGAAGATTGCTGGAAGTCACTGAGAACCTCAGGAAGAGGCTGAAGTGGAACCCAAGTGAAGTTCAAACCAAAAGAGAAAGGAGCAGTGCCATTTTCCTCCTGATGAGAGCACTCAGAGAGAGGGAGCAGCTGCTCTGTCTCTGGAATGATCCCCCTGCCCCATCAGGCCATCCCTGAGCAGGGCTGTCTGAGCCCAGAATGGGGGACTGCCCTGCTCTGAACATCACAGCTGTGACTGAGAGTGGAGTCCCAGCAGGGGACTGTGCTCCTCAGCTGGAGAGAACCTTGAGCTCCCACAAAGCCTCAGCAGGGTATCCCTGGAGCTGGAGATCCAGGGAAACATCCTTTGCTCTGACACAGCCGTTTGAACTGAGGTTGGGAAGACCAGACCTCCTGGCATTGCCATGGGCCCCTCACACCCACAAAGCTCCAGAGCACGGGGGAACACCAGAAGCAAATTGTGCTGTGAGAATGTGTCACTCTGAGGAAATCCTGGTCCATCTGGACAAGGAATGCTCAGACCAGGCAGTGGCCTCTCCATGACTCTGCCTCAGAGATCCTCAGAATGACGGGAGCTGGTGAGGCTGAGCTTCAGCAGGATGGAGCTGTGAGTTCTGAGGGAGGAGAGCTCAGCTCAGCCCTGCTCTGATGAACCAAAGGCAGGAGACACAGCCCCAGCTGGAGTTCTGGGAGCACTTTTGGGCACCACACTATAAAAAAGATCTAAACCTATTAAAGAGCCACCAGAAGAGGGCCATGAGGAAGGTATAGGGTCTAGAGAGGAATAAAGCCAGGTGAGGAGTGGCTGAAGTCACTTGGTTTGAAAAGAGGAGACTGAGGGGAGACTCCCTGGGGGCTGCAACTTCTCCTGAGGGGCAGCTCTTATCTCTGCTCCGTGACTGGGGACAGGACCTGAGGGAATGGTGGAGCTGGACCAGGGCAGGGTCAGGCTGGACATCAGGGAAAGGTTCAGAAGGTGCTGGCACTGCCCAGGCTCCCCAGGGAATGGGCACAGCCCCGAGGCTGCCAGAGCTCCGGGAGTGTTTGGGCAGCGCTGCCAGGGGTGCCCAGGGTGGGATTGTTGGGGTCTGTGCAGGGCTGGGAGTTGGACTCACAATTCTTGTGGGTCCCTTCCAGCTCAGGATATTCCATATTCAGGTTCTATAATTCCAGATGCCTTCTGCCCCAACAGAGCCTTCAATGCAGACACATCACCGGCCTGACCCTTGGCCCTTCAGCTCCTCAGGTGTTAAAAGGAAATCTTTGCTCATGACCTCATGGGGTTCAGCTCCAGGTGCCCTCTATTTAGATGCCACCTCAAAGTGAAATTCCCCACCTGAAGACGGGAATCTGTCACCCAGGTTCAGCTGTGAGTGTACCCAAGGTTCCAGAATTGCTTCAATTAAGTGGTGTAACACAAATTTTTTTTTCCCCCACTATCTCTGAAGGAGGTAGCAGTGCAGTTCAGAAGAAGATGCAGGTGTGTGGGCAGGATCTGGGGCCTTGGGAGCACATTGTCACCTCAGCCAAGGCCGGGATGTTTGGGAAGGGAACAAATGAAATTTTTGATGAAAAATTCTTAAGTTTTGAACCTTAACAAAATACAAATGAAGACATTAGGTAAAACCCCCACCATATCCATAATTAAAACAAGTACCCATCATTACGGACAGAGAGATGGCCCATCTGTGCTGTATGTGACCAAGTGCACCAGAAGACATCAGGCTGCAAGGCTGACTCTGGGTTTGGGGGGACCTCATGTCCCCTTTCTGAGGACAGGGAGGCCAAGGCTTTTCCAGAGGAGCTGCAGCCAGGAATGCCTATCCAAAACAGGAGAGGACATGCCCTGCTTGGCTCCCAGCTGAGAGATACGGCAGGAAAGCAGGACCTGCACCTTGCCCTGGAGAGCTGGTGGGGTGGTGGCAGTGGTACCAAGGGTTGAGAAGACACCAGGTAAAACGTGGTGCAAAAGATGGTGAAACTGGGATTTCTGCAGCCTCTGCTCTGCACAATCTGCTGGGGAGGCAAGACGTGGAAAAGGGAGAAAACTCCTCTTTCTTCTGTAGAAATGTCCTTAAACCATCAGGACATCTGGCAGGACAGCAGGTACAGCAGCCTGTCCCTCCTGTCCCCACCTCGGTGCTGGCCGAGACACTCACACCTGACCGTGCCAGGAGCTCCCCTTCAGCCCCTTTCCCTGGGAGGGGTGAAGGGAGCAGCCCCCACCCGGAGCTGTCCTGGCCAGCACCCCGCTCCAGGAGATGCCACCTCGGTAACTGCTCCTGTGGGACGGCCCTGATGCCCGAGGTACTGGGTGTGTTTGGGGCAGGATGGTTGGGAGTCCTGGCAGTGCCCCATCCCTGCCCTGCCCGGCAGCACCAGGGGCATTGCTGGGGAGGGATAAATATTTAGGGCTGGGGAGCTGCAGGTGCACGGCAGCACTCGGCAGAAGCTGCAGCCCCTCACCTGCTCGGAGGCGAGGCAGGAGAGCGATCAAGGTGAAGGCGCCTTCACATCTCCCCGGCCTTGAACAGCAGATGAAAGGGGCACTGGGAGCCAGGGATAGCAAAAGGAGAGCAGGGAAAGTTCATGTCAGGCAGGGATTTCTGGCTGGTGGGTTTTCCACTGAGAAATTCTCCCTGCCTCTTTCATGGTGATGAAGATCCTTTAAATTTTTTTTTTCTTCCCCTTTTCTCCTCTCCTTCTTCTTTTCCCCTTTCGCCAGGCGGATAGCTGGGAGCCGCGGAGCATGTGATGCATCTTCCATATAGGGGCAGGAGCAAAGCAAGACCAACTGATGGACGCCCTAGGGCCAGACTTGCAGACAATATATAACCTACTGCATGATCTAAAACGCTTCCCACTTCCACAGAGCGAACATCAGGCAGAGCGGAGCCGCGGCGAGGGCAGAGGAGTCCTGCGTGCAGGTAAGTCCCCCTCGTCTCCTTCTCCAGGAGGGTGTCCCAGGGAGGGGGAAGGTGCGAGGGACCAGCTCCGAGCCCGGCTGCCGTGCGGGCGGGTGGGATGGGGCAGTTACCGCTCTTATCAGTGGGGGTTTTTAAAGCCTTTTTGGTGCCAGCGGAGTTCAGGACGGGGGTGGAGAGAGTGGGAGATGGAATGTGGCAGAGCGCAGCCTGCCTCCGTCCCTGCTAACACCGGCACCATGAGTGGGAGAGCATCCCGGGCCAGCGACGTTCCTTTACTCGCATTAATTGCGCCCGGCTCCTGCCCGGCTGCTCTCCAGCATCTCCCGCCCATCACCGTCCCGTCCCACCCGGCCCCGTCGGGGGTCTCTTTGCCTTTCACAAAGCAGCAAAAGGAATCATCAAACAACTTTAAAAAGCACTTTTTCTCAGCCCGCCGCCTCCAACGCCTGCCTAGCCGCCTTCACCTTCCCGCACAGGAATTTCCTTTGCAAGGGAAACTGTTCCCTGCTGGGACTAAAGGGGGGACGTGGTCTGGAGGCAGCGGGGTGGCAAAACACAAACCAAAGTGTGCAGCGAGGGTCTGAGTGGGTGTGTGGGTGTGGGGGGTCTGGGCAGCCCAGCTGCTGCGGCGTCCACGGAGGGGACCAGGCTCCGTGCCGGGGATAGTTTGTGTCCTGCTGAATGGAAAATCATCCTAGCAACAGCTCCGCACTCCGCGGGGCCTCGCCGAGTTTATGGCAGGGGAGGGGTTTGTTTGCTTTGGGGTATCGGCTGCGCCTGATGGCGATGCGGGGATTGAGGAGCCCTGGCTGTGTTTGGGGCTGGGGAACCTCCATGAACTGCTGGAGTCTTGGACAAGCCCTGGCAATCCCAGGCAAAAGGGGCTCCCTAACTGTAATCGGGATAAAGAGGGGCAAAATCACTAAAATGAATATTTTGCGGCATTTGGGCTTGTACACTCCCAGTGAGTGCACAGATGATAAAACTGCTCTGTGGGTGCAAGGCTGAGGATGCTCCCTTGCTCTGTGCCAGTCTCCCCAGCTCTGCATTCCCCTTCCCTGGGTGCTGCCTGGGTCCCTGGGCCAGCCCCGTGCACGTAGGAAGGGTCAGCCCAGGGGAGCATCCGAGCGCAGGCACCGGCTGTAATTAGAACTGTGTTTAGATGAGGGCACCCCAAGAGCCTCCAACAGTCGGAGGCACCTCTGTGAGCAGAGCCAGCCCTGCGGCTGCCACGGGTGGGAGGGGACGGCTGTGTCCCCAGCACCAGCCTGGGACAGGGGCCACCCCAGCACCCCCTGAGCACGGCCGGAGATGCCCATCCCGCAGGCACTCAAGTGTGATCAATTTGGGTTACGGACCCCGGGTCTGACGCTGTGCAGGGATGTGCTGGGCGTTTTCAGGGAGCCGAGGGTCTGTGCCTGGTGTCCTGCGTGGGGCCGGTGATTTGGGCCCAGCTCTCTCTCTGCTGCCAGGAGCTTTTCCTGGGTGAGGGGTGGAAATCTGAGGACTCTCAGTAGCTCGGCATGGCCGGGATCAGGGAGCACAGGAAGAGCTGGCAGGGGCTCAGGGAGTCCCCTGCCCTTGGCTCGGACCCCAGCGGACGAGAGAAAAAACATCTCCTTCCCTGGGCTCCGGACCTCTGAAAATCCTTCCTGGTGGCAAATGTTCTCAGATTTCTGCACTGAAATGAGGACAGTGTAACCCCTTTCCAGCTTTTTTGAGTCCCCTTGGTTGTGTTCACCCCCAAAATCGCAGCGGGGAGCAGGGCACTGAGCCCCTCCCCCGGATGCACAGGAACCGAGCACGGCAGGAACGGAGCAAAATCTCAGCTAAATCAGGCCAAGCTGGGACTGCTGGGTGCCCCATCCTGGTGCCTCGGGCAAACAGGAGGTCCCCAGTGCCATACACGGGTGCCCAGCCAGAGAGAGAAGCAAAGATGTCAGGGATTTTTCCCCCTCATGGGATAAAAGAATCCCTTTCTCCCACCGCTTTTCTCCTCATTGTTTTTCTCCTCTCACACCCTTCCCAAATCTCACATTTGGGACAAATTTCAGGGCACTTTCAGCCACGTTGATGCCTAAAGTCGGTCCTTCTGGTTCCCCCCAGCTCCAGGCTGGTTTTGGCCAGCAGTGCTGGGTTTGGTGGGGGAGACGGCAAATCATGAAGCGTCCACTCCAGCGCCATTGAGTGATGCTCCCATCTCGATGAGCAGCATCTGGAGAAGGCTTTACCCCCGCAGTGCCTTGCCCTGATCCAGGGGTTGCTCCCTGGCTTTCTCGGTGACACAGCGGCGAGGGCACTGCCTGTAGGAACCAGCAGCCCCGCTGGGAGCTCCAGCTCTGCCGGGACCAGACAAAGCACAGCTGCTAAGCTGAGAGCAGGACTTGTGTCCGTGCTCTTCTGCCAGCACCGTCTCTTGCTGGACCTGGAGATGCCTCAGCTTTCTCTTCTTGGTCTGGAGTGGGCTGGGTTACCCATCTTCGTGCTTGGTTGCTGCCTCGGAGCCCACCTTCGTATTGGGCTGTGTCCGTATTTGCATTAGGCTCAGGATCATCATTATTTGCAATTTTTCTAATTATTTCTGATTAGAGTGGTACGGAGGCGTGGGGCTGGCAGGAAGGTTGATGGGCACAGAGGGCAGAGCTGTTGCTGTTCCACAGATCCTGCTCATGGTCCTGAGGAGGTTGGGAGGAGAATCCTTTGGATCTGGGGAAAAATGGACCGGCCCCATTCCTGCCATGCCGTACAAAGAGCGAGCTGCGAGCGCGGATGGAGGGAGCCGCACAGGGCAGGGATTGCGGAGGATCCGATCGCTCTGCGGGACCCGGGGCGGTTTCCTGATCCTGCATCCCAACCCGGGGCAGGCACCGCGCCCGGCACTGGCAGTGCTGGGAAGGGCTGCCCGAGGCATCCGGTCACCCCGGGATCCAGGGGGGTTTCCTGAGAACATCAGGCGCCCCATCCCAAACCCGGGGCAGGCACCGCGCCCGGCACCGGGAGCGCCGGGAAGGGCTGGCAGAGGAGCGGGGCTGGCACAGCTGTGTGGCTTTCAGAGATGCTTGATCGATAGCTCCTTCCTCCCGCTCCCCCCGCTCCCCCAATCCCCACATGCATTTTTCATGCTAACCCCTCCTGGGCAAAGGCTGTCTGCGCAGGAAAAGAAACAGAAAAAACCACAAAACACAACAAACCGCAACCAAAATCTACGTTTGTTTCTCTGGTCCCCGGAGATCGTTGTAGTTTAAGGGCCAATCTATAGATTCAGGGCTGGGAATATCTTTGCTCCATGAACAAAGAGGGATGAAAAAAGCTCCCCGGGGCTTTTTTCAACCTTCTCCAGGTTGGCCCAGAGCTGGAAAAGGCTCTGTACGGTGAGGGGTGCAACACTGCCTGGGCAAACTGGGGCGGCTGGAAAGGGGAGCTGGGCTCCTCTGCAGCTCTTCCAGGGCTCACAGCCCTCCCAGGATATGCAGGGATGCCATAACAGGGGTCCCTCCCTGGGGTACAGAGGGTCTCCAGGGCTCCTCGTGCAGTGAAAGCCAACCCACGCATGCAGAGCGGGCTCCAGGGTGATCCCAGGCCACAGGGGCTGGGCAGGCTGGTGGATCCCTGGGCTGATCCTGCCTGGCGCCCAGGAAGAGCTCAGATGAAGGTTCGGGTATTTCTCAGCGTTAGGAAAAAACCCGCAGGGTTTGAGCAAAGAGCAGTTTTCAGGGTTAATCCCTTTCCCCATCTCCTGTTGTCAGTGAGGGATGTTCCCTTTTCGCTCCCCACTTTTGGGTGGCAGCAGCAAGACCCGGGAGCGTTGCTCAGCCCGTGTTTCCCCAGTGCTGGAACGCTCCCGTGCCTCTCCTTCCCACCAGCGGCCCCTGCCCAGCCTGCGCAGGGAATCTGAGAGCCGACCGAGTGTCTGTGCTGGAGCACCGACCCTGGCGAGGCTCCCGGGATCCCCCCAGACCCAGACTCTGCATCCCTGGCACCCCGCTCAGGCACTGCTGCAGCGCCGGCCCCTCGGGAGCGTGTCAGCGCCTGTGACACTCCGGCTTTGTAGCGAGGTGATTCCAGCGCCGCGCAAATTCCCATTATTTCCCCGTGAAGCCGGTGGCACACGGCTCCCCGCTCCCTGCAGCGGTTTCTCCGGTCCGTGAAGAGCCCGGGCGGCGCGGGCAGGCACCGAGCATCCTCCCC
>JAHLSL010000105.1:1102473-1130550 GCA_025920805.1 Petroica traversi | reverse complement strand
TAATAATAATAATAATAATAATAATAATAATAATAATAATAATAATAATAGTACGAATAAAAACGTGTTTTGGAGAGAAATTTGCCTGGAAAGAGGCTGGAAAGAGGTGTGATGTGCTCAGGGTGAGATGTGCTGCCTGGTGTGCTCCATGTCCTGTAGAACTGCCTCCTCCCTCCTCTCTGCTGGAAGCAGGGTATCCCCCAGGAATAGTCTCAGTTCCTCTCCCGAAGGGTTTATGGCTCTCCTCGTGTGCTGGCCCCGAGCCAGGGTGCCCCATTCCTGTGAGAAGGCTTCTGCCTGGCAGAGCTCCTCCACATTCCCTGGAGTCCATCCCAATCATCTTTTCTGCTCTGCAATTTCCCTGCTGTTCCCAAGCTCTCCCAAGCAGCACTGGACCATTTCCCCTTTAGATTTTTATTTAGCAGGTGGAATTGTTTGTGCTCCCCTAAGGATGGGGAGGGAGAAGCAGGGGATGTTGCTACTTAGGACCATTTTGAGCTGGGTTTTACAGTGGGCTGGATTTCATGGATGTGGTCGCGAAACCGCACCGGTGTCACTGCCGGATCAGCACACCAAGCCTCCCCTCCCAGTTTATGTTACTTTGACCTTAACCATACCGAGTCCTTTGCAGGTGGCAGCTCCTTGGTGACTGACTAGACCTTGTCATGATTTAAATGGATCCATCCTAAAACTGCTGGCTGGAGCCAGTGCTGGGAGCTGCAGGCAGGAGCAGGGATAAGCCCATGTCCCCCGGTGGGGACCCAGCATTGCAACAGCCCTCCTTTCCTAGGGTGGCTGAAATCATGGCCCCATCTTGGCCATGTTTTGGCTAAAAAGAGACCTGTCCTGTAACTTAAGGGAGGGGGGATCTTTGGGGATTTCTCTGGGAGAACAACATCCCAGCCAAGAAAAAGGAGTGTGCTGTGCGTGCAGCAAGGTCTGCTCCCTGTGGTCCCCTTTCCTGCCCTCCTCTGCCCACCCGATCTGGCAGGAGAGTCTGTCAGGAGGGAGGCAGTGCTGAGTGTGTCTGCTGGCAGCTCTGGATGCTCAGGGTGTACTGAGGAAAGATCTTTGGCTGTGTGGGGTGATCCCAAATGAGGGTTGGGTGGCTGTCACCAGCAATGCTCTGCTTTGCAAGCCCCTGGGGACACTGACCCAAGTCAAAAAGTCCCAAGAGGGTCAGCTGAGGAACAGTCAGGCAACCCCTGGGCACTGCTACCTCCATCCCAGTCTCTGCTGAGAGGTGCAGAGGTCCCTGCAGGGACACAATGACCCCTGGCCTGCAGCACACACAGCTCAGACCCATCAAGGAGTCCCCAGAGTGAGCCAGAAGTAATCTTGGTCTCTGGGACAGCTCTGAGCCCTCCTTGAAATCCTTTCCATCTTCAAGGATGGCAAGAAGATGCCAGGGTGAATTTACTGGGGGCAAATCTTGCCGGAGCAGCACAACTGCCCACTGTGAGGAGAGGACGGGCTGCCAGAACACAGGAGGGAGAGAAAGGGATGTGTTTAAGCGATCTTAGCACGGCCCCTGACAGGGTCTCCTGCAGTGTCCTCATGGCCAAAGTGGAAATGTAGAGACAAGGTGGGTCAAAAACTGGCTGGGCTGCCAGGCTCAGTGGGCTGTGCAAGGTGCAGCTCCCAGCTGGAGAAAGGGAATGGCAAAGCCCTGCATCTGGGCTGCAGCAGGGCATGTCCTCACAAATGGGCTAAAAAGCAGCTTTACAGGAAAGGAGCCATATCCAAGACATAAGCAGAGCCAGAATCTTGACTGCCAGGAGCCAGACCAAGAGAGGAGAGGATGGGAAAGGCTCTGAAGATAGCAGGAAGAATGGAGACAAGGAAGGGTGAGGGAAACTCTTGGGCTGTCCTTGTGTGAAGCTCCTCTCCTGTAGCAAAGGAGAAGTGAGGACACAGCAATGGACACATCCAGCAGGAGGGGGCTGGGCTGCAAGGCAGGAGGAGGGGCAGGCAGAGGAGGGGTGAGGACTCCATGTTCCTGTCCCCAGAGGATATCAGGTGGATTTGCAAGAACTGCAGGAAGGTGCATTTTCAGATGGGAAGATGGAGAGTGATGTGGTGGAGGAGGACACTGAGCAGCAAATACAAGAACAGCAGGTGGGAGAGAGCTCAGGATGTGAGCAAGGTTGGATCAGTAGGGGTACCTTTGGTCACCTTTGGAGTGCCTTAGGGGACGTGAAAGGAGCTGGGCTCTGGCAAGCCAGGAAGAGCAAAGTGGAGGAGATCTCCTTCCTTTCTAATCATTCCCATCCCCGGGGCATTTATGGAATGGGAACTGTCCAAGGATAAATGGAAAGTGAAGAGGAGAACATTACTAGTGTGAGGAACTGGGCTGTAGAAGTTGGGGAGCTTCAGGGAGCCTTTGAGTTGGTCAAGAGGTGATTAAATGCACCTCAGTGTATGCCAGAGTTCATTGCTTTGTAGGGGAGGTGGCAGAGGAATCTGCTCCATATCTAGACTGGGGATCTGTGCTCGTGTGGCCAGAGATGATTTCATCTCTGTGTCCACACTGAGTACACTCATGTGGCTTGGTCTGTGGTGGGAAGAAGTGGATTTTGGTAATCAGAGCAGAACTGAGCTCCACACTGCCCTTCTTGGACTGCTGCTGCTGTGCCATAGCAAACAGAGGGGACAGCTGCCAGTGACCAGAAAGGGCTGCTGGAGATTGCCACCATCCACAGAGACCCTCCAGACAAAAGGCTGAAAGGGAACCTCCCAGTGCATGTGGTTTTACACTGGGATCCATCCTTGGCTGTCACACCAGCAGGAGAAGGAGAAACTTGCAAGTGGGGAAAGGAGTTTCAGAGGTCATAGAAACTGGAAGAAGCTATGGAATTTTTTTGTGGAGGTAGGAAAGCCCTGTATATTACAGGCATGACATAGACTTTAGCACAAAGGATGGCTGGACTTACATTCCTCTTCCAGCTCCACACACTTCTTTAGCCCCCCCAAGTTCTGTCCAGCTGTCCATCATCTTCCCATGCTAACCATGCCAACCTGGACACCACCTCCTCACCACATCCCAGCATGCCAACCACACTGTAGATCCTGCAGAGTTGCACAGATGCCTTCCCCTCTATCCAGCTGCACATTTTCATTTGGATACTGACAATGTCTTCACAAATCTGAAGATGATTTTGCCAGTGAGCTGCTGACTCCATGACTGGGAGCCTGTGGTCTCCTGAGGCTCCATTAGCAGGTAGAGTGGAGGTGGAGGAAGATGCAGGACGCTCCCACAGTGGGGCTGAGGCAGAAGCTTTGCAGGTGGTTGATATAATGTGGAGAGACAGTCTTGTGTCTCCTCACCAGGGCCTGCCTCTTCCCCCGAAGGGCTCGCAGCAGGAAAGGCTGTGGGAGGGAAGCCTTGTGCGGTGGAGGACCCTCACGTCTCTGGAGAGTAGCCTGGAGGCTGTGACGGCCTGATCTCATCTCTCAAGGAGCCTGTGAGTTGTGCTGAGTGTCACAGGCAGACGAGGATGACTCCAGCCCATTGCCACTTGGTTGAATGCTTTTCACAGGGTGTTGGGGTTGCCACAGGGAGCCTTCAGGCCAACAGTTTGTGGGTGGAGGCTAGAGAAGAGGTCAGAGACACAGCAACACTTCTTGAGCGAGTGCACAAATGGGAGAGGATTTGACCCAAAATGAGGGAAAACTTACATGTGGAGGTGCTGTGATTGCAGCACATGGCAGGGAGTAAGTTCATCATCTGGCTGAAGGACACCCCAAGGCCAGGCAGGAGAGGCCGGACAAGCTGCACATCCAAAGGCAGCAATGCTCACTAAGATGGACCCACCCCATGTCTGGGCTAAGCTTCTTCAACCAGATCCCTCCAAACACTGGAAACCCAAAAGCTAAGAATCCAAATGCTGTCATATTGGTAGATCATGACTCTGACTTTGTCTTGCCCCTGGGATGTGAAATACATGGTTTGGTGAGCTCACATATGGAGACACAGAAATGGTGATTTAGAACCCTCTGAGCAGCAGAGCCACGCTGAGCTACAGGACAGGGTCACAGCCCCCGGCCTTGCACACAGAGATGGGCTGGGTGGGCAGACATGGAAAGATTGACTGTTTGGAGGAAACAGCAAACCCCAACTCTTCTGAAGATGTGGTTTTGGGAGGGGGAGAGATTTTGGTGCAACAATTGAGATGAAGCTGGAGGAAGGCACAGCTCGAGGTGGGAACAGTTTCAAAGCTGCTGATGCAGGGACCCAGAGGCAGGGCTGGCCTCACACAGGGCAGTACAGGGTGAGGCTGGGGGCTGCAGAGCTCCCAGCCCCACCGGCCATGCTTCCCAACTCACGCCGAGTGCCGCTGCTTTGCCATGGACAATTGCCTTCGTCCCAGCTCCGATAAACGCTTAAAAGCGCAAATCACACAACCCCAGGCTATGAAAACGAAAAGGGACCCGATAGCCGCTAATAGCCGAGCAGCCCCTGCGGCACAAGCGTGTAGTGTAGGGAAAGTGGTTTGCATTGATCAGTGGCTCCCGCCCCGGCCGCTCCCTCCCGCGGCTGCCCGGCTGCTGGGGAAAGCGGGATAAACCCCACGGGAATTTCCAGAGAGGCCGAGTCCGGGTAATGGCAGGAGCAGGATGGTTTGTGGGGCTGATGAGAGATCCCATCAAAGGGCCATCCTTCTGCTCCACGCTGTCCTGTCCTGGCACAGCCACCAGGGCAGCGCATCCCTGGATGACACACAGCAATGCCAGGGCCACACACATTGGAGGGATGCTGAGCCCTGGCAAATGAGTGCCCTGGACAGCCTGGAAAGAAGCAAGTGGTGGATGTAGGAGCAGGGAAGAGTTGTCCCTGTGGTTGGTGCTGGGTGTGCAGGGCACCACAATGAAATCCCCCCCTGTGGAGGATAGGACCAGCTTGTAAGAGACCACAGGAATCCTCAGCTGCAGGACGAGGTGCAAGGCAGGGGGTTCACCCAACAATACTGAGTGAAGAGGAACTTCACTCAGTGCCTTTCGTGAGCCCATTCCTCCATGCCATGTCCTACAGCCATCTGGGAAAGGTTGAGGGCAGCCAATTTCCATGGGAGCGTTGCAGCTCCCTGGCAGCCTCCCAGTCAGCACTGGAGCACTTGGAGGTCAGCAGCAAAGGAAGGACATCAGTTTGAGAGAGGGGTTCCTTGTTCCAGCCAGAAAAGCTCTTAGAAGTCTGCAAAAGCAGATCAGAGCAAGTTCCCATGCCCACCTACGGGTGGAGAAAGTTTGTACTGGACAGGAAACCCACTGGACTGAGCCCCTTCCTGCAAGCGGCTGCCACACACTGGGAGCAGGCTCAGAGAATGGAATGGGATCTGGAAGGGATTGGCCCTGTGTCCAGCCTCAGCCTGGAAAGGAGATGGTGAAGCAGAAGTCTGGTGGTGAAGCAGGGGTCTGGAGGGTGGACAGGGACTGTGCTTGCTGCTTCTAGCAGTCAAAGAATTGGGGGCATCACACGTGACTTGTGGGGACAAGAAGCTCTGGGTGGTGTGCCAAGAACTCCCTGCTGCAGCAAATTTCAGGGGCTGAACATTTCCAGAGCTTCCAGAGAATATCCTGCAGATTCAGAGTGGGGTTGTGCTTCCTGTGTGCTGCATCCAGTGGCAGCTCTGTTGGGATGGCTGATGGGTTAGGAAAATCGGCGCAGTACCATGGATGCTTGTCTTACATCCTGGAAATCGAGTTTTGGCTGTTATTACAGGCGTGAGCTGGATGGACAACTGAGGTGCTGTGGCTCAGCTGCCCCAGTGGTTGTGTGTCCTGCATGGAGACCAGGCTGGGATTTTTTAAGTACTGGAGCACCAGGGACTGCAAATCTCTTTCCTGGGCATCTCTCTCTCCTTCCTTCCCTTTGTCTCTCCTTCTCTTTCTTCCCCCCTTGCCACTCGGCTCCCTCCATCGGAGCGTGCCCCTCTCCCCTCGGCGGTCCCGGGGAGGCGAGGGGGATGCTGCAATTCCCAGGCACAGGTGCGCGGTGCCCGCCGCGCTGCCCCTGGGCACGGCCCGCGCCGCCGCAGCTGACAGCCCACTGGAAATAATGTGTTGTGGCAGAGAGAGACTCAGCAGACCACGAAGATCTGCTGGTGCGGGAACTGCTCAGCAACCAGGAGCCACAACGCCTGTCTCCCGGCTCCGCAGGGCTGTGCCGGCTCTGGGGATGCCTCCGCTCCGCCGCAGCCCCCCTGGCTCACACGCATGGCACTTCCCCACTCTCTCCCATTCCTTCTCTTTGCTCTTTCCCTTGTCCTCCCTTGCTGCTCCTCGCTGCAGTGTTCAGGATGTGGAAGCAGCCAAGCTGCCTGTCCCTACGCGGGACATCTCTCTGCCATCCTCTGCACCACCGGGCACAGGAGGGGAACAAGCAGCTCTCGCAGCAGCCTTGGAGGAGGAGGATCAGGTGTGCAGGAATGGAACAACCAGTTCCAGTCTTCCAGCAAAGATTTAATCTGCCTCTGGCGTATAAACAGCAAATGTTTGTTCAACTGACCTGCAAACAGGCGACGTGCATCGCAGCGGGGCCGAGGTGCCCGGCTCCCCGCTCCACCACTCTTGGTTTCTTGCCCTCTAGCAGGGTGACACGGGGCAGGGGACCAGGGACAGGCATGTCCAGGATGCTCGGGGCACCCGGGCTCGGTGGCTGGAGCCAGGGAGTGATGCTCGGAGGGGCCCCATCCTGCCCAGCTGCTGCCGCATCCCTTTCTGCTCCCCTGGGCAGCGCAGCGTGTGCGGAGCTCTCACGGCTCTCGGGTGTGACGCACACCCAGCGTGGCTGAGGGCTGAAGGACAAGCGTGTCCCTTGGGCAGGAGGGCAGGCTGTGAGCGCTGGGGTGAACCTGCAGGCGGGAGGCCCCAGGCTCTGCCCTCACATCCCACTGCGATGGGAGAAGTCAGCCTGGGCTGCTGCAGGTCAGGGCTGCACCCCCGGGGCTCCCCTCCACATCCCAGGGGATGCGGGTTCGTTACAAGGGGACGTTTTCGCCTGTTTTCTGCATGAGCAGATCTTAGGTTGCAGAGTTGACAACCAGCTCAGCCCACAATGTGGGCATGCAGGGCATTGTCCCCCAGCCCTGCCTGCAGCTCAGCCTGCCCCGAGGAAAGGCACAGCACAGCTCACTCCCTGTCCCCGTGCCAGGTGAGAGATATCTGTTTGATGTCAAAACTCAGAAGGAAATTTGAAAGGGTTCTATGCAGGTAATTCTATCACACAAACAGTCTCACCATCCTCCCAGGGGAAAGCGATGCCCCTAGGTTCCCGTGGTGAGGAGAATGGGCAGCAGAGCATGGGAGCATCCTTCAGCCCAGCACAGTCAGTGCCTGGGCATGGGGCTGCCGGGATTGCTCCCAGGGCCACTGGTATTGCAGGTTGCAGCCAGAGCATCCCTGTGCATCCGGAGCAAGATGATTAAGGAAAAAACACAGAGCCATGGAGCTGCAGGGTGAGAGGCCAGCCCCAAGGCTGTGGGGTCACCGTGGGGAGCAGCAGGAATGCCATCCAGCCATGGGAGGTGGGCACTATCACGGGGCCACGTGGCAATCCATCCTCTGATGTGGTGCTGCTGCAGGAGCCCCTTCCCTGCCCATCCCATTGTGACCCCAGCCCCTCAGCACTGCTGTGCTGATCCCCCTGCCCTGGGAACTGTAATGGTCCCCCCCTGCCCCACAGGGAAGCCCCCAGACCATGTGCAGAAGGATGTGGGCTGTGGCTGGGCACACTCCAGGCTGCTGGAGAGCAGGGCCCATTGCAGGGGCTGTCAGGTTCTTGAGCCACTGCCTGGACCTGCCCCAGGCAACTCCTTGTCCCAGCTGCCCAAAGTTGCAGAGACACACACTGTTTCCCTTCCAATCCTCCAATTCTTGTCTCCTTCTCCCCAGAAGCCAGGGAGCAGATTTTTTCCCCAAATGGCTCCAGCTGCCTCATTGGTGCCAATCTGGAGCTGCTTCTGGCCTTCTCCTTTCTGGGCCATTCCCACACCAGCCTGGCTGCAGGGTCTCTGGGGCAGAGCTCTGCCCTGGGATCTGATGCATGGGAGGTGGGTTTGGCCCCTGAGAAATGAGCCCCAGACACAGAGAATGAGCCCTCAAATACATTGCTCTCCCCAGGAGAAGCTGGCAAGTCCCTTCATAGCAAAGCAGCATCTGGAGGGATGTCACAGGCATTTGCATCATGTTGGGTGCCCCGTGACTGCTTGGCCATCTGTGAAGGAGCCCAGTTTCATGATCGTGGAGCCTGTGCAGGTCTGGCTCCTCTGTGAGACCAGGACTGGGGGAGCTGTGCCCCTGCCCACTCTCAGAGTTGGTGGGGGCCAGGCTGTGGGACAGGCACGACACTGCTGTCCCCAGGGAGGCTGTGGTGGGAAGCACAGAGGGGCAGCCCAGTGGGTCCTGCGGGGGATATTGCCTGAACATTTTGATTTTGGTACCACCTGAAAGTGGGAGAGGTGTAGTTTGGCCTGGATTGGTTTTCCAGACCAGATTATCCCTGAGCTGTTACAAGACAGTGTCAGTCCCACAGAGCCAGGGAGGCAGGACTGCCTTTCTAGCAGTAGCATCAGTCTGCAGCCTCTCCCATCCAGTCCATCCATTCCACTGCCCTCTTTGCACCTGGAACACTCATCCACATGCAGGGTTGCAGGCACCTGAATTCAGCCCAGCTCTGCAGCAGCTTTGGTGCCAGAGCTTTGGAATGCCTCAATCAGCTCTGGCACTGCAGCACCCCAGGATATGGCAAAGCCAAATGAGTCCATGCCCAGCACAGTTCTGGTACTGCTGCCTCTTTTATCCCCTGCCCTCAGCAGAGAAATGGTCCCTGAGCTGGGCTGGAGCTGTCCCAGAGAGGCTCTGGCTGGCCAGGCAGGTCACCTGGGCACCTCAATGTCAGTTTGAGGTGGTTTAGCTCCAACGCCTTTAATTGTTTGTTTTCCTTTTCCTCTGGGGTGGCTTGAGAGAAGAGGGTCGATAACAGGATCAGTGTACACAGGCATACCTGGAGGGTTTGGGCAAGAATTCCAACACTGGCCGGGGTTTAAATCTCAAACCTGGGAACTCCAGACTGAGGTCCCAGAAGTTGCAATCTCTGGGGCCAGGAGGTGCCCAGAGAGCAGAGCCATCTCCCTGGGAGCTGCAGGCACAGCTCACCACCTCCGTGCTGTCCTTCTTCCAGGGCGCACTGTGCTTCCTGGAAAGGCGTGGGAAGATTCACCTGCTGTGCCCCTCCATTCCCACCAGGAGCCATCTCCAGACAGCCTCCACCATGTCCAAGGACGACGTGGGCTGCAAGCTGACCTCCGTCTACAAGCACAAGGAGAGGAAGCCAAAGAAGCCTCACTACATCCCGAGGCCATGGGGCAAGCCCTACAACTACAAATGCTTCCAGTGTCCCTTCACCTGCATGGAGAAGTCCCACCTGTACAACCACATGAAGTACAGCCTGTGCAAGAACTCCCTGTCCCTCCTCATCGAGTCCGACTGGCCCTACAAGAAGGGCAACCTGCTGCACCCGGAGCTGCGGCTGCTGCACACGGAGAGCTCCCGCCTGCGCGGGCGCCGGGACGAGCACGACTCCTGCGACTCCTCGGCCATCCCGGGAGGCTCCGTCCGGGCCAAGCAGGTCCCCAGCAGGGACGGCCATGAGGACAAGCCAGTGACAGGGGTGGGGATCCTGCCTGCTGAAGGGGCTGGCGAGGAAGGTGGCCAGTTCCAGGAGGAGGAGGAGGATGTTGCTGGCCTGCTGAGGGAGATGGATGCGGGGGAGAAGAAAGAGAGAAGCGAAGAGCCAGGCTGCCAAGGTGACCCAGCTGAACCAGAAGTGAACACTCTGGTCTTTGGTTTCAAGAACAAGAGGGACAACAAGCCTTGCAAAGAGGTGGAGCCTGACTTCATCATCACAGATGTCTTCTCCCTCAAGAACCATGTCATGAAGAGCAGGGAAATGGCCTCCCCTGACCTAGATGCTAAGCCAAAGCATTGCAAAGTGCCAAAGAAATGCCTGCCCAGCGGAGGGATCTTGATGGAGCAGTGGAAACTGGTGGCAAATGGGCAAAGGAGGAGCACACCTGAGGTCTCACCACCTTGTACTGACAGCAACATCATCCCGTGCTACCCTCCTCCAGCTTACAGTGACTACCACGAACCTCAGGGCCTGAACCTCTCGCTGTTGGGTATCAACTACCCCTTGAACCCCAGTCTCTTCTCCTACCTGAGCCCCACCATGGCCAACAGCACGACAACACACCCTCACTTGGCTCAGCTGCCCTTCCTGGCCTCCACAGCCCAGCTGATGCACTCTCATGCCTCCCACTTCCAGCCTCTGCAGAGCCCCGAGCGCTCAGCCTTCCTACCCCGCTTCTACTACCCCCTGCTCTTCGAGCACACCTTTGGCTCCACGGACAGCAAGATGTCCTCCAGCAAGCCAGACCCCCAGCAGCTGGTGGGCTCAGTCATGCCCACGCCACCCCAAACCAAACCTTCTGGTGAGCCAAACAAACCCGGGCTGCTGAAAGTTCCTATGCTGAAGACAGGTTTTCCTTGGTCCAAAGGTGTCCGGGAGGAGCCAGGCTCTGAACTCAGCCACTCTGCCATGCTGGGGCAGGAAGAAGAGGAGAAATGGCTGTCCCAGGAGAAGGAGAGTAACCCAGCTTTGGGCCTCGGCAGCCTACGCAAGAAGTCAGCCACTGACATCTACCAAACCGTGGTGGGGATGAAGGATGGTGCTTTCACCCACAGCAGTGTCAGGAAGGCAGAGTTGCCAGTGGTGGCCTGTCTGGAGACCAGTAGCCCTCCGGGAAACCCCTTGAAGAGAAAGTTCCCTGCCAGTGGGCTGGATTTGATAGGACCTGAAAGGATGATGCCTGGGAAGCTCAGCTACCAGAGCAGGTAAGGTGCCTGAGATCTCTCTGCCTCTTCCTCACTTCAGGTTGACCTTGTTTATCTCATATCCTGTTGCATTTCTCTTCCCCCCCACTAATCCATGGGATGAGCCCCAGGGAGCTGAACGCACTTCAGGCTGGTGGTCCACACCAGTGCCCACCCAGCCAGAGCTCCCTGCCCCCAGGACCTCAAAAGCCCCCAAGTGCATCCAGGCACCTGGGCTATGTCACACTTGCTGTCCCTTGCTTTCCCCTCATTTGTACAGATCCAGAGGTGATGTGGTATCTGTGTGGGTGGACCTGTGCTCCCCAGGCACCAGGAAAGCACCTCTTTTGTCCCCAGACATCCCAGGTTTGCTGGAACAATCGTTGTCTATTTTTAAACACACACATTTGCATTCCTTTGATTCACCTTCTGCTTTCAAAGCCCAGAAGGAGGGTCACACTCCCAAACATTTCCTTTTACCTGGGGCTAGAAATGTGCACAGCTCCTTTACACAGAATTTCAGTTCCTCCCCTGGTTGTGCAAGTCCAGCTGTGGCTCCAAGAAAAATGTCACAGTAAACCCACTGCTTTGACACCCAGAGGAGCTTTCTCTGGAGAAGATCTCTGTGGTTTTCTATTTCCACCTGCCCTTTCCATGCTCTCAGGCTGGCTGGACAGATTCCCTCCAGCTGGGCATTCAGGACTATGGGATGGTCATTTCCATCAACATTCTCCAGTGCTCCAAGAAGAGGGGGAATTCAGGCTTGGCTGAGATGGGATCAGCACCATCTCCCCAGACAGGCCTCTCCCTTTGTCAGTCCCATGAAATTCCATGTGTCAGGATTCATCCTCCTCTGGGACAGCTGTGCCAGGAGCAGGTCCAGCCAGGGCTGCTCTGACCAAAGCCCTTCCTGGAAGGGTCTCATGCTGGCAGCAGCGAGTGGAGGAAACCTGGCTAAATCTGGTAATGATGACCCTGGACATTAGCCCAAAGATTCTCCTGTCTTTTTCCCTACTGATTGTATCCACTTCTTCTCTGCAGTGGTACAAAGGCCAACCCTGGCCACATCCCCAAGGCCCTGGACCACTGGCACTCAGATGTCCTCACAGGCCAGCCTGAGGAACCAGAAAGGGGCAATGACACTGAATTGCTTCCCTCTGTGGGTGCTGCGCTGGACCATGGTCCCTGCAAGCAGAGCAGACCCCAAGAGACTTCTGCCACCATGGCAGGTTCTGAGGCCACAACTGTACTTATCGGGGACCTGTCCAAAACCTTGGAGGAGTACCAAGAGGTGGAAAAGAAACTATCTGATCTGGCAAAGGAGGACACCCCCGGGCAAAATGAGCTGAGAGACCAGCTGGTCAAAATCCGAAGGGAGCTCTATCACATCCACCAGGCACTGGAGAAAGCCACCAAGCCCCATGAGGGGCCGCTGGACCTGTCGGTGAAGAGATCCTCGGAAGGTCTGGAGAAGGTCCAGCAGGCCAAGAAGGAGCCCTGCAACGTGAGCCTGGGAAGTGAGAAGCTTCACAGCAAAGACCAAGGGCCCCTCAGCAAATGTCCGGCCACTGGCGAGACGGGAGATGGGGAGGGGCTGCCCAACTGCCTCCTCGAAGCCGAAAACAAAACCATCGACCTGCTGATCAAGATGAGCCGCTCCGAGAGCCTGCGGGCGGCCTCCTCCGAGGCGCCTCTGGGAGCCGTGATCAAGGCAGAGGTGCTGCCCCTCACGGTGCCCCTGGAGCTGCGCCACGTCATGGAGCCCTTCTACAGCCGGACCACCAAGTGCGAGGCCGACTCCAGCGTCCTGCTCTGCTCCGACGGCAGATCCAGCAGCACGCAGGGCCCCCAGCTCCCAGCGAGCGCCGAGGATGGGCCCCTGGGCTGCCGGGCCCTGCAGCGCTCCCTGTCCTGCAGCCTCCCCAGTGACACCGACGCTGTGTGTGTCCACAGCCCTCTGCATGCTGACCCCTAAGTCCACCTTGCTCCAAAGCTCCTGGAGCTCACTGACCACCTCATGCTTCACCTTCCCAGTGTCCCACCTCTCCACTCCTCCTCTTCCCCGCGGATGAAAGCTCCACCACCGCCTGGCTGGGATCACGTTGTGTGGGGTTTCAGCAGCTCCCCGGCTGAATCCACGAGGTGTAAAAATCCATTCCCCAGGCTCCCCCGTGTGTCACGGACAGTGCTGCTGGGCTCTGCATGCTCCCAGCCTCAGCACCCCAGTCCTAGAACTCCCTTTGAAAGAGGAGTCACCAGCAGGCACCAAGAGAAAACTGCCCAAATCACGGAGTTTTCATCAAAAGGCTCACCCAACCCTCTCATCAGGGACACTCAGGGACATTTGCAACCCGGTTCCCATAATCTGTGGACAAGGGAGGGACTACAGAGGGCCAATCCTTGGTCCAGGTTGTGTTCAAACAGACCAGACTGTCACCCTGTGCACAGCAATGACTCAGTGGCTTCATCCCACAGAGACTCGCAGCTCGATTACCGGCCGGACTGACCCAGAGGCCAAGAGTTTTCCGCACTGTGGAGACAAGAACATCCTGCCACTCATAATGACAAGTGTGACACAGGAGCCACCTTGCCAGTTCCACACCTGGGTCCTGAGCTTTCTTGCCAGGGCCTTTTCCCATGTGCAGAGAATGCTGGGCTGTGGGGACTTGTTCCTGTCCACTGACCACCCAGTGTCCTGCTCCTCCTTTTGCCTTTAAACAGAAAGGACCTTCCCTCCCTCTGTGCCCATGCAGATGTGATGCATGGTCCTCACCAAGGCCCCGATCCTGCAGAGTTCAGCTCCCAGGAGCTCCCGCCCACTAGTCCTAAATCCCCAAATGCTGGCACATGGGACAGCAAAATGGGTGAGAGGATGCTGCTGTGAAACCCAGAGCTCAAGGGACACAGACCCCAAAAACAACTGTGAAGGGACAAACCTGGCCTGTCCCAAGCTGTAACGATGCTGAACAAACACCCCTGAGCCAGAGCACTGGAGATCAAACCACGCAGGCAGGTGCCTGTTGCTTGTGGGATCAGCAGTAGCCTTCCAAAAAGGTCACATTCTCCCTGTTCACTGGGGGCTCCTGACTCTCTGGGGCAGACTGAGATACACTGCAGGCAGTCACACATCCTTGTCCCCACCACCCTTCTGAGAAGCACCTGCTCTGGCTCAGGATGGCCTCATGCTTGGGCCAGGAACTCTTGGAGTCCTTCCCTGTAGGGCTCTCCTGGAAAAGCATTTCCACTCCCACTCACACTTTGTGTTCAGAACATGGTGGAGTGTTCTGTCAGCACCTAGGGCCCTCACCACCTTGGTGGCTTGTTCCTTGAAATGGGAAATGCTGGGATGGGGGCCAGGAAGGCAGGACAAAGAGGACAGTGGCAAAATCATAAATAAGGGACTTACACAACACATCCCAGGAGCTTTACACACTCTGGGCCCTAAGAGGACACTAAGAGCCACTGTGGTGGCTGAAGAAGGCAAGGCCCTATGTGAGACCTGGGACTCCCAGGTGCTTTGATGGACCCAGACAATAAGAAGAGTTGGTTCTTCTCACCTGATTGCTCTATAGATTAAGCTTCCACCTTATCAAAGGGGTTTATTTCTCCCTGCAAGGTTTTGGTTGGGGGGGCGGGGGCTTTTTTGTTTTTTGTTTTTTTTTGTGGGGTGTATTGGGGGGGGGGGGGGGGGGGGGGGACACTCAGAAGGAGAGATGCTCAGCTCAGCAGTGTAGACCTTTTGAGCCAGCTCCACATCTTCCTGATGGGCCATGTCCTGGTCCCACAAGGGAAGGTGGGCAGACTCCACCAGAACAGACCCCAGAACTGGGGTGGAAGTTCCTCAATCCCAGAGCCAGGGGAGGTGACATTGCCCAGCCTTTGGTGGCATTGCCTGGGTGAGCTTTGTGCTGGCATCTCTGGATGCCAGAACACCATCAGCACAGCAGACCCTACACATCAAGCACCTTGCTCACAACACCCACCCCCAACAGCATCCCAGTCTTCCTCCAGCCTCTTCTGCCATCCTGTGTCCCCCTGTCACCCCATGTCCTGCTGTCACCTTGTCTCCCCAGCTCCCTCACTGCCCTGGCAGTCACTAGCCCCCTGCCAGCACCTCCCTGTTCCCATATCTCAGGGCTCCCTACTCTCCCCCCCCTCACCATCTCTTCTTCCATGCTTTGACTTTCACCCCAATCACAGCAGGGAAGCCACAGGCACAGCCAGGAAGTTGGAGTCCCATTTTCCTGTGACATCCTTTCCTGCCCACCCAGCCTTTACTTTCTCTGAGGAACATCAAGTCATGTAGATCCTTCTGCCTACCTAGAAACCACATCTCCTCCCAATTCCAAGCAACATCCAGATTTTTTAGCAGATCCCCATCTTAACTTGGGCACCTTGAAGGTCCAGGACACCAGAGAGGTAGCTGAGCTGTGGGACCATCAGCCCCGAGCTTCAGCAGGAGATCCATGCCCAGAACACCAGGCAGTGCTGCCTTTCACCCCTTTTTAGCTGAGATGTTGCCTGCACACTGTCACCTCTCTGTCCCCAGCCCCTGACTCCATCCTGCTGCCAGCACTGGGATGCTGCCCAGCTCTGTGTTGCCCATGTTGTGAGCTGGGCACCTCTCATGGGTAGAGCTGGTGCCAGCAGCCCTCCCTGTGTCACTCACTGTGTCCCTCACCTCTGCAGAAAGCTGGGGGGCAAGAGGAAGCTGGGGGCCAATCACACAGTATTTATTGTTCACAGTTTTACGAATGTACAAAACAAAAACCAAACCATTAAAAGGAAAACCTCTGAGCGGGAGCTGCTGCTGGCTGCTTTGTTCTTTCCTGGGAGCTCTGCTGCTCTGGCTGGATCCTGCAGCAGTCCCATGCCATAGGTCCTATCACAAAGCCTCTGTTCTTGAGGTGCCAGGTGAGCCACCAGTGGGATGTGGCCAGACGTTGACACTGGCTGAGTGTGGTCTGTGTTTACGTGGGTGGGGTTTGACTCTTTCATTCTGGTGGATCAGCACTGGGATCCCGCTGGCTTGTCCTGTGCTGGGGAGAGGGGCTGCCCACAGTGTCTGAGTCCTTACCAAAGCCATGAGGGTCCTAATTCATAGAATCCCAGGATTCCAGAATGGTTTGAGTCAGAACGAACCTTTAACCTCTTCTCTTTCCACCCCCTGCCATGAACAGGGAGACCTTCCACTATCCCACGTTGCTCCAAGCCCTGTCCAACCTGGCCTTGGACACTTCCAGGGATGGGGCAACCTGTGCCCAGCTTCTCTGGGCAACCTGTGCCAGGGCCTCACCACCCTCACAAGGAAGAATTTATTTCTAATCTGTAATCTAAACCCACTCTCTTTCAGTTTGAAGTCATTCCCCTGTCCTATCATGACACTACTACTCCTGCAGAAGTCCCTGTACATGTACATGTCCTTTTCCTTCCATCTCCTTTACAGTCTACCATGGCTGGACTTTGGGACCACAACACCAGACCCTGAATTCTGGTGCAGGGAAGAGCAGAGAGAGGGTGCAGAGTCGTATCCCGTGTCCCCAGTGCCACCCTGTCCCTTAGCCTTTTCACCTTGTCCTCTGGGGTGCTGGTAGCATCCCCACGGAAGGGATGGTTCCCCTCTCTGCCCTGCCATGGCCGTCCAAGGCAGTCCCCCCCCTCCAGGGACTCCTGCCTGCAGGCCACCAGGGCAGGGCTGAGCTGGTGGCACCTTTCCAGCTGGAAAGATGAAAGCATTTTCCCTTACATTTAAATAATAGATGGGAGGTGAACTACCGGGGTGGCTTATCCAGGCTGCAATCTGCACCCGCAGGGCCCTCAGCCCACTCCAGCACAGGACCCATTACACGGCTATTTGGTCACCCTACAGGCATCTGATAGGGAGCCATTACCCACCCTTTACACGCAGGCCCACCAGATAGCCATCGCTCTTGGCCATGGTTCACCACACTCCCCCTACTTGCATGTCCCCCCCATTTTCCTGCCATCCAAGCCAAATCAACAGATGGAGGACCCAGCCAAATCCCTCCCCTGCCCTGATGAGGCAGCACCCCCCTGCTCCTGGGGCTGGGAGGATGTGGGGTCACAGCAGGTCCCTGGCACAGCTCAGAGCCCAGCAGCTCCTGGTCAATGGAGCTGCACAACTTTTATGGGTTTCTAACCCCAGGTGGGTACAGCTGCTGCTGCTCAAGTATTCCTTCTCCTCCAGCCTCAGGAGCAATGGAGAGCTCAGGGACTGGGAGAGAGGGAAATTTCCCAATAAACAAACCCTGAGGGAAGGCTTATCTCAGGCAAGGCAGTGGAAGGAACTAGATTCCAAGGTTCCTTGTAAAAGAGGAGGTTGTTACACTCCCCATCCCATTGGCACAAGGACGTGGCCCCAGGGGAGCTGGGAGTGGAGGACACGGAGGTTTGCTGCATCCCCAATCAGTTTTCCAGCCACATTGGTGTGACTGTGAGCTCTGGCTGGATGCCCTGCCAGGGACAACAGCAATGGGAGACAACGCAGGGGCAAAGCAGCCACCCTGAGACACAGGGATGGGACCAGAGCTCCTGGGGAAGGGTGGCAGACATCATGTCAGGCTGCTCATTGTGAGCAGGGCAGCCCCGAGCATGAGGTGGGAACATCACAGAGACCCCTGAAAATGCTGTGTCCCCAGACTTCCCGGCTCGGTGGCAAAGAGCCAGTGACAAAATTTGGGCGCAGGCCCCATGCCAGAAGAAGACATTCACTGCAAAGGTACAGTCACCAGGAGTGCCAGGAATCATCTACCTGCATGGGGGATGGCTGGGGCTGCGGCAGGCATCACCTCCTCCCACTGCACTCCAGCCTGGCAGGGAAATCATGGTCCAAGGCATGGAGCTGCAAACTCCCTTGGGTTCGCCCACAAGTAAAAGATTTGGTAGAGCCAATGCCATGCCCAAAGCTGAGTGCTGCCAAGCATCAGCAGGGTGCTGGGTGTGACACCAGGAAATGGGGACAGGTTTGGTGCTGGGGGAGTTCACCCCTTGCACACAGCAATGTGCAGCTGGCTGGGGGGACATCCAAATAATTTGGGACTATGCAAATCCAGAGGCCATGGCTGAGATGACCAGGAGGGTGAGTACTGAGGTGCCCCACCCTGCTGTGCCAGGGCATCCCAGGCCCCAACTGCAGCAGGCCGAGGAGCTGGGCGCTCACTCGGAACTGTGGGCTACCAGGTGGAACCAGCTGGGGATGAGAAGTGGTTCCTGCCCAGCACAACCAGTTTTCTCTTACCCCAGCGTGAGCAGGCCGGAGCTCGGAGCAGTGGAAAGTTACCAGGCGTGGGCTCAAGAAGGGCCAAGGTCGGCCAGGAGATTTCTGAGCAGATGTGTGAAACTGCAAAGACAACCTGGAGCAGAATTGCTCCATCTCAGGTGGGAGGGAGGCAATGACCCAGCTTTGCAGCGGTGACAGGACAACTTAAACTGTGAGCTGAGGGCAGGGAAAGATACCAGGTTGAGAAGACTCTGGAGCTGGGAAGACAAATCAGGAATTCACCCCAAAGGGGTCTCATCCCTCCAGAGGGCCTGTCCAACCCACCTTGCACCTCCCACCTGGGGAAAGGCTGGGAAGGTTTTCTTTCTGCCAAACGACTGCACATTGAGTAGTTTCCCCATGACCTTAAGCAAGGAATGGTGCTGTTCTTGGGAGCTCCAAGTGTCCTGGAAGGTACTAACAGTGCCAGGAGAACACCATTCCCTTTGTTTCTTCCTCACACCTTTTCTCATCATTGTTCCTCCCTCTGCTTGGAAGTTTAGCACAGTAGGAGCAAGCAGGGCAGGCTGTGACTCCCCTTCAGGCACAAATGTTGCCCCCGGGGCTGGTAGCACACCAGGGAAACGCCACAGATGTGCTGAGACCTGGCAGGGGCTGATCTGCCAGGGCAATGCAGATCAGAGGGACAGCTCAGCCTGGGCAGCTGCCTGCTCTCACCCAAACTGCAGCTCCTGGGGAGGAATGGCAAGTCCTCTTGATGCTCCTAGGAGCTTCTCTGTGGGAGGAAGAGGAGCAGGGCAGCCAGAAGGCATCACTCCATGCATTGCCTGTGGCTTATCTTGGATCCTCTGCTCCCAGCAGTTTGTGGCAGCAGCACCACAGCTCCTCACCGCTCTCCACACCACAACCACTGCGGTGGCATCTCTGCCTCGAGCCATCTCACTGTGCCCTGGTGACTGTCCCCTGGCTCTGACAGGAACCCTGCTGCACTGCTGGAGAATTTTGAGTCCCACTTGAACTCTTCAACCTCCGTCAGCCACAAACACTGAAGTGCAGAGCAGTCCCAGAGACTGCAGCTCCTGAGCTGCTCCGGCAGCAGCTGTGCTCTCCATCCCCCCATAGCGTGTAGCCAGTGCAGAGCAGTAGCTATCCCACCTCCTCAGCTTTAAATGAGGAAAAACACTACAAAAGGCTACAAAATTTTCCTGCTGTGTTTTCCTATCAGTTATTGCAATTGGACGTTTCCTTTGCCTGCTCCTAGATGCTTCTGAATGGATCGTTTCCCTGGGTATTTGCCCAGGGCAGAACCTTTCTAACTTTGGAGCTGGATCAAAGGCCCACAGAGGGACCCACTGAGGGTTTAAGTACTTAAAAGAGATGGGGCGAGTGAGAGCAGTGCTCTGGCTCTCACCAGGGCCAATTTTTCCAAAGGCAGCCAAGTTGAGCAGAGAGAAGGTTTCCCTCAGGCTTTGCAGGCTAAGGCAGGTGAGATTCTGGCTGCTGCTGTTTAATCAGCTCCTGCCCTCCTGCCCACTTCCCTGCTGGAAGGGGCCCATGCCTGATGGGACTGGGGCAACACAGCACCACGCTTCGTGTTCCCACTGCTGCCATGGGGTGCAGTAAGAAGGTCCTGAGGGTTGAATGGTTGAGAGAGAAGGAGAAAACATTCCTGCAAGGCAGAAGCTTCCTGAAGCCCCTGGAGCACCTGGACAGCTGAGTGCGGTGCCTGGGCAGCCCTGGCTCCCCCACCCCAGGCAGCAGCTGCTGCAAGGCCAAAACAATCACATGATTTTCCCAGATCCAGGGCTCAGGGAGTCAAAACACTCAGCCACTGTTATTTCCTCCCTGATTTTAGGCGCAGGGTACCCAAAGATGTCGACAGTTTGGGGTTTGGGTGGGAATTGGGAACAGAAAGTGCAGGTGCAGGTGCTTTTTTGCCCACATGTAGCCAGTGGCCACAAGCCTGTGGCCCACCAGCAGTGCCAGCCTGCAGCCTTCCTCACCAGAGGCAGAGCTGGAGGAATCACTTGTGGAAGACCAGCTGGCTCAGTACCATCCATAAGGGAATGTTTCCAGCACATCGCTTTGCTTTAGCAATAGCCAGGCCCCTGGGATTCTACAGAGCTCCTGGACATCCAGAGCCCCCCTCAGCGGACTGATCATGGGGGCTGTGTTTGCAGAGAGCTTCTGTTCATTTCCCACTCCCTGCAGGGCCTTGGGGTGCTGTTCCCCACCAGAACAGGAGGGTGTTTTGTTGTCCTCCCACCACCCTTCCAGACCAGGTGGAGAGGCCAGGATGGGGTGGAGGGAGACAGCCTGGTGGGACCATTACCCAGCTTCCATGGCCCTGGGAACAGGGGTCAGGTGGAGAAAGGGGTGGCAATGGGGATGCTGCCACCAGGACAGGGATTCATCCACAGGGCTGTTCCTGGCATTAAAGGAGCTTTGTGGTAGTGCCTTACTGTGCTTCACAGCTTCTGGCTCTTCCCAGCAGGCTCAACAGGGAGCTTGATGTCTCAAAGAGGATTAACTCCCTAATCCTCTTGTGAGCCTTGTGAGCAGGGAGGCTGCAGAGGAGGAGGGAGAAAGGGAGAAGCTGAGGCATCAGCTGAGCCCTTATCAGACCCTGGAGAATCTCTTCCATTGGTTAGCTAACCAGCAGCAGGGATTCCAGGGTTTCCATGCTGGCCAGAGGACAGGGCCAGGTCAGTTTTAGGGTAGTTACAGCTTCCCTTTCTGGAAGGATTTCTGTGATGCCTGAAGAGGAGCTGAGTTCTTGCTCTCACCTCCATGGAACCAGGATCAGGAAGCCCCAGCCCAGTCTCAGTCTGCCTGTGCGATCAGACTCCAAGAGCCGTGTCCCCCAGGGTCCCCAAGTCCCTGCAAGTTCCCAACTGGACACTGCAAACATTTCACGGGCAGTGGGGGAGTGCAGCAGGACAGAAGCCCTGCTCAGGCTGGAGATCATGTTTTCTGTGTGTGGATGGGCAGTGGATGCTCCAGCTTCCCACGGAACCGCTTGCACAGCCCTGGGATACGACTTTCCCTTGCGCAGAGAGACAAACTCAGTCACGGTGCTTTCCAGCAGTCTGATGCCCAGTGCCAATCATCCCCGCTTGTCCGGACAGACGGGGCCGCCTGGTGTCCGCGCAAAGCAATGACCAGCCCGTGTCCAGCCCGACACCCGCTGCCGTCCCGCTCCGCCCCTCCATCGCCCTTCGGTCCCAGCAAACCACCACAGCCCTTGGCCGCAACCTTCTTGCGCTGACAGTGGTGTGCAGCAGGCTGGGGACTGCTGGCATCCTCGGGGCCGGAGTGCTCTGGTGTCCAGCAGGGACCTGAGCCACAGGAGGGTTTTGCTGCACCACAATTGACAGTGCACTGACACCGTGGACTTCCTGGTCCCCCCCCCACACTCTCCCCGGTCACAGAGCTGTGCTCTAGGTGGGGCAATATTCTCAGTGGATGGGTTTGGGCTGTTCTCCCACAAGTCTGTGACTCGTAGCAATGACCTTGACTCCTCCCATGGGATCTCCCGCTGGCTCCCTGCACACTTGTAGTGTGCCAGGCAGGTACCGTGCCTGTCTCCCTGGGCACAGGGACTGGCAGAGATCCAGGGCTTGCGTGTTCCTTGTGGACACACAACCAAGAGCTGCTGCCCCGGTGCCAGGGAAGGAAAAGCCACAAGGGGTGAATTTTGCCACTTATACCTGCTAGGAATGTGCTCCAGGAAAGCCTGAAGTGAACCCAAGCTCTCTTTCCCTTGGTCTGTCTCCAGCAGCAGCAGGCTGACCATGCCCATGTCCTTGAACCCTGCAGCTCCCGGTGGTGGCGTGGGCATGGGCTGTGCCAGGGCTCTGCCATGACACCGGCGTCTCCCAGGGTCCAGGATGGCTTCCCAACAGGTTGTGACAGAGCCACGGTCCTGGAAAGGTGAACGGGAGCCCCAGGGCCAGGCTGTGTTTGTTTATCCTGGTGATGGAGCACACAACAGCGAAACAAAAGGTCAGACCCTGTTGCCCTGGGAGATGGTTTTTGAAGCTGCCTCCCGTCCTGCTGGGGCTCGGATGGAGCAGCCCCAGCTCTTGTCATGTCAAGTTATTTTTGTAAGTCTGGCTGGTAATAGGTCTGAAGCAGACACTGCGAGGTTCAGGGACACAGTGATCCAGGACCAGAAGGACCCTAAACACCTGATGAGAAGAGCACCCAGCCCTGGGGCTTTGGAGGCAGATCCCCATCCTACAGCTCCTGCAGCCAGGCGGACCCCAACCTGCTTCCTTAGCCCTAAGAAAGGCACACGAAGCCCCTCCAAGCATCCCAAAAGGTGGCTGAGCCTAACACAAACTTCACTCATATCTGGCCCATCTGAATAATGAACAGGCACAAACTTCTTCACTACTTGGCCAGGTTTAAGGTGTGTGGTTTGAGCTCACTGTGGGCAAAGATAGACAGGGCACTCTCAGGAAGCACTGTCAGGAATCACTTCCAGGGAGGGAGGGCAAGTTCTGAGCAGCCCTTTGCAGGCTGCTCTTTGCTAACTGCTTTTACTCCTGACTCTTTTTGTTGGGGCAGAACTAATAAATGCCACCCTCAACTCCAAGCATGGTTTTGTCCCCTTGTAGGGAGCCTGGGTTGAGCAGCGTGGAGATGGAAAGGGGAGCTGTTCCAGCAGTCCTGTCTGATCTTCCTCTTGCAGACCTTCTTCATCACTGCACCCCAGAGCCCGATATGGCAGAATTCACCAGTCTCCTTTTTGTAAGTGGAGAGACTGAGGCACATAACTGCACCGAGTCCAGGCTGGGTCATATGGGGAGGCAGCGGTGACGCTGTGAGGAGCCCTGACACTCAGTGTGAGCATCCCTGTCCCACCCGAGCAGCTGCCAAGGGTGAGGAAAAGCAAATCAGCCCCTTTGCTTAAAAGCCCCAAACCCCCCCCCTGCAGCTGGGTACCTCCCTCTGGCAGGAGGGGCAGGCAGGTGGGGCAGACTGATCCTGGGGGAAAGGCACCTCTCTCTGGGCAGGAGACCAGCAGCAAGTAAAAACCATGTGGATCAGCCCTTGTCTTGCTGCTTCTGGTTGTCAGCACAAGGAGTTCCTGTGTTTACCCAGACTTGAGGGCAATCGGCCGTCACTAACAACACAACATCCCTTGGTCCCACTGCCCTGAGCCCGGCGAGGGAGCAGCACGGAGCCGCTGGGACGCCAGCGCTGCCAGGGAAGGACAGGCAGCCCCCAGGACAGCAGGACTGAGGTACAGGATCTGTGCTGCTGGGCCAGAGCTGTGTGGGGGACAGTGTCAGAGCCCTCTTCTTGCATTTGGACCTCAAGCAGCTCAAGCTAGGCTGAGGACACACTATCAAGGGTCTGATGGCAGCTCTGGGTGTCCAGGGCCCAGGAAGTGAGGTGGATCTCCTGAGGAGGGGTGTGTGGCAGCTGGCATATCATCTCCCTGGCAGTGGCTCAGGTTTCCCATCTGTAAAATCCAGTTTCTTGGACTGAGGACTCTGTCCAGCTCTGGAGAAACAGTCCTGGGATATGGAGGGCTTGTTTCCACCAAGCAGATCTCTGCTGCTGGACACACAAGGCATAATCGCCATGGGGAAGAAAAAGCTGTTCCCAGGCCCCCAAAATGACAGAAATGGGATTCCCATCTGTATTCTATCACCCTCGCTATCACATATTTGCATTTGGTAGCTCTGCAATTATTCAGGGATGGCTTTTAGATAGTTGTAGTATTTGCACACGAGAAGGACCATTTGGCACCATATGCCTTCAGCTGTGATCTGGGGAAATGTCACTTTTGTGAGCAGCATAGAGCACATGATCCAGGCAATCACGGGACATGGGGCAATAAAAGTGGAGTGATGGCTTGCAAACAACTCAAAACAGCCAAGTGCGCCATTATAATATTAATTATAGTCACATTACAGCCAAGTGAAGCTATGCCTCTCCAAGAGCTTTAGTGAGGTTATATTTCTCTTAACATTTCCCTTGCCAGCTCCTGACTGTGTGCTATAAGCCATGCTCCAGCCAGGCCTGGGGAGAACACAGCAAAGCTGGGCTCTCTTTGCTGCCTGGTTTTAAAACAGAGGTAGAGTAGGCAAAAGAGAAATTTGGGTTTGCATGGTGGTTCTCTTGTCCGAAAAAAAAAAATGGTGACGACTGAATGTATCTTTCAGAGCAGAATCTCCCCTTCTTGACAAGTTGTTGGCTACTTCAGAAATTACTCAATCACCAGGTGCTCATCTCTGCTCCCTGTGACAGGGACAGCACCCAAAGGAATGGCTGGAGTTGTGCCAGGAAAGGTTTAGGTTGGATCTCAGGAAAAGGCCCTTCCCCCAGAGGGTGCTGGGCACTGAACAGGCTCCCCAGGGAATGGACACATCCCCAAGGCTGTCAGAGCTCCCAGGGATGCCTTTGGTGGGATTGTTGGGGTGCCTGTACAGGGCTGCAAGTTGGACTCCATAATTCTTTTAGGTCCCTTCCCATTTAGGATATTCTGTGATTCTGTGAAACTATTTGGACGGGAAAGGGGCTGCCCTTAGCAAAGACATGCAGTGGCCATGTGTGACATCTGACACAGGTGGGAGTCAAGGAATGGTCACCCTGAGTGACTTGAGTGTTATCATGGATTGAGCTCAGTTTGGAGAGATGAGGCTCACAGAAAATAGGGGTAACAAGTGTTAGAGACCTGAAAGAAGCCACTCTTGCAGGAACTGGAGACGCTGAGGTCCCATGCACTATGTTCACACACAGGGCTCACCTTTGCACAAAAATTTCAGGCCACATCTGACACCAGCTGAGCTGCTGGAACTGTTGGACCTTTCTGGCTGGTTCCTCCAGCTGCAGATCCAGCTTGCTGACGCTTTCATTTCTGTGCCATGGTCCTAGTTTGCCTTTATTTCCTAATTAGCTGTCAATAAAGGGATGTGGACCCTCCGGCATGAAGTGAATCCAGACTAGCATCAATGCCTTGACCCTGGGTAGATAGCAAGCACCATAGCATGGCCCCAGAGATGGCAGACATGGACAGTCATGGTCCTATGCTTCCCCCAAACAGGGACAAGAGATTTGTCATGGACTACACGCTGGAGACCAGCCAGCTAAAGCAGAAGCTTCTGAAAACCATCTACAGCCTCCAACTGAAGTCGTTTGCCACGCTGCAGTCAGCCAGCCCACTGCTGTACAGACAGTGTGGCATGGGCATGGTGACCCAGCACCAGGTCCACCAGCTGGCAGATAAGGCCAAAAGCCTGTGTGGGGATCTGGACAACATCAAGAACCTCCTCCACTATTGCCAGGATGACCTGGTCCAGCAGATTGCCAACCCCACCGGCAGCCGCTATGGGGGTGTCAGTGGAATCCATTGCTCCCTGGATGGCTCCATCTATGTGACAGCTGAGAGTGCTCCCTGGGTCCATGTCCTCAGCAGCACAGGCCACACTCTGCAGTCCCTGCCCTGCCAGCAAGCGGGCAAGGGAGGCAGCATTTTCTTGCCCGAAGATGTGACTGTGACTAGGATGGGAATGGTGGCCGTAGCTGACATGGTGAACGAAGCCGTCTGGGTCTTCAACCCTCACACCAGCCTCTTCAAGGGGGAATGGATAAAGATCTGGAAGGTTGGTTCCCCCAGGGGTATTGGAGTAGACTCCACGGGCAAGATCCTGGTAGCAGACTATGCACAAGGCCAAGTGCACAGCTTTGCTCTGGACCATGCCTTCAGGACACTCAATGTCCACTCTGTCCCCAACCTGCAGGGACCTCGCTACGTCAGCCCGGTGCCCAGTGGAGGCTTTGTGGTGAGCGAGGAGTGTGGAGACGTCAAGGTCTTTACGAGCAGCCATAAGCTCCTCTGCTCCCTCAGCAGCAAATACGGACATGAGTTTGGCAACCCTGCTGGGGTCTGTGTGGACAGGGATGGCAGCATCCTGGTGGCAGATGAGCAGCTCCGAGCAGTGCACTTGTTCCCCGAACATGGAGCTCCCATCTGCCTGGTGTCCACAGGGCTGCGGAGGCCTGCTGGCATGGCTTGCTCCTCCTCTGGGCACCTCTTTGTGGCAGATGCAGTGGAGAACTGTGTCAAAGTCTTTAAGTACTGTGTAAGGTCCCCATACAGACCCACCAACGCCGGGGCACCATGTGCTGGCCCCCACCAAACACCCAGGTGTAGAGGTGGGGTGGTTCCCCTGCAGCCCCGCTGAGCTGTGGGTCTGTTGGTGGGCTCAGAGCACCACTGCTCCCACAGATTCATGTCACAGAATCATGGAATGCTTTGGGTTGGGAGGGAGCATAAAGACCATCTCATTCCTCCTTCCACTATCCCAGTTGCTTCAAACCATGTCCAACCTGGCCTTGGACACTTCCAGGGATGGGACATTGCCCCAGACCTGACTGTCTGATGGTCCTCAGCTTCTCTAAGACTAGACCAGCTTTGGAGCAACCAGAATTTGTAAAGGGTGACCCAGCTACTCAGAACTGGCCTTGCATCGGTGCCTTGGCAAACTTGTTACCATCACACCCTCCATTCCTTGTGTGTTTTCCAAAGCTAATATGAATATTCCTCCTCTCTCCATGCCATTTTGATGTGCCATAGTTCCATCTTTCTGATGCCAGAGCATGACTAGAGGGGCAAAGCTATGCCAGAATTCCATGAGTTCCATAGAATCATGGAATCACACAATGGTTTGGATCGGGTTCTTAAAGACCACCCAGATCTGCAGCCTGCCATGAGTAGGGGCACCTTCCACCAGAGCAGGTTGCTCCAAGCCCTGTCTGGCCTGGCATCATTGAGCCAACTGGTCTGTCCTAATACATTCCCAGGCTAGTAGGGAGGGGTTTGCAGTCAGAGAACGCCACACTGGGTCTGCAGCAGACTTCAGGAAAAGGGTAGGATGAAGGTATCTCCTTCTGTGCTGCAGTCCTGACCTCTACAGGGAACCAACAACCACTGCACGGAGTAAATTCCATATGGAAACGTGGAACTCCTCACACTGCCCCACGTCCTGGGGCTGCCCTGTTGTTCTCTGGAGAGGAGGGCTCAGAGCCACGTCCGCTGCCTTTATCGGCAGGGCCCAGGGGAACAGGGTGTGCCGGCGCAGGGACGGGCGTTTTCCACTCCTCGCTCCGGCCCTTGGTGTGCGCACGGAGCTCAACAACTCCTCGGTCTTTGCTGACACCCCAGACCCAAGTCACCTCCTCTCATCCCAAATGATCCCTGGAGAGGCCCTTGCTCACTCCTGGCCCTGGAACAGGCACTGAACACAACAGACACCCCGTGGTACCTCCAAGACCCCTCTCCCTGCAGAGTGAGGCAGCAGCAGGGAGAGGGGCTGTATGGACTACAGGAACAATGGAATAAGCCTGTCCCATCCCAGGAAACTGAGCTCCCAAAAAACCTAATCTCCCCCACCTTATTTCCAATTCTGTGGCACTCAACACCAAAAATAAAACCACAGTCCTTTTCTCTAGCCCACCCCCACTTCTGTTCTTGCTCTCCCTTTCCATGTGGGACATTCTCATGCTGCCCAGCATCTTCCCAAGCTCGCTTTGGATCCACTGCTGGATCACAGGATAAAGCTCTTGGGCACCTATTGGCACCGTGGGCCTCTGCTGGGCCAGGCATCCACGGAGTCGGTCAGGATGGGGCAAAAAGTGTCCCATCAGGACAGCCAAGCCCTCGCCAGCGGAATGGGGGACAACAGGGTTCCCTGAGGAAAGGCGAGTCCTTGGACTTCGGGCATTAAGGACAATGGGGTCTCACAGGGAAAGGTGCCTGGCCTGTGGGATGAGGGACAGCAGGGTCCCGTGAGAACAGCGGAACCCCTCGATTTTGGGAACAGAGGACAGCGGGGTCCTGTGAGGACAGGTGAGTCCCTGGCCCGAGGGGATGGAGCCAACAGAGTCCCGTGAGCAGAGCCGAGCCCCTGGCCCCGCTCCAGCCCGGGCGGCGGCAGGGCAGGCGGGGGCAC